>VZTU01012607.1:769407-895186 GCA_013400835.1 Zapornia atra | reverse complement strand
CCAGACTGCTCCAGCCTGGTGCCTCAGGTCACAAGCTTTCCTCCTAGCAAACCTGCTCTGGCGTGGGTCTATCTGTCTCTCTCCACAGGCTGCAGTTTCTGCCAGGGGCTTGCTCCAATGTGGGTCACAGCATCTTCCACATGTCTCCTCACACTCCAGCATGGGGCCTCTCCACGGGCTGCAGGTGGGGTCTGGGCCTTTTCCATGGGCTGCGGGGCGAAAATCTGCTCCACCATGGATTTCCCCATGGGTTTCTCCATGGGCTGCGGGGCCGTCTTTCTCTCTGGCACCTGGGGCACCTCCTCCCCCTCTCCTTCCCTGGCCCTGGTGTCTGCAGAGCTCATTACATCTTCTCACTCCCTTCTCTGGGGCAAAAAGCAGACGCTTGTGGGTTTTTATTTTTCTCCTAAATGTGATTCCCAGAGGTGCTGTGACTATCATGGACTCAGCCTTGGTCAACAACGACTCCGGCCTTGAGCCAGCTGGTGTTTGTTCTGTCAGGCCCAGGGAAAGCTTCTAGCAGCTCCTTGCAGCAACCACCCCTGTGCCCCCCCCCTTCTCCACCAGAACCCAGCCATGCAAACCCACAAGGACTTTTTGTTCCCATCACTTCTCCTGGAGGCCACGGGTGCACAGAGACACACCAGTTTGTACACATGTTGCTATATATTTGGGTGCCATTAACTCTCATTCTTCTTCCCACTGCTCCCCATGTTTATGGTGTATTCTGAACAGAAGGATCTAAGAACATATTCATATAGTCACAGGAAAAAAGCACAAGGTTACAAAGGAGTACCTGTACCTCTTTGAAGTTGCCATTGCATCCAGGTAAGGGTCTAGTCCAAGAGCAACATCAAGAGCCTTTTGTAAGTAATTCTTGAGCTGTTCAGGAACACGAGAGTCATTGAGGGCTATTTCTTTGGCTTTGAGAAGGTTCTCAGCAATGAGTCCAGCTGGGGTTTCTGAAATGGCAAGTAAGAGCAAGAACAATGGTTTTGTAACTGCTCAAATCAGCAGAAGAGGAATTAAGTCCTCCACCCTCAAAAATAATAAATTTCTCCATACAAAATGCAGGGTTTTGAGGGAATACAAAAGTCATGGCAACTTTTTCAAATTGAAAAAAATATTATACTTCTAATTCATTTTTGCCTACTGCATTCCTCCCACCCCCCCTCACCCCCTAACCCCTGATCATTCCCTGAGAGGAAAACAATATTTTAAAACCACAAATTTTCATTTTTGAAGCTCTGAGATGAGTGTTGAACACCAAACTGCTCCACATGAATCCCACTACCCTCAGTGATTTTTTTCCTTGGAGAAAACAGAGCTCTTCTCAAACCTCTCTTGCAAACCCGGGCTGATCTGCTCAGGCTGGGATAGGCAGGCACCACTGGCTTTATAAAAGGAGGATCTCCACTACCTGCATACCAATGGGGTGCACAAGACCCCCAGCACGTGTCTGTGCCATGGAGAACCGTTGTGCACTGCATCTGCAGAGCAGCTCACAATGTTCATGCCCAGAATACAATCACACCCTCCCTGATGGAGCTGAACTGACAAACACTGCAATAAAAAAAATATTGTGTCCAATCCATGATGGCATAAAATCAAAGATTTTTACCCTTATGATCTTAAGCAGGTGATGTAGCAATCACTTTGTGAGGAACATAACCTCCTAAGTCCTTCCTCTGCCCTTAACCTGCCACAACAGCTCATGGTGGTAATGTACCACCCTGAACCCTCTGTTTCTCAGGTCACAAGAACTACCTGTGCTGGAACCCACCAGCATTGCATGCCAATCTCCCAGCAGCTCTTCACAAGCCAGACCCTGCCAAAAGCTGATTCATCAGGGGGAGAGAGAAGCAGTTATGCACAACACAACACATCAGCATTTCAGAGGCTGCAAAAACATTTCTTGGATCGACATAACCTGTTCTGGAGGCAAATGCAACGTGCAGTCCATGGCACTGTACTTGCCCTGAGACCCCAGAAAACCCCATATCTCCTTGTTGCAGTGATGCAGGGATGGGCCCTGCTGAGCTATGCCTCTCCCCTTGAGTGGGACACAGTTCAGAAGACTCCCCCCCCCACACACTCCTCAAGTGCAAGAGCACGTGCGGGGTTATGAAAGCACTGGTGAGTCCAGATTTCAGAGGCACGGGGCAAGCAGGCTGTGAGCATAACTGGGGTGGAGCAGATTGCTGCTGGCAGGGGTTTATTCCTTATGATAGAAAAGCTGCAGAAGACTAAGTGAAGCGGGTGAAAAGAGCACATGCTTCCTCTGGAGGACTGGTCTGGACCAGCCCAGCAGCCGTGGGGCATAGCCTTGTCCACTGTTGCTGCAGGTGACATGTCTTCATCCCAGGACGGGTTTCTGGTGGGGTGCTGGAGCCAGTAGAAGGCACCCCCTGCCTGCTGGCAGGGCTTTGGTATGAGACCACTAAGGACATCAGAGCATCGCCTCATATAGCCCACTATACGTTGAGAAAGATGGCACTCTCCTTCCCCTAGTACCAAAGGGGGCACTTTATGAATAAATACATCTTGGGAACTGGGAAAGGTTTAAACCTCCCAGAAGGTCTGCTTCCCAGAGCAGCATGTCCATAGCTACTAAGATGACAACTCTTACTGGTTTTTGAGACAACTTCAGTGATTTTCATTATACATTAAAAAAAAAAAATTAGACAAGGAACAATGACTACCCCCCCATCCTGACCCCCAAAACACCCCAAAAAACAACAACAACAACAAATAAAACCCCATGCATTTTGCATAGGAATTGCCAGCCTGGATGAGACTTAGAGGTTGTCTAAACAGCATCACTCGTGGCAGTAGCCCAACCTGACATAGAAGACAGGCAGATTGAGGCAGCAGTAGCAGCCCCTGAAGTACATATCATGCCAATCTCTCACCATCAGGGACAGGTTATAGCTCTTTAAGCAGTTTCATAATTAATTGCAACCACAGGAATAACCAACCTCCCCCCTTCCCAGACCACATTCGTTTGTTGAGCTCAGCCCAGCTCTGTGTTGTGTGAAGACACGCTGCCTTTCAGTGGTGTTCCTAGCACCAGGTGAGCCAGCATCTCCAGGCTCCTGCTACACAGCTACAGGATGCTGGAGGTTGGGATCTGCTCATTGAGGCTTTTTAATTTAGGGGGAAAGTTTATAATCCATGTAGGATTTTAGTAATAGTCATGTCATACTTCTGGATGAGCAACAGTCAGGGATCCCCTACCACTCAAGGGGGAGGAAAACAAGATGTACCTCCAGCTGTTTTGTAACCTGTGTTATAACACCAATCACAAGCACCAAGATGTGCTACCGGGGAGAGGGAACATGCAGCACATGCCAAGATCAACTCAATATCTAAGCTTATTCAATTATACAACACTTTTCAGGAAGTGCTGCATTTTTTAATTAATTTTTTTTTTCCCAGCCTGGTGATGCTTTGGGCCAACAGCAGAGGTCAGGATTGCCTTCATTTATGCAAGCACCCAACAAGTCAGAGCAGAGCTCAGGGCCATGCCAGGCTGCACCCAAGGCTCTGAACACTAAGATGAGCAAAGTTTTCTATAACTAGTTTTTGGGGCGGGGGGGAAATGTTTCTGCAGGAAAAATGACTCCTTTTTAATGGATGGTCTTGTACAACCCTAGCCAAGGAGCTGGTCTGTATGAAGCACTGTACTAGTTGCTCCTGCTTGTTCCCCGCTGCTCTGTCTGTGCACAGGCATCTCTCTCCCTTTCTTACTTAATTGTGCATCATCTTTTTCGTGGATACAAAGAAAAAAAAAAGAGGGGGGGGAAAAAAACCCAAAATAAAACCCCAAAAAAGATGTCAGAGGGAAATGCTGCCAGGTGCAAAGCAGAGCAGTTCAAGCCCTACCACGAAAGAGCAGGAAAGGGCTGCTTTAAGCTCCAGCAGCTCCATAAGAAAGATAAGGTGGTAGCTCTTAAACTCGACCACTTTTGCCAGCAGGATGGTTCTCAGCATCTTCCTCTGTAGCTGCTGAGAGCACTGTCAGCCTGTTGTACAAGGAAGCTCACTAATAGAATGCAGCTTCTACTTTCTCCAGAATCAGGCTCTTTTGATTCAAGTCCGGAGGAGTCAGAGGTGCAGATGGGGGCTGTACATGGGGGACAGTAGCATCCCCAGAGGACATATGCAGTGCAGAGCCATGGAGGGTTTACACTGTTCTAGAAGCAAAATTAAACTCTGAAGTTGGGGCTTAGACGCCACTTTTTGGGCGGGGGGAGCTCAGCCAGGAAGGGGCAGTATACTGTGCTGGTTTTGCAGGAGGCTGCCCAGAAGAAAGCATGGAGACAAGCACACAAAGAGGAAGTCTGAATTTGGCAAAGATGCCACATCCAAAGATGAGGGACCAGATCTCAGGTCCCCATTTTTGTGCTATCCTCATTCCACCTTCCAGCCTCTAGATCTATTCTGCAAGTTTTGCAACCCTGGAAGAGTTCCCCTTCCCAGCCAGGGCAGGGCACTGAGCCTGATCCACAGGAACACCGTGCTGGCAGACAGCTTGGTGCTCCAGCAGGAGCTGCTCACCACTAAACACTGGAGAACCAGCCTGATAAAATCTTCCAACCTATTCACCAAGGCAGCACAAGGATTGACACACTGGCTTTATCACAACACTTGGTCTTAGCATGTAAATACCCCTCAGCCATCACATTTAATCAGGCAGTCCTGGAGGAAGCAGCCAGGGTGTGGAAGCTGCAGCTCATGGCAGGAACCAGAGTGCTAAACTCTGCCTGAACTTCAGGAGAAGGTGAGGAAGAACATGCACTGGGCTCGAATGCTGGAAAAGAAGTAGAAAAGCTAGATGCTCCTCTGCTTCCATTAGGGAGGCTCTGGAAGCACTGGCAGAGAGCAGTCAAAGCTTACAGGTATTTTCATCCATAATAAAGGATGCTGCGTGTGGCAGGAATAAATGTTACTACCGACAGTTGGATGCAAAGCCCAAGGCAGTCGAGTGGAGTCTTTTGATGGCCTCAATGGGCTGTGAGAGAACAAAGTCTCTTGGTTCAGAGAAGCCTGGATTCCCACATGCAGCTGTTGATTTTAGAGAACAGCCCAAAAAGGCAGCAAACGCCTTGCTGTGTGCCAATGCAGGCACATGTGGCTATGACACAAAGCACTGAGGCAAGGGTAAAGCTGCAGGAAAAGTATCTATGGAGCAAGCATCCCAGTCTACCAGAAATTAGTCACAGCCAAAGCGCTCTTGGCATTGTAACTGTCCACCTTCCCACCCAACCATTCCTCCTGGGAGTGTCCTCTTCTCTTCATCTTCAGGTTCCTGCAGACCCACCTCCCCTGCTCAGCCTCAAACTCCTCTCCTCAATAAACCCTTCCTCCACTCCTTTCTGCCAAGCCACAGAGCCTGCAGACCACATCTCTGCGGGCCAGCAAGGGACCCAGAACTGGGGTATACCACAGTGTCCCCTCCTGTCACACCATCTCTCCTGGAGCTCCCCACCCCACATAGGGAGTTTACCTGCAGAACTGTGCATGTTGCTTCTTGTCCCCCAGCCTCAGAGGATGCTCTGTGGGTTTGCTGCCTCTGCAGAGCAGCACCTCGGTGCTCGGGTGCCTGTTGAGGAGTCTGGCTTCTCTGCTTGAGATCACCAGGGCAGCGCCCCAGCCCTGGGAGAGGCTGGAGAGGGCTAGGGAGGATGGCCCGGGGCTGAGGTTGTAACTGCTCCAGCTGTACTCACCTGCCCCCACCCAGAGCACAGGCAGCCTGTGAGACCCAATATGAAAAAAAAAGGAAAAAAAAAAGCCAACTTTCAATGCCTTCCCTTTATGTAAGAGCAATGTTCACATCCTGTCCTTGGAAGCTGCTGATTCTCAAGGAGATAATCAGCAATTTCATAACCTTCTGGTTACATAGCACAGACATGTCCCAGCTACACCATCATGTGTGAGACTGAGAAAGTCCCAGGCTTTGAACCCCAGATTATCTACAATGGCCCACAGCTACAAGGTCATTGCTGCCCTGCACATCGTGGGAGCATCCCATGCACTGAGGTCCAGGTCACTTCATGGGCTGGGGGATTTTGTGTCACATGGGTATCAGTTGACCTGCATCCCCAGAAAGGGTCCTGGGCATGCCATGGGTGTAGGAGGCATCAGGAGGAACTAGTGGGAACATGCAAGGTATCCAGTAGCCTAAGCTGGCCTGCAGAAAAGGCTGGTGAGGTATTAAAAGCAGAGTCATTAAAGAGCATGTGATGGATCTGAGGTCAGCCAGCTGTCTCATCTTCATGCCATGAAAAGTGAACTAAAGTTATTAAGGAAACGTGAACTACCCCATAACCAGAGCAGCATCTTTCACCTCTGGGATGCACCACCCTGGGCTTGTTCAGTCAAGGACCAACCCAACATTCGTGCAAAGTGTGTAGAGAGAGCCTGGGGCTGGGCAGAGGAGGTGAAGAGGCTGTGAGGAGCAGGTCTTCATCTCAAGGCACTTGGCAGGATGGATGGTACAAGGGCATGGCATCCATTGGCTGTGGTAAGCAGATGGACATTGGAAAGTCAACTTGACAACTTCTAAAACAGAAGATGTTTCAATGCCCCCGGGATAGAACAGAGAAGCACAAATGCAAAATAAGTAAATGCACAGGACAAAAGAGTAAAAGAAAAGCAAATAAAATAAGTCCCTGTGCCAAGTGGATTGCTATTAATCAAAACAAACAAGACAAAGAGGACAGACCTCCTTGCATACCTAAGACTATTCCATCTTCTGATTTAGTAAACAACAAACTGCATTAGACCTGCAGTACCTGTGGAAAGCAATCCAAATTGTGTTTGGATTGGGAGTTAAAAATTCAGACAAGTATTTGGTAAACAGGCTGAGAGCTTTAGCATGCCATCTACTCCCCCTCCAGTAGCTTTGGAGGTGACTTTGGGCAAGTTGCTTTTTTTCTGGTGGCTCTTATTTTCTTCTTCTCTAAAATGGGGATAAAAGTCTATCCCCTTTGCAAAGCACTTTGCCACCTGGAGCCAAGGCCAGCAGCAAGACCTAGTTGTCAGGAGTCGCTATCCTCCCTGGAGCAGGGCTACATGGCTTTATTGTTTGTTCTGGTAACTTTTTCACAAATGAATGACAAGACATCAAGGTTCCTAAGGGAGTTTGGCTGCAAATGAGCCTTTCAATGCAATGAGAGCTAGCTCTTGTCCGATGGGCTCTTGAAGAACCATTTGTTCCAGCCTCTGCTTTTATGCCTGCTTTTGGTTTTCTTGATCTTTGTTCCTGAACAAGGACAGCTTTCAGAAACATGGCCAAGAAAGAGGCAAAGACAGGATTGTATCTTCAGGCACTGCTGGTGAAATCAAAGGAAGACCTTCCCCTGAACTCAGCACAGAGCTGCATGCAAAGGGAGGGTTTGGTGTGGCAAGATGAGCCCAGGGCTCTCTGACAGCCCAGCCGGAGCATCGTATGGGAAAGGTGAACTGCACATCCCTCAGTCACGAGGGGAGCAGTGTGCTGGCCACCACCACTGCCAGCACGGGCCCCCTGCCTGCCCTCACCACACCATCACTTCCTAGAGAAGGAGAATCTATCCCTCTCTCTGGTCAGAGAGAGATGGGGTCTCCACAACTACACAGGGGATCTGGCATGGTCTTAAAAAGACAAAGAGGTGACAACTGCAGGAAAGCACAGGACCCAAAAGGCAACATCATCAAAGCTCAGATCCCACAGACCACACTACTGATCCTGAGACAACTTCACCACAGGGAAACCTCAGCATCGAAGAGTCCCACAGGCAGCTGGGCAACTGAATCAAAACTCGGCTTGCCCCCCAAACAGCCCTTCAGGGGAAAAACTATCATGATTTTTTTTAAAACCCACAATATAAGCTAAAAATAACAACAACAATCATTCTGTTCTTCAATGCAAGAGAATCCCAGAAATCCTCAAAAGAGGATGAACCAGCCAATATTGATAGCATCCCTTGTGCTCCCGTCTCACCCTGTAAGAGCAGGATAGAGCCACAGCCAGATCAGAGGCTCTGTGCAGCAAAGGAGGTTCCTCAGCATTGTCATGGAGAATCACACAAACTGCCTTTCATAACTTTAACTTTGCTGTAGGGCATGGCGTAGGACGCTAATGTATGCACTCCTATTGTACTTCTTAAGCATTATAAAACTAGCCCATTACACAACCCCATCCTGGTATTTGCATGTGTCTTCAAACGTTCTTACCACTCGTAACGTGCATCCCAGATTATCTAATCTTAGTTTTATAATTGGTCTTCCACCGTGGAGACAAGACCTCCCCTTCCAACGCCTGGTCACCTGGAGCCTTTAAAAAGCACCTCAAAGGCACCTAGCTACAGGAGATTTCCTAACAGGGATATCTTACCTTCTGGAAGCATGCCGGTGTCAGAAAAGGCTGTTGCTCCAGCATCCCCAGCAGCCATGCCCCAGGAGCCCCAGCAGACAGACTTCCAGCTGGTGCGAGTCAAGAGCACGTGGTGCCGGATCAAGAAGGGAGAAGCCCTTTCTGACTGCGAGGATGAGATAACTCTCTCCGAAGCAAAAATGTAAGTATAGGAGCCCATGTTGCTCACTGGTAACCCTGCTGGATGGTTTTGGCTAGGCAAACTGTGCGATCTCCCTGGTGGGATGCATCTCAGATGGAAAGAAACATCTTGTGTGTCGTTGCAGCTTAAACCCACCTTTACGTGTGCATCCCTACAAAAGCGGGCTTCCAAGCCCATGCGATATGGCAGAGCAGGTACTTGTTCTTCTCCTTGGCACGATTTGTCTCTTACAGGGGGAATTTTATCAACTGCTTCAATTTTTGTAGGTGGGAAGTTTCTTTAAACTCCTGAAAAGCTTACACAGGGACTTTGGGAATGCGGCACTCGGGCCTTTTCTAACCCCCCGTATGTACCCGATAATCTTTGCATGCAGAAGTGCATGCACAGGGATGGAAAAAGGATGCATTTGTAGGGATGGTTGCAGGTAAATGAAATATCTAGATGGGAAAAATATACACAGTATAGAATCATCATAGAATCATAGAATGGTCTGGGTTGGAAGGGACTCCAAGGATCATAGAGCTCCAACCCCCCTGCCACAGGCAGGGCCACCAACCTCCAGGCCTGGATCTACACAAGGTTGCCCAGGGCCCCATCCAACCTGGCCTTGAACACTTCCAGGGACGGGGCATCCACTACTTCTCTGGGCAGCCTGTTCCAGCCCCTCACCACTCTCTCTGTAAAAAACTTCCCCCTAATATCTAATCTAAACCTTCCTTCCTTTAGTTTTAATCCATTCTCCCTTGTCCTGCCAAGGACAAGTAGGTCACTGATGGGAGCATAAACCATAATACTTCTCTTGAACTGTAGAGGTCACATAACACTCCTTCAGAAGACAAATTTCTACACCCCGCTCTGTGCTGATATTACTTCTCTCCAGCTCATTCTCCTTCAGTTATGGGATTCTCCTTTACACAAGCATGTGGAGCCCAGTTTGTCATACAGGTCTTCCTCAACACCGCTGTTTTGCATGTCAGAAGTATTCTAACTTTTACTATACTCTGGTTTTAATGCCACGAGTCCAACCTTCTTCTCAGCCAGGTCAGATGCAGAGGCTCCACAGGACCATTGCTCGGGCAGAGGTACAACAGAACTTCAACAGACCCAGGGGTGTTGTGGAGTCTCCTTCTCTGGAGATATTCAAGATCCATCTGAACAAGGACCTGTGCGACCTGTCCTGCTTTGGTAGGGGGTTGGACCTGATGATCTCTAGAGGTCCCTTCCAACCCCTGCAATTCTGTAAACCTGTAAAGTCTCCTGCCTTGGAAATTGCAGTCTGCTCAACCTCAGTCAAAAGCAGGATGAACGTAGGGCCCAGAGCACATCCAGAAAATCCCTTGGGTGACATATGCTTCAGCAAGGGTATGTTCACCTTCAAATTCACTGCTGTATTTGCACAGCAGAGGGGTTGCAGTGGGTGCTAGTCATGTCATCCAGCACCCAAAGCTGGTTCCACCAGCATTCAAACCCATCTTGTCCCTTAGAAGGGTCACATGCCAGAGAGATGCACATGCAGTTCAATGACAACTACAAACATATATATTGGGTACATTAAAATGTATGCATTATTTTTAATCACTGGAATTTGAAAGCCCAGAAGAAATTTTCAAAGGTATAAGTCTTCAGTGCTTTTCTTTAATAGCTAAAAATGTTAGGGCCAAAATTAAACACAAAGCAAAGAAGCATCTACTTTGATCTATGAGAAAAAAATCAGGCATGTGGAAAGAAATTGGGCACGTAGGGAAATCTGATTACCCAGTGAGCCATCTGCACATTCAAAAACCATAACAGATCCATGGAAACTTTCAGGGTTTTTTTACCAAACTGCAGCTCAAGGACAGGTCTTACATAAAATACACTTTGCTCTTTCCTTCTGTCTTTTTTTAAAAAATTTTTTCTTGATTCCCAACAAACTAAAAAAGCCACTTGCTTGACTTCCCCTGCCCTAAGGAAGTAATAACTGGGTTGTAGGACTGTTTTATATAGATACCACTGGCTGGCTTTGTAGACTTTTATTTATCCTTTAAAACTCCAGTATGGAAATCTTTCCCAAGCCTCAAACCATTTTCTTTCACTCCCTGTGAACAGTTCCTATTTCTGTCACACCCGTTTCGAGGTAAAGAGATCTACTGTTTCAGCTGGACTGTTGTAGAGACACTATTTCATAGGGAGGTGTGTGACTCTGTGTAGACAGACAGGAATAAATCAACTCTTACTGCACAGATCTAGCTGGCAGAAGATGTTTTCTCCACAAATGGTGGAGGAGATAGGACACAAATGGTGACAGGAGATAGGACAAGGGGAACTGGCCTCAAGCTGCACCAGGGCAGGGTCAGATTAGATGTTAGGAAAAAAATTTTCACTGAAAGAGTTGTCAGGGCCTGGAACAGGCTGCCCGGGGAGGAGGTTGAGTCACCTTCCCTGGATGTGTTTAAAAAAAGGGTAGGTAAGGTACTCTAGGGATATGGTTTAGCATAGGACAGGAACAGTTGGACTTGATGATCTTAAAGGTCTTTTCCAACCTAGGGATTCTGTGACTCTGAGATTCAAATACTCTGGGAAAAATCTGGCAATCTTCCTCACTCTCTTTTGGATAGCTGAAATGATCAGCCTGGGGTTTTCTGCTGAGGTTTTCAACCCCATGGTCCAGTCCTTCTTCCTCTTGTTTCCTATAATTTTTAAAAACATTTATATATTTTTTATAATTTTTAAAAATGTTTTTTATCGTGTAGAAGTTCTGCCACTTGACTGTTCACTAAGACATGGGAGGCTTTCTCTGGTGCCAAAGCAATTGAGCCCTGACACCCAGGAGCGCTGTCCCACCCTCACAGCCCCCCACTTTTGCAGTGCAGAGGCAGGACACCCCTTGCTCCCCACACTCCAGCTACATCCTTAAACCAGTTCAGACATGCAAAGCAGAAAATAGGAATATAATGATTTCAAACCATGTTTTCTGATCCTTGCCAGAGGTGAACACATCTCCGAAGGTGGGATTTCCTGGACAATTGAAGCTCCCATCTATTTTTGCTACAAAGTGGTAGAAACATACAATATTCTGGATCTCTCCAACACTACTCTGCTCTGGGGTCACATTACTGACCCCCAGCAACTACAGCTAGCCACCAGCAGCAAGAGGAAGCTGAGGCGCTTTATTGTCATAGACGAAGTCGTTGACAAACTTTATGGCTCCAAAGTCAGAGAATACTTCCAAGAGAACAACGTTCAGCACAAAATCCTCGCCCTGCCTACCACTGAGGAAACCAAATCCATGGACCTGGTCTTGAACATCTTGCAAGAAGTCCAGAAGTTCAGCATCGACAGGCGAACAGAGCCCATCATCGCCATCGGAGGAGGCGTCTGCCTGGACATCGTTGGGCTAGCTGCATCGCTCTACAGGAGACGTACCCCTTACATTCGGGTCCCCACAACCCTCCTCTCCTACGTTGATGCCAGCGTGGGGGCGAAGAATGGGGTGAATTTCCTGCAGTGTAAGAACAAGCTCGGGGGCTACATGCCGCCGGTAGCCAGTTTCCTGGATAGATCCTTCATTCAGAGCATCCCTCGGCGACACATCTCCAACGGCCTGGGGGAAATTTTAAAGGTAGGAGCTTTTGCAGCTGCAGTTTTCAACCCTGAAATGTGGATGAGATGTCCATCAGCACCCATGGCATTGTATAAAAACAAGGGTGGGCCATCAAGGCTGCATGGGGACTTTGAACACTCACTGAGTTATACTTTTATATATATAGATATACACATATATGCTTTTACAGCTGCCAAACTTGTTAGAATATCCCTTACGTGCAGTGCCTAGTGTCAACCCTGGGAAGTAAACTCCAAAACTCAGTGCCATGTGTAGACACTACAAAAACAGGGAAGAAACCATCTTCCCATCGAGGCTGATCCAGAGCACTCTGAAATGAACTGCTGGCAGAGAATTGGAGGCTCATTATACTGGGGATTAATAATCTGCCAGATCATTTGCACCTACCTCATGGGAGATGTCAAGTGGGGTCAATCAATCTTCTGTGAGACAAATTCTAAAATTACCTGGGAAGTGCACAGTAAATGGTTTTGTGCCTGAAGAGCTCTAAAAACTTTTAATAAAGCAGAGTTCAAGTTATTAAAGATTATTCATCAGTAGCATTTTTCAGCACTGGCACAGTGAGAACTCCCCAGCATATCTGGAAGTTTCCTGCAGGCATTGGGAAACCCAGAGGTCACTGTTCCCCACTGCAGGCATGGGCTAACACCCAAGTCAGAGGGTGAAAAAGTATAAACTTGTATCAATGAAACTACTTCTGACCCCTTGTATCCCCCATGTGGTAGTGCTTTCCCACCTTCCCTTGCCCAAAGTACAATCCCAGGGATTAGATGAGAGTTATCCTGGGGATGTCCACCATCCAGTCCCTTGTCCAGAGCACAGCTAGTATGAGATAGGCTCAAGTTTCCTGCCAGGCACACAAGCCTCCAAAGCTCATTGCAAACTGTCTGCTGGGCTACTGGAGTGTGCAGCAAACTCACAGCATGGTCAAAGCTGCCCAGCAGCAGGGGAACTTGCCCACCAGTGCTGTCATCTTACTAAGTGTACAGTTATTTCTTTGCTAGTGTATAACATGATATTATAGTCCAGTCTATTGAAACACTCAGGTTTTCAACAGCACAAACAAGGGTCACATAATCATCTTTAATTGCCTCTTCTTTGTCCTAGATGGCACTCATGAAACACAAAGGGCTGTTTGACCTGCTCAAGAGCCATGGGAAATACCTGCTGGACACCAAGTTCCAGTCCTATGATGTCTCTGCTGACCACAGGGATGCTGCACTGCAGACGACCAGAATTGCCATTGAAACCATGCTGGAAGAGCTGGCTCCAAACCTCTGGGAGGATGACCTGGACAGACTGGTTGATTTTGGTCACCTTATAAGCCCAGAGCTGGAAATGGTGAGTGACAGACTTTATAGTGCAATATCCATTTAAAAAACCCAACCTTTTCAGTCAGCAGCATGAAAACTTCATGCAAAAGGACCTGAGCTCAACTCCAAATTTGCACATTACCTCAGATCACCCAGTGCACCCAGCCTGGTCCTGTTGGATAACCCTTTCCCAGCCCTCTTTCCACACCCCACCCACCCCAATTTCCTATTCAGACCACAGACTAGTCATCACTTCTTACCAGGCATTTACCAAAGCACAAGGATGACCAAACTTCAGTGAAGCCACCAGAAATCACTAACATGAGCTATAATGGAGCAAAGGCCTGGAGACCATGGCCCGTATTACTGGGGAGGAATTGCTACTGAGCAGCCAGGGGGAAGGGCTAGACCTTATGCAGTGTTCAGAGCTCTTCACCCCATGGTGATTTGAATGAGAATTAGATCCTGGATGCCTGGGAGAGATTTTACATGCTGTTAATTGTGTAAAACAAATCGTCCTCTGCAACCCATAGATCATGGGATGCTGACGGTCCAGCAGGTCTGTGCTGCTGCTGCTGCTGTCAGTCAAATGCCAATTTTCAGGAGTACTTTTAGGAAATAAACCTATTTACTGTTTGTCAGCTCAAACCTTTTCCCCTACCTGCCTGTGCTCTGTTTCAGAGGGTTTTGCCATCACTGATGCACGGAGAAGCTGTGAACATCGACATGGCGTTCATGACATACGTCGCCTACACGCGGGGGCTCATCACCGCCGAGCAGAAGGAGCAGATCATCCAGTGCATGAGGGGCCTGGAGCTGCCTGTCTGGCACAGTGGCTGCAGCTGGTCCCTCATAAAGAGAGCCCTGATGGAGCGCCTGAAACACAGCGGGGGACAGACCCGGATGCCTCTTCCCACCGGCCTCGGTGTAGCAGGTAGTGAGGGAATCACTCCAGGCAGCCCCCAGGAGCAGGCACTTGGTGGGGGGGTGGGAAGCAGGTACCCTGCCACACTGAGATGCTGGGAAACGTGTCCTGCAGTTGTATGTTTCTGGTTTTACTTGTGCTTCCCTTAACACATCAATAAGCCCGACAGAACTCAGCTAAGAACTGTGGTCTAATGAACTGCATTACAATTGATCAACTCACTTTACATAAGAGTTTGCAGTGTCATGAGGAAAAAACAACTCCTTTGTTATGCATGTTAAATGTGTGTCAAGTTATCCTCAGCAAGAGGGATTTCATGTATTACCATGTCTAGAGCTGATACTTGAAAGTGAAAACCAGTGCAGCATCTGGGAGGAAACATTTTTCCTGATGAGATTTAAAAACCCCAAACATCACAAAACAAAACCCAACCCTAACAGAAGCAACACGTGGGACCAGGTTGTGACCTCGTGCATCAGTCTCTACCCAGACTGTTGCAAGAAAACACACTCACATAAACTGTTTGGAGGAGGTACTCTCCCACTACTGAGTGTACACAAGTGGGAAGAGCTTCTCTGGGTGTCAAATTAACTACAAGTCTTGTTTTACAGAGATATTCAACGACACTAGTGAAGAGACCCTGGAAAGAGCGTACAAGCTGTGGGTCAGGGACTGCAGGACGGTGCGGGAAGAAGAGCCGGCTGCTCTCTGAGAGCTGCAAACTGGAGCTGCCGGTCCTGCCCCACACGTGGAGTTGTTCGACATCGTTAGTTAATGGGCAGGACTGAATTTAAAACAAGATAAACACAGAAGCACCCATGAAATTATGTACAACCCAGAGCTCTTGGAACAAGAATAACTTTGGTATCTGGCCTGACTTACCTCTTTCAATTGCTCTTCTTGAGAGGAGATTCATTAGACCCGCGTAGTGCTCAAGACTCGATCACACCAAACTGAAACCACCAAGCGCCGTAGTGTAGTGCAGAGCAAGCTGTCTCCTTTGGCAGGGAGCGAGTGACATTTATTCTTTCATTGATGCCCCATTCCTGCAGGTGTTCCAGGCCAGGTTGGATGGGGCCCTGGGCAACCTTGTCTAGATCATGCCTGGAGGTTGGTGGTTGGGGGGTTGGAACTCTCCAGTCCTTGGGGTCCCTTCCAACCCAGACCAGTCTGTGATTTGGTTAATCAGACCTGGGGGCTGCCTTGGCCTGGCACAATGCTGTCCCACTGCTGCTTGCTGCTGGACCCCTTAAGTCAGTAGGTGTATCTGGCTCATAGAGCATGTAAAAGAAGTGGGGCATCTTGATGGCGCCACACCAAGTCTCCGCGCGATATCAAATCTTGGAGGTGGGATATCTCCTTCACTGGTTTTGACATTCTGAGCTCTTCTCGTTTTCTCAAACTAGCAAAATAAGGAACTTGGCTGCCAGCCTTTGCTCACAGTGTGAGGGAATGACACACTCCACTTGCAGGCACTGTCACGTAGCTGCAGAGCAGCAGCTACCACTGCTGTGAAGCACAACAGGAGGTGTACCTTGGACAGCATGGCAATCCTATGTCTCGGGACTCAGATACCAAGGACACGCTGACAAGCCTTATCTTGCTGTCAAGATCTTACAGCATTGGTTTTACCATGTAACCCTGCAAGTCACCGGTGTGACAACCACGGTACGATTTGCACCATCATTGCCACGAACAAAAGCTGAGCTCCAGGCTGTGCCACAGGACCCCCCAAAACATCAGCCAGGGGCCTCCTCATACCAGCCTGGCTGGGGCTCCTTCCCCGTCGTGGTGCTTTCCAAGTAGATACAGGCTGTTGGGGAAAACCAAAAGAAATTCAGGGTCTCCAAGAGAATTTGTCACCTGCAAGCAGCCTCAGTGTCATGTCTCAGGATCCTGGCAGACCCAGAGCAGGTTATCTATCAGAGGCTGACTGTGAAAAACAGAAAGGCAATGTCAACCCTTTCCCCGGAGATCGAATGAAAGGAGTCACAATCAACAAACAGCTTTTGGATTATTTACGGTGTTGTTATATTAATTTTTCTCCCTTATGTCATACCACTTCCTGCTGATCTGCTGGCTTCTGTTTTGCTGAAGTAATAAAAGCCATTAAACCTGGAAAACTCGTAAAACAATGATTCCGCTGCTGCACCCAGTGCATGTCTGTATGTTTACATGTATTCAAGAGACAGACAGCAGAGGAGTGAGGAATGTAGCTGGCTTAATAAATCCCTTTTCCTCTTGAGCCCAGAGGTGTGCCCAGAAGCGCACAAAGAAGCTTCCCTGGCCATTCTCCAGAGCCACGTGTCTCTCTAGCTTCAGGGCAGTTTTGCACAGAGGTACCACCTCATCAAGCAGATGTCTCCATCCTCAGAGCCACATCTTCCCACAGAAATAGTCCCCTAACACTGAGTCAAACAAGCCCATGGCTGAGGATATCAAGGACATCTCCTCTTTTTTCCAGGCTGTCAAATGCAGGTTCCTTCAGCTGGTTCCTGACTGCAGCTTCTGAGCAGGGAAAGCCTTGCTCCTGCTCCAGGGAAGCCATCTGCACCATCAGCCTTTCACTAGAAGAGAAAGGGGCAGTGCAACATGAGAGTAGAGGAATATCTGAACGTTTTAGGAGCATGAGAACCCCAAGAAAGGAGAGCAGTGCTGAGGGACAAAGAGGTGACAATCTCTGGAAGGGTTGGGGGGGTTGTCAGCCTGCCCCATCTGCTGACACTCGTCTTTCAGAGATGATGCAGGATAGGAGACCTGTAGCTTTGGTGCTCCTCTCCCAGAGTTTAGGGTGATCACCTGGATAAACTCACAAGCAGTTTTCCTCTGCTCCAGGAGCTGGATGGGACATTTTTCACATCAGAGAATCTAGAAACAAAGCACAGGATTATTGGCTGCCCTAAAGTAGTGTCCTTCAGTGCAGGAATCCTCCTCTCCCTTACCTACATGAAAGAGGTACAAGGCAAACAGCAGCCTGAAGTTGTTTATATTAAGTGTCCAGGGAGACACCTGAGGGGCCCAGAGGCATTCAGTACCCCAGTCCCATAGGACAACAAGCAACACGTTAGCAGGGTCCAACCACCCTGGACCCAGAAGAGCCCGAGAACCTCACATACCAATTAAAAGCCCAACATCTGGGACTGATGTGCTACTGGTGACAGTGACATGGTGGCAGGTCACCTGCCATCCGTTACTACATGTTGGCTTTGCCTCTGTCTTCAGGAGCCAGTGCCTGTGTGTGTAACAACATATCAAAGGAGCTGGAACACAATTAAGACTGAAAAGTGAACACATGATTATTATTTTTCACCCTCCCTTCTGCTGTGGGTGACAGAATACAATCAACCCCTGACATGCTTGGTTGCTTAGTAGCAGACAGCCACATTTTTAATTATATACTAAAATATGCTAAAGAACATAAAATGTCTGTGTGACTAATACGTGTATATCAAGAGAGGCATATGACAGCAGCTAAATTGCTTCAGTGTCTGATAAAGAGTGCCTCTGCCAGGCTTGTCATCGAAAGATCAAGGGAAGGAGGTGGAAAGTATTATTAATAAAACAGCGACTTTTTAAAATACACCTCATTGTTTGCAGTGCTGCTTTTTTTTTTTTTTTTAAATGTCTAGCATGAATTTCTTTTCCATTTATCCAGCTTTGATTTAATTCCTGCTTTTTTCAAATGGAACTATTATCATTAGATGTAAAAAAAAAAATAAAAAAAATCTTTGCTTATTTTCTTATTACCTTCAATGATGTGCTACTCCAAAGAGAGAAGTAGAAAGCCTTACAGGACCCAGCTGGGTTCTCAGCAGTGCAAGTTCTTCATCAGCTTGTTTGAATGAAATTACTTTAGTGGTCAGAGAACAAGAAATTATTTTATATTATTTACATGTTCTGAAGTAATTTCTTTGGCAGCAACCTGCTCTAGAAACTGCTTTTCAGCAGGAGGGAGGAGAAAAAACAAAGCCCAAGAAACATTATGAGTCCCAATGTCTTTAATAAATGAGTTATCTGAGCAGTTATCACTCACATCCAGTCAGTAGCAGCAGTCAATGTACCCGATATAAAATAAGAATCGGGCCAGATGTCTGAAGACACTAAAAGATGTTGACTGAATGCATTTAAAGTGGCCAAACAGTGCTGAATGTAGCAGCAACTGCCCCACTCCTCGTCCAGCCCCACGGCCTGTGTGTGCCTCTCTGGAGCTGTTATTGCTGGCACAAGTTACACACTGCCCTCAGACAGAAGGGCTTGCCAGTGGCAGCACTAAGCTGTGGCTTGCCTCAGAGTCGGCCAGGTTCGCTGGCCAATGTCAGGCCAGAGCTAACATGGTGACATGGGGCGATGCTGCCTTTGCCTCACCAGCACCAGGATGCAGCCGAGCTCATCGCTGCAGCAGGGTCCGTGCCGACCGAGGGAAGCCTGCGTTCGTTAAAGCTACCCAGCCGGCTGGGAAGGATGAGGCTCCACAAGAGTGTGCTGTTCCCTGCTTTTTAAAATTAACATCTGACTCGCTGCCACCAAAGCCATCAGGCATGGAGAGCTCTGGAGAGGCACAGCTGGACACAGGAGAGCAGAGACCCCAGGGCCATGTGCCCCACCTACTGAACCCCACCAAGACCCAGAGTGCATCCAGAGAACGCTGGTGCCAAGAAGTTTGTTAAAATTGGAGTGGTTTCAAGTAAGGTCAGACTTTGGATCACAGGCAAAGGCAACAGTGATGGTCAGCACGTGTGCGTTTCCCCTGCAAGCCAGCACCACGTGGAGCCTTACTGATTTTAATAGGTCAGGGACACTTGTTCAAGCCATCCCTGTCACCTTCCCAGCATCAGGAGCTGCCGAGCTCCCATGCTTCTCCTGGAAGGAAAGCACAATGCTGGGAGTGGGGTCCTGCTGTGCCACCACATCCCACATACCGACCATGGGGTTTTCCAGCAATCCAGACCTGACCAGGCACTGGCAGCCTTACTTTTAACATCCATTTCCTTACCCTGTGCAGAATTTTTCCAGCTTGTAATAAAAGGAACTAAAAGGTGTGTAAGCAGACCTGCTGCCACACCCCCAGCGACTGCTTACAGCCATTACCCCCACGACAGGTTTTCTCCCTGGGTTCTCCAACCCAGATGAAAACTGAAGCTGCTCCCACTGACAGCAAGAAACTCACTCCCAACACATGGCACTGGCACAACTGGCCACTGGAAGGAGAGGCAAAATGCATCCAACACCTCCAATTAGAAGTGATACCCTAAGCTGCTGGCATATGGATTTCATGCTGCAGTATGACGATGCCGCATCCCGACAGTGTGCTGGATCACTGCAGGAACAGCACTACAAATCCTCCTGGAAACTCTCACAAGCTTTAACTTGTGTATGTCCCACAAAGAGGGGGCAGTGCTCTTCTGCTGCACCTGAGCACAGTCGGGTGGTTTCACCCAGCTTTTTTGTTTGATTGGTTTTTAAATGGCACAATCCAAGACAGCGACTGACTGTTAAATGCAACTGAACGAAGGTATTTTTCTACTTCAAATAGACATCAGATTATTGAGATGCCAGGCCAAATTCAAAACTCATCTCACTTGTATTCAGGGCTCAAACCCCCAGGAGATACCACCAGCACCACCACCACTGCAGTGACATCCACAGATGGCGAGGACAGTAAGAGCAACCGCCTGCCAGAGAACAAGACCAGAAGGGATGAAAGCAACAGAGAGATGGTTGAAAACAACAAAGATGAGAAGATAAAGGAAGAGCCCAGCTGGTTCCTAACCAGCACAATCCCAGAGCAGCTCTTTGTGCATTATGTGAGTGGAGGCTTCAGAGGAGCGACCAGGGGTGTGAGCAGATGCTTTTCAATGCCTACCTGTTTTGTTCCTTACGCTGGACTGTCCACTTCAGCTCTGTCTGCTTGGGTGTGCATCTGCAAAGCCCAAAGTGGGTCTGATCTGTAGCTCTGTCCCACCGGTGCTGCTGCAATACGACCAACCCAGCAAGCTCTGGTGCAACCGGGGTGGCTGACTGGCACCAGCCCAGGAGCAGGGACATCTCCACCACCAAGTCACATCATGGGAGCACTGCTGGGACTCAGAATGCCCAGAAAAAACAAGATTCACTTGCATGGAAAACGAGTGGCTTACACAGATGTATGTGAAAAACCAAATGCTTTAATCCATCTATCAAGAACAACAGTTCAAATTATTTCATTGGATACATTAATATTGATCCATAATTTACAGTGCTATGGACCATACACAAATTATTGCTGCAGTCAACAGCAGATGAATATCAACATTACAGTACCAAGCATCATAGCAAGAGGCAGTAATTAATGTCACTTTTTCAAGAAATATAGGTATTTATACTATTATCAACATCAGCTTCCCCCCCCCAGTGCATTTTATGTCAAACAACATAAATGTAAGTGCATTATTTTGTGCTTTGTGCTTTCCTCATGTACCTTCTTTTTGCTTTTACAGGTTCTAAGAGTTAAATATTGCTTCGTAGGCCAAAAGCAGTAAGGAAGAACTTCACGGTACTCTGCACGTTCCTGCATGGCTCTGGCAAAGCGGGAACTGGTAGGTACCCCGTCCAACCGCTCAGGGAAGCCACCCCAAAATGCCATCAGACTGGGCCACAACTTCCATCCACCTCACTCCACCTAGTTCCTGCCAAACCTGGCCTTTAATTGCCATCTCCACACTCTGCCACTGATCCCCTGTAAAACGTCATGGCCACATGTCCCACCCCACAGAGGCATCTCCAGCTAGCCCCGGCCTAGAGATCCACATCTCCTAGAGCCTGCCCCACTGCAGCGTCACCTCAAAGAGCAGGCAAACTCCAAGGAAGGGCTGTGGCCCAAGGAAACACAGGGTGAAGAGTAAGCAGGGCACAGCCCAGTCTCGTGTCACCCCAGAGCAACACATTTGGGGAACACACGTCATGGCTGCTGGGGCCACTTTTATCAAGAAATCCAGCTCTTGATGGAAAGGTCTTCCTTGACTCCTAACTCACCTCCACACAGCACGTAGCAAAAATGAGAAGTCACGGCTATCAGTGAGCATCAGTGTTTCACGTACGCTCGAAACAGATTTATATACCACAGTCTAGACTCCCAATTCCCCAGTGCCCAGCACAGGCATCAAACCAGAAGCCTTACTCAATATATTCAGTGGTTTTCAGTTACCACACCAAGCGTGCGCACCCTGGTTTGGCACAGCGCTGCAGAGCTGTCCCGTTCTAACGGGGAAGGGTAACGCAACCCTATGTTACAGCTACAAGCACTTCACAGCCCTGATTTTCTTTACCTGTCACCACTTCCAATTGGCAGTTCCAGCAGCCTGTGTCTGCACTCAGAGATAACTCTGGCACAGCTGCCCAGCGGGCACCTTCCCTGCCAGAGGATGACGACGGCTGCAGCGCAGCCTGCAGGCCGCAGGCTCCGGGGTCCTGCCCTGGGCCAGAGCGTTGCTACCCTAGGAAAGACACANCTAACTCCAGCTCCTCCTTCAAGAAATAAAATGAACAAAGCGCCACAACCCAGCGGCTGCATCACCGCCAACGCATCGCTCGCTGCTCAAGCGGAAACAAGACGGCCAGACGCAGCCAGCGACAGCCACAGGAAGAGTGACACCGACGCAGACCCCGGAGTACCGTGACAGCAAGCTGCGACCCCACCAAGCCCCTCGCCATCGGCACCGCGCAGGGGACGCGTCAAGAGCCCTTCCAGGGGAAAACACATGGGTGGAAGCTCAGCGGGAACTGCCACCGCCGCCGGCTCTCCTTCCCATCGCCGCCCAATTCACATTTGATACCTGAACACTAACTGCAGTGACCAAGGGTTCCTTACAAAGCCCGCCGAAACTGGCGCTCCAGTCACTAACCGTTCCGCTCGCCCTACGTATAATTTCCAGTGTAGCACAAAGGAGAACGGGAAGCTCTTGTTTTCTACGCGTAGGCACCATGCTACACTTCAGCGTCCTATAAAAACCTCACCCTAAAAGCTCTCTCCCATGCCACACTTCAGTCAGTGCTAGTCGAGGAAGACTACAACTAAGAGTTTAAGGCACTTCATTCCGAACGAGATGCGCTTGCCTGCCGCTTGCGAGTGAGAAAATCCCTTCCATCCGCCTAGCTCGTAACACCACACATCACCTCTGCCAAACACCTAGGCTCGATATAATACAAGTATAACTACCGTTATTGCATAGGACTACACTTGAGTAGATAATGCACCGAACTACTTTTACAACATTGTTGCATGTTAAAAATTAATGACGTCGTTATCAAGTAACAGTTATTTGCAGATACAGTAATTTACTCTTTTTTTTTTTTTGTTTGATTTTTGTGGTTTTTTTTCTTTTCCTTATGTCAGCCCCAGTGCTGAAATAAAACACAAATTACTCTAACGGGTATATTAACTACATAGTTATGTTTCCAAGCATATTACTACTTTTCTTCTGTATCACTAAAAATAAATATGTAAGTTCAGTTTCTCTACAGAATTGCTTCGTTACCTAATCTAAATTTGTACTCTACCTTAAATGTGTTTTAAAAACATTTCCAAAGTGAGACTGTAATATACAAAATATTCTCAAAATCTCTCTTAAAACACAGAACCCTGCATAAAAGCTTCCTTTCAAGTGTTTACAAAGAACGCAGAAAACTTCCGATGAGTTTTAAAAATGTCAAAAAATCGTTGCAATATTAAGAGGCAAAAAATCTTACAAATGAAATACAAATACATTTCAAACAAACAAAAAAAAAACACCTGGAGGATAACTAAGGAATCCATGCAAATCAAAATAAACTGTACAATGCAATTTAAAAATAAAAAATAATAATAAAGCCAATTAGATATGTACAACATAATGTGCCCAGCTGGTAAAACGGTCAGTGATTTTTTTTTTAATGTGTATTCCAACCACAGAGCGCTCCTGCTCGGTTCCCTGTTGGCAAGCCATCAATGTGTGTTACAAAACAAAACAACATCCAAAACAAAAAAAAAATAGTCTAAGAGGAAAAACTCGAGCCATGATCCAAAGGAAAACCCAAATCAGCTCAGAGTAAAACTGAACGGCACTCTGAGAAAGAGACTCGCATCTCCCGGCAATTTTCAGCAACAGCATTTTATATCACAATCAACACAATCAGGATGTCTGAACACCTTTTTGTTTGTTTGTTGGTTGGTTGGTTTGTATTTGGGGTGGAGTAGGGTGGGTGTTTTTTTCCCCTAAACACTCGTCATGGAAAGACCAACGTTTGAGGGACACTGTATCTTTAAGGCAGCACTAAGTCAATTAATACAATTACAAATTGGGCTTGGTTGGTTGGGGGTTTTTTTTTGGTTTCTTTACATTCTTTAACTTTACATTTTGTTTCCAAGTAAATAGGTTGCATTTACAATTCTACGATACCCCCCTCCCCATTCACCCATCACCCCCACCCCGTCCCCCCCCAGCAGAAACAGACTCTTCATTTATAATTCTATTGCTTTGAGTAGATTTGACCAGTTCAAAGTTCTTGGCGAATCCAGTTCACAGATACTGTACATATGCTGTACAATATTTTGGAGGCATTGGTAGTTTTAAAATAGAATATACAAGTTTCTTCACAAAAAATTCTAAAAAAAATCCCTATATATATAATATATACACACACACACACACACTGGGCTACTGAAGAAGCACAAGGGGGAAAAAAAAGAAAATCAAAAAAACTCTACAAAAGGTAAATTATTTAATCTACTGATCCAGAAACAAAGCAGTTTATGAAAGGTGTGCCAAGGATGTGCTAACAGGCGTGATCGGTGTCCTCCATGCTCACGCTGCTCCGCCTGCTACTCGTCTTCGATGCTCCAGGAGACACGGAGGAGAGTAGTGGGTCAGTCACTCCCACGGGGGAGAGGGTATCGTCCATCAAGATATCTTCCAGCTTGGATCCCATTTTTGTGGGAACGCTGTATGTGCCAGCTGGTTCAGTCACGTTTCCGAGGTTGTCGCTGAAGGTGATGGTACCGTCAGTGAGATCCAGGGTGGTAGTGCAAGACAGGTCTGTGTGGTGTGGCATGATGTCTTGGTTGCAGTTGTCCAGCACAGGCTCTTGTTTGATGACCCTGTTGACCATATCTGGGGAGCAAAGGCCTGTAGATGGTACAAGGGTCAGTCCGTGTGCCCGGGCTTGCATCTCAAGTTCCTGTGAAGGAGGATAAAGAGACAAATTAATAAAATACATATATCTGAGGGCAAACTCTGTCTTCCTACAGTCCTGTGTGCTGCGACTGACAGCTTCCTTCTGCTATACACAAACTGCTTCCTCCCCTTCCACAACGACAAGCGCACGCACCTTGTACACTCCCCCCCTGCAGATTTCCAACTGAGCACCTGTCTCTCCAAGAGGAGGGTGACCACCAGCCCACAGAGCTCCTTCACACTTCTCCTCAGTACCTACACCACAGCCAGAACCCAGCACCCTGCACAACGGACACATCTCCCCTCCAGCCTCTTCTCCAACCAGTGCCAGGGTGGGCAGGCATGGAGTCAGGCCAGGGGAGGAAAGCACTTAAAAACTGGGGGTAAAAAAAAGGGGAAAAAAAAAAAAAGAAATACCAGAAGTGTACAATTAATACTTGGAAAAAAAGCCACAGACATGCTATGCCTCCACATACATGGCGCTTGCCATTTCCTGCTGAAGAGACTGAAAAGGACATTTCTCATTCTACAAGTCTGGTAGAGCTGGAAGTTGTCAGCCAAAAAAAACTGAGCAATGTCATTCTTGCACTAAAAAGTTACAGGCAAGTCACAGGAAAGTTTCAGACTGCACACACAGCTGGGATTCTTCGAATCTTCATGTAAAGTTTAAACCCCACCTTCACATGTAATCACAGAGATCACTTGATGGAAGACAAACAAGGAAATTCAAATGCCCTTTTCTAAAATGCAGCAACAAGAGAGATGTTGTGCTTCTACTTATGCATCATATTAGGCAATCACAATCGCTGCTGTGATTACACTGTGTCTGGGTATTCCTATGACTGAAGCTGATTAATGGTTTTTATTCCATGTTCAAGGTGGGACAACAAGCTTGTGACGGCACACTGCAAGATCAGTGGAGAAGGTGGAAGAAGGAAGCGCTTCCTCCACCCGCTAACATGCCAAAGTCAGGAGTTCCTTATCCTGCGCTTAATCAGGAGAAACCAAAAAGGGAGAACACAGATGTTGGGTTATTTGTTGCCAGATGTGTTATTCAAGGGTCTGGGGGTTGTGTTATTTTGATTGAAAGAGGAGCCAGAGCAAATGGATAACGCAAAGGAAGACGAAAGATGCTTAAGAAGTGATCTGACTTGGCTTTGGAACACCACTGCTTGATGCTGCTCTGCAGAAGGGTCATGCATCTTCATTGTCTCAACAAAACACAAAAACCTTGCCAAAGCTCACCCCAGCCTGTTCTATTTTAAAGCTGTTTACTGCCACGCTCGGGTATTTCTAGACCCATTAGCTTCTTTGCGGATTAGCCGTGCTGCGGTGCCGGGCTCTCCTGACACCACAGCCAGGCTGGCACGTGGAGCCCGGCTGTTGGCACTGCAGGCTGCTACCAACACGAGCATATCTGGGCAGCGCTGTGTGTGCTACATGTTCTTACACCCAGTTGTAGATATACTTCCTTAATTCCCTTTTCACGTGTACTGGGAAGCCGGGCAACTCTAATAAGTCAACATCCTTACTGCAGCCTTCCAGGCCCTGAAGGGAGCATCGGAACTGGAGGGGAATCAACTTTTTCAAAGGGCAGACAGTGGCAGGACAAGGGGGAATGGATTGAAGCTGAAGGAGGGGAAGTTTAGATTAAATATTAGGGAAGTGGTGAGGGGCTGGAACAGGCTGCCCAGAGAGGGCATGGATGCCCTACCCCTGGAGGTGTTCAAGGCCAGATTGGATGGGGCCCTGGGCAACCCTGTGTAGGTCCAGACCTGGAGAGGTTGGTGGCCCTGCCTGTGTCTGGGGGCTGGAACTCTCTAATCCTTGGAGTCTCTTCCAACCCAGACTATTCTATGACTCTATGTAGAAGACTATAATCTGCAGAGCTTCTCAGAGACATAGGGCCTAGATTGGTCCACACAGAGTTTAGGAAACCCACAAGCAAAACGAGAACATTTCATTTACTGCCATTTTTCCAAAACTGCTTTGGAAGAAAGCAAGCACTGCAGCTGCAGGTGAAAAAAAAATGTCTAAAATAAAAGAACTAGAGTGAGCAAACTGAATTTGATCACTGCCAACAAATAAACCATACATGAAGTCACAGTTCTTTAGGTCTGGCACCCTTCCATATAAGTCTTTCTTACAGTACAGTTTGTAACTTATGTTGTCTGTAATAGACAAATAAAGAGTAAATAATACTTTATCAGAGTGCTGGGCAATATTTAGCTAATGTGTCCTGTTTTTCCCCCCTCCCCCCAAAAAAAAAAAAAAGATCTCTTTGGACTTCTCAGCATGGGAATCCATTTATTAAAGCAGTGGTTCCTCCTAACCCCTGTTCCTACCAAAAAAGCTTCAGTTACCATTATTTGCAGCCACACGCTGCAACATCACGAGCATCTGCAGCTTATTTATCAGCAAACCTGTATTCTGAGCAGCAGGTGCCTATTGGCATGTTCCAACTTCTTCTGTCTGTTCTCCAGCTCCTTGGTGCGTTGCTGTTCTCTCTGCAGCTTACGGATGTAGTCCACCGAGGCTTTTAGAATAGTTCCCTTATTCCAGCGCATATCCCTTCAGAAACAATAAAGACAGGGAAGAGTTAAGACTCACAGGAAGGTTTGTTTCACAGCCCTTAGTCCCCACAAGCAGCTATGGTGATACCTCACCTAATGAGAACGCCTGGTTAGCATTTATTCTGAGCTGCTGAGTCCAGGGGGTATGTGAAGTGCATTAGAGGGGGTGAGAGCACAGCTACTGTACAGCAGACTACTGTCAGCCTGGCTCAGGAGAAGGGCATGGAGCCCAGGGGCTCCCTGCAGCCACCCCCCAGTGCCAACCCTCAGCCCAGCTGGGGCCCCTTTCACTGCCTCACAACAAGGCTGCAGGACAACAATGATAGAACCCCATGAGATAGTTCTCAAACATTGCTGGGGCTGCTGTCTGGGTGATGCCTGATTTCAGCTGGGGAATTAAAAAGACCCTGTATGACCTGGTGCTTCTGTGGGTGTCTTTTAACACCTCCCCTCCCAGAGTCTCATTGGGCGCATTATACTTACGGGTCATTTGACTTGGGTATCAAAGTGCCTAGTTCTTTTATACGATCATTAATATTAAATCTTCTTCTTCGTTCAACTTTAGGAAAAAAACAGCAGAAACGTTACAAGTAATATTCACACTTAATTACAACTTTATGCAGTAATATTTGCACTTAAATACAATACATTAAACAGTTCATATAAGATTCCTCTAAGTTCCTTTGAAACATTTGCTGGAAGCTTAAAATCCAGGGACAGTGTAGTTTATTTTGCTCTCTGACACTTGGACACGCTCAGACAGATGTTCTGTCTATGCCATAAAAACGTGGGATTGCTGAAGTGCCAGAGTTAATGAAGACTCTAAAAACCAGGAATGCCATGTTAGCATAGTGAGAAGCAAACGTTCTCCTAGGGAAAAGCATCACAGACACAAAAATGTCAACGCTGAAGGAAATCCCAAAGCAGGAAAAGGGACAAAACATACAGTTGCTTTTTAAAGTACTCTTTCAGATGCAGTATTCTGGGGATCCCAAAGTCCAACTTCAACAGTAATTTTCCTGCATTAGCTTTTCATGCAATAGGAAAGGTTTCTGAATGGCTTGAGGCACGAAACAGTTCCTTTCTTTTAATAAAGTATGAAAGGATAAGTTAAGGATCCTTTAAGTCATGAGATGGCTCATTAGTTTAAAGTGGGATTTTTTTTTCCTCAACTCAGAAATATGTGTTCCCTTCAAAAATTCAATTTATATAATTACCATGCTGAGGATGCACACTAATGTTCCAAGTCCCAAACTGAGAACGTATCTGAGATTTTTAATTTAAAAAACAAACAAACAACCAGCACCAAGGCAAAATCATCCAAGGTAGGTTTGTTAAAAACAACTGGATCAAACATTGTTCCCATAATTCCACTGATAACAACCAGCCATTCACTTGATTTATTGGAGAAAAACAGTTTAAAATTGATAGGAGATTTCAGCACACATCTCAAGAATTTGAGACATCCAATCTATGGGCATAACATAATGAACTGGTGCAACACCCTCACTCCATGCAGTGTCTCATTCAGATTTAACACTTCAAACCTAAAATCATTACTAGAACTGGTGCAAAACACAAGGAGGACTTACTCAAGTTGTGATTGTCTTTCTTTTGCCTCTCCTTAGCCAGCGCTCGCGCTTCTGACTCTGTAGGAAAAATACATGCTGTGCATGTGAATGCAGTAATTAGAGATCAAGTAATTCAAACCCAACGTTCCAGCCTGTGAAACATCCGTGCGGGAAGCCTGAGTGATATCTGTCATGCTGCTCAAGACCCCCATTCCAACCAGTGAGAAGGACCAGCACCATAAGCCATGGTGGCCAAAACACAACGCTGACGTTCCAACTTCACCCCTGCACCCAGAGAACATCCATTCCCACGCTCCCCATGCTGATGGGGACGTTTCCCACGGAGATTCTGATTCAGCAACTGCTGAAATCCAACCTGCCACGTTTCCATCCCTCCAGCACGTGTCCGCACCCCACAGCAGCCGAACCAGAGCAGCAGCATGCCTACCGCATTGCTACCCGCACAGAGCGTGAGGCAGGCGGGAGCCAGAGGCTCTACTCACCGGAATTAAGGCCACATCCTTTTGTGTGGCACGTGCATGAACATCACCACAAGACTTAAGGGTATAACTTAAGTGACATGTTAAAAATACCATATTTTCCAGAGACACTAAGTGTTCTCATTATATGAAAAAAAAAAAAGAGATGGAAAATTCAAGACCTTTATCAGGAATATCGTTAGCAAGTGATGGTCCTTGCTCCAGGCAAGGCAAAAATAAAAGTAACGTCCACCACTTGTCTCCTCAACCCTTCCTACCCTTGCTCCACACTTTTATCATCATATTTCAGCATGCAATAGTTCAGGCAAAAGCATAACTAAATGTGTTATTTTCAGTTCTCATTTGTTCTTTCATTTCGCCAGCAACTTTTGATGGAGTTTGTTTGCTCTATCCCTTCTAGTTTAAAAAAAAAAAGGTGTGAGGGCATTAATCCTTGCCCTGTTGCATTTAAATTTCAAAACTAGCAAAGGTTATTTAGTTCTGCTGTCAAGTAAGGACAAGCAAACACACGATCTATTATCGCACAGTCTGTTATGGGAACAAACCCCCTCACTCCTTCCATCAAGTTCCCATCCTACATTCTTTTATTTTTACAGATTATGGATTATTATGTCCTACCCAGCCCAAAATAACAGGTGATAGGGGTATGGAGTATTGGAAGCTCACTATTTGGAACATGGAGCGACCCAATATATGCAGTATAACAAAGCATCATCTTCTACACTAGATTCCCAAAGGATCAAAACAGAAACCTAAACAAAACTGAACTAACAAAAAACCCACAAAACAACAAAAAAACAAAAGCCAAAAAAGCTTGAAAGACTACTGCACGTCACAATAAAATTTGGGATTAACCTGACATTGCCTTATGAAATAGATGGGAGGTTTGTAAGGCCAAATCCAATGGGAACTGCACTCCTGGGTGAACAGGATTCCCATGAAATGCTTCAGCAACTACAGCTAAGAACTCACAACCCTCATCAGCATCAGACGCTGGGATAATAAGATTTTTGATAGACTTTTCTTGATTCTCACAAACTTTGGTATTTATACAGCAGGCTGGAGAAAGGTTTGTGAGAAATGCTACACCTGAGCATCACCAGCTCTAGTTCCAACAGCGAGATCCCAAAACAGAGAACCAAAAGACTCCTGCCTGCAGCAACATGATGGGTTTAAAATCACTGCCTGTCGGAAAGCACCAAACCCAGTGCTTTCTGCACACAGGCTTGCCCAGATCAATGTGAAAGTGACTGTTGGTAAATTGGATTTTAATGCCTAAATGTATTTTGAACAGAAAACCCCACTCATCTGAATTGTTTCTGTGTACAGGTGAATGCAGCTTATAAACTTTTAACTTTGTTCGGGTCTCCTTCAATGTACTGAGGACTCCAATAAGACCACTTCATTCACTGATTTCCCCTCTTTCTGCCTTCTCTGCCTGAAGTCTTACACAACCATCTGAAGCAAAATCTACCAGCCTGGACATCTGGGAAGTTGGGTGATAAGTTTGCAGTCTGCAGCCCCCTCTAGCTTTCTATAACTGGGGCAATGAAACTGTGGTGCAGGCCTTGGAGTTCTCACCCCCTCCCACTCTCCACTGAATGTAGTTCCATCGCTGTAGAAGCTTTTCTTTTCTGAGCAGCCACAACTCATCGTGCAATTTGTGTGTCTTCATTTGGTGCTGGACTCAAGTTCTGTGCAGTCACATAATGGCAAATATCCGCCAGCTCAGAGACGAGGCATTTCCTCCCCAGAAGCTGACTCCTGGGCTATTAAAACTGCTCTACTTACACTAATTCCTGCCCAGAACCTGCTTTGCAACTGAGTCAGCCTGTGAGTTTTCACAACAGAAATCCAGAACGACAACAGACAAGGAGGGAACTATGCCTTTACCATGCTGCATAGAGCATGACTCCCTGTTGGGCTTAAAACCAGCCATTTCTGGGTGTTAAGATGATTTCATCAGCAGCTTTAGAATGGATCTCCACTTGTTTCTCCTGAAGACAAGCTGGCCTGGTACACTGTGCCCTACCCGTGGTAACAGCTTTTCAAGTGCAGCAAAACACCACAAATACAACATGCTTGAGAATACAAAGCTTATTTCCTCCCTTAAACTATTGAGCTTCTGGACACGTGCTTGAAAGAGGCTTCTGATGTCCCCTGTGCCTCCCCCTGCTTGTTTGGAGCACTTAGTACAGGATACTTAATTTTCATCTTCAATTAAGAAACATGTATTCCCTCTTGAGTGCCTGGTTTGACATTTTATAGGATCTGGGTGTCCAGAATTCATATTCCAACACACTATTTCTCCACTGCTGCCCTCCCCTAAGTAGTGAGCGAAGCCTCAACAGTGAGCATTCCTCAACATGAATCCCCCAGAGACTCCAGGTGTTATGTTGCTAAACCTCGGTGTTGAGAGAGCAAACAAGAAGCTCGAAGTAGAAAACAGCTCTGGAAGAGATGCCTGGAAGCTTCCTGCCACACAGTATTTTCAAAGTGCAGATTTCCAGGGACTTTATCTTAATTTCTGACAGTGAACACACAGATGTGCACACACAAGCACAGCCGCATCACAGGCTAACGTGGCTGCTAAAAGACAGTCCACAAAGCAGAAAGGAACTATTCAGCCATATATTCAAGAATTCTATAAAGAATATTAAAGAAATTATGTCCAGTATCACCTGAATTCAGAACAGTCAGGCTACCGCTTCGAGGTGGTATCATAGACATATTTACCTGTGAGCTCCCTTTTGATGTTGGGAAGATTAGCTGGACACGAGTTGCTGATGTTTAGTCCTGGAGGAGGCATGCTTTGGTTGCCATAAAGGTCAATCAAATTGCCAGACACGGGCAACTGGAAAAGATAAAGAAGGAAAAGGATCATTTGTTTGGCTCTTACAAAAGGCTTGGTACAGAATAGAGTTAGGACCTGCTAGGAAATCTGTGCTCTTCTCCATGTGGAAACAGTCAGGAAAAGTAGGTTGAGTGAGCTGGGACTGTTCAGCCTGGAGAAAAGACGACTACGGGGGGACCTTATTAATGTTTTTAAATATCCTAAGTATGGGATGCAGGGGGAAATGGCCAGCCCCTTTTCAGTGCTCTGTGGAGACAAACAAGGGGCAATGGCTGCAAGTTAGAGTACAGGAAGTTCCACACCAACATGCAGAAGAACTTTTACACAGGGAGGGTGACAGAGCCCTGGGACAGGCTGCCCAGAGGGGTGTGGAGTCTCCATCTCTGGAGATATTCGGGACCTGTCTGGACGCTGACCTGTGCAATATGAGCTGGGGAGCTGCTTTGGCAGGGGGGTTGGACCCGATGATCTCTCAAGGTCCCTTCCAACCCCTATGACTCTGTGATCTGCTCAGACATGAGGAATAAACACCCATATCAGGAAAACTCTGTCTTCCTTCCCTAAGGATATCCAGAAGACGTACCATGCTGATAATGCTGCTGCATTATTGCTCCTTATTTTTATTGCTCCTTATGTTTTTTCACTGGAACTATTACGTGTTTGCCCCCGTCACTGTGCTCACTCAAGAGATTCTGGAGGAGCCTATAGAACGCTCCCGAGGAAGCCCCCATTCTTCCAGGAATAGGTGAGCCCAAGTACTTAGCAAGCTGTCACATGCTGGAGGGAGAACTCTGTATTAATCAGCCACATTTTTCATGTGATGTGAAAGCTACCTACACAGAAGAATTTTAAGTTTACTTTAAACTTACGTAACAAGAACACGCACCAGGAGGAGGAAGATTATTTTGACATTAAGTTTCCTCAATTACTTGTTCATTCTGCTGTTCTTATTTAGGTATGGTTAAGCAAGGAGATTTGTACAGAAATAGGACAGCATTCCAAGAAGTCTTATCAAAGCCAACCCTTTAAACTGAAAGGTGTTTAAAGAAGTTTATCCTGAGTGGATTATTTTACCCATCTCTCTTTTGTTTTCAAACTAGGTTTTGAAAAGACAGGTACAAACCACTTTGATATCTTATCTGAGTAGCAATACTTCTTATCATCCTCTCTGTGAAGAAAACCAATCCCTCCAAGACACTGATCCAGCGAGATTAGAGTATTAACTTCACACCCATGTAAATAACTGCTGAATACAATGGAGTGACTCACAGACTGGACTATTAAACTCCCACTGACCATCCTTGCCAGACTGAGACCAGAGACATCATCTGTGTGATCAAGAAGGCTGTTGAGAAACTGCAATGGATTCTGTTCCCCAGCTCACAACACATTGTGCTGTCCCCTTACCTACAAGCACAGGCTGAGTGACAGTCCCTGAAATAACACTCCTCTCTACTTCTGGAGTTTAAACTTTCAAAGAAAAAAGTCACACGTAAAAGTGGAGCTACCCATTCTGGTGAGGCTTTGCATGGCTGTTGTTTGCTAGACCTTGATTAGTTGGATGAATTAGCTGACATCTCAATTTGGCATACAAGTACCTAGCAATTCAACTGCTGGGTGACATACATCCAGAAAACCCTCCTGGCAAACTAGGGACCATTTTGTGCAATCTCCCACTGCAGAAGCAAAGCCAGTCAACTTGTGACCCAGTGAAGTTTACAAACACTTCCACAAGCAGTTGATTGCATCAGGCCCTTTTCAATTAAGGCATACTTGGAAACTTCCCTTAGCTCGCTTTACACAGAAATCTCTGCTTTTGCTTATCAATTAAGCACTGTTACCAAATGCAACAAACTGGTCCTTTTGTCCTTTGTTGGTTATGGAACAATAGCAGCCTTTGTGGTAGTCTCAGCACAGCTATTTATAGGTTGTGTCTCTTTAGGGACCATTTCCTCTCTTGCCTTCTTCCACCTCTAAGCTTAGTCTACAGACATTAATTCCGTATTAGCAAAGTGTTGTGCGTTTTCAGAGCTAAATCCTGTTCCAAAAGCAAAGTGTCTGTTACATCAGGTTCTTTCAAACAAGCTGTTGGGAAACACAGCTCAATTTCCATCTCTTCAGGATCTGCACCAGGTTAACTCAGAGACCGAAATACGGTTTTTGCCTCCCACAATTTCAGAAGTCATCTTAATTCTACTATTCCCTATCCTTATTTTACAGACTTCACCACAAACGTGGGGCAGGCAGGCCTTACAAGTTCTGCTGCCATGCAGCAAGCAGGAGGGATGCAGACTACCCTAAATACTGTCTGCACAGACTCCTTGCACCAAAAGAGCGCAGAGTAATGTGATGCATGTGTCTGGAGGCAGAGACTGCTGGGGTCCCTGTGAAATGAAATAGGAAGAAAAGCAGAAAGAAATCTAAGCATCCTCTAGTTTATGGGGTCCCAATCTGATGGAACTTCAGAGCAAGGATTCCAGAAGAACCTGAACCCTCAATTAAAACAGAAAGAAAAAGAAAGAGTAACTATCTCAAAAACTTTTTCTTCCTGAGTTCTTAAGTTTTCCTCTCAATCTCCAGGGCAGATGCACTTTTCAAGTCATCTTTGATTGAAGGAAGATTTTCTCCAGCTAAAAGGGCACTATTTAGGAAGGGATGCTGGTGGGCCGTTTCCCGCAGCATGTGCCACCACATCTCTGAGAGGGCTGTGGGAATCTGTGGGAGCACAAGGCTGGGTTAACGTGACATCAGACAACTACTGTCAGTGAATGTGAACCTATGCAACCAAATCCATGCTATGTGGTAAGCTCTGAGCTCTGGCACTAGATTAAAAAGAAACAGATGCCAGCACTGGCAGACATCTACTTGGCCAGATCTAACAGCACTTAAGCCTAAGGGGAAAAATTCACTGGAGCTGCCCTCCATGGAAGATCAAAATCAGATTATGCCAGAAGTATGATTATATTAATGCATGCAGCAATGTGAACCAGCAAACAGGAACAGCAAGGCCAAGGTAACCTCAGCAGCATTTGCTTCTCTGTCTTCTTGGGTTTTGTCACAGGCCTCCTACGTCGCCCCTTCCCTGCACTCAGTTTGTTAGCTTCTTTATTCCTTCCCCTTCTGTTTCCTCTGCAGGCTTGTTTTGAGTTTTATATTTTGTACCATGTTTGCTGTCACCTGGCTGGGGACTTCTCTCCCTTTGCAATCAGCTAAAGCTATGAAGTTTGAGTTAGCAGGTAAACTAGAGCAGCTTTGGACAGGAATGCTAACACCTGCTTGAGTGTGTCATACAATTTCTTACTTGAACATGACAACATACAACTTTGGGGTGCCCAAAGTTCCTTCTGGGCTTCCTGAATATCATTTCCATGGTAATCTTTAACATCTGATGTTTATGAGGTCATTTATGTTATCTTGGTTCACTCCTCTGTTACAATCCCCATAGCGACTACCTTGTCTTTGAAATACAAGAAGCATAATTGTCCCTCATATTTCCTCAACTTGGCTTCAGCTTGTTTTCAAATTCATGCCTTTCATTGCAACCCCCTACCTTAAACTCTTCAGTGAAAACCTCCTTATCCTCTATGGGACAATACAATAATTAACTACTTAACTGCTTGGAGAAAAAGTCATACTACTGTTTTGGGTTCTCTTGAGGAAGGACAATGAGACTCAACAGGGAAACCAAATGGAAAGGACCATTGTACCGTATTGGCCATTTGCAGGGCTGGGTCCATCAAGCCAAGGATTTCTTCATTGTAGCTTGACTCCAGGCTAATGATGTCATCGATCACATCATCCATCTGCAGCAGAAAAAGGTGGACAAAGGAAAACAGAAGAATTATTATCAAACACAGAGGTACAGAGGCCTGACCGAGCACTCCAGCTGCATGCTGGCTCTCTGCAGCATGGGCCCAAGCAGAGGGGCCTGCGCAGCTCTGCCACACTCCAAATCCCGTCCCTCAGCCACGACTCCTGCTTTTCAGCCAGGACAGCCAGGCCATCACAAAGCTGAGGCTGCAGGTCTAACCCGCTCCTCCCACCAGCAGTTACCTGCCCACAGACACGCGGCTCCTCCCCAGACTATGGAGGCTGTAGAACAAGCTACGCTAACAACGCGAATCCCTCTCCCCCATGCAGCTCTGCCTGCCGACCCAGCACCCCTTTCCACTACATTGTGGGGTCAAAACCTGTGGGAACAGATGGCAGTGTCCAAGACTGAGCCCTGCGAGGAAAGGCAAGGGCCACCAAGGCTTGTTGCTGGGTGATGGGCTGCCCACCCTTGACAGCAGAATCCCTTGGATTCGCATCTCTCAGACGCCCTCCCAGGAAGGTACCACCCACGAGCATCTCGGAGATGATTTTAGGTGGTGCAAGCCATCTTCTTTCCAGGGTTGGGCTGGAAGGCACCTCTGTAGCTCCTGCACAGTCAGAGCAGAGCCGCACACATACTCTGACCTGTGCTGCAGGACTATTTCCCTTCTGCTCACTTCAAAAAAGGAGCTTAAATGGCAGAAATAGTACTGTACAGGGGTTTTTATCAGCTCAAGAAAATGGGACCAGAACAAATTACCCTGACTTCCAGGGTAATTCCAACTGTTACAGCCCATACTCAGAGTCTCGTTACTAAAATAAAACCCCCTTAGTTAAAAATAAGTAAGTAAAAAGGGTGACTACAGAGGACAAATTAACACAAATGGATTGAATTCTTCTCCTACTGTTTGGGTTTTTTTTTAAATGTAAGTGTTATCTACATAGAAATGGGGTCTCAGAAACTGTGAGGACACAAACCATACATGCAGTCTTGGGAAAACTGCACTAAAAAAAGACTTCCTGATGTGAGACCTTAAAGTATGATTGATATATTCTGCTCTTCAGATATCATAACGCACTTCTGACGTCAATGCTAATAAACAATGTTGTTCTGTTCCTTAAATACATCTTATATTCAACTGCTTAAAGAAACCAGGGGGCAGGTTTATTGTTCAACATCACTTCCAAGAAACATGCTCATTAGAAAGGGGACCTGTGCTCCAACTCCTGTGTCATCCAGTACCTGCATGCATGATGCTCGTGAGTGTGTATTCAGAGCCGGGCACTCACTCTCAACCCTGCTTTGCTCTTCAAATTTATAAAATCCCTGCAGAAATAAAAAGGAAAAAAAAAAAAAAGAAAAACAAAAAAAAAGGAAAAGAAAAAGCAAAGCATGGATCTGAGTTCATGACACAGTCTCAGTCCCAAAAAGAGCGTGATTGAAACAGTGTCATGCACACACGTGCCTGATGACACAGCAAAAGTGAAGCTGTAAGTATTCTTGAGGGGTAAAAAAATTAAAAGAAAGAAAAGATTTGGGTACAACTGGGATGACAGCACAGAATTATTTGTTTCTAATTTATTTTGAAGCTATGGAGCACAATTAATTTCTATTCCATGTGCAAAATATGTTCTGTATTAACTGTTTCTTAGAGTTGCATAACGTTTTCCTCACAGAGTGCTTCTGTATTAAAACAGGCACAAAAGCTTGAGGGGGAAGGATGGGCAACAGGGAGCTCTACAATTGCCACCCACTTGTCAAGTTACAAAAACATTGACATGATTCTTACACTTGTTAATGGCTTTCAAATCATTCTACTTCAGCATCTAAGTAAGGTCCAACTAAGTTTTTGCCAACAAAGATTAAGACAAGGTTGCAAAGGATTTCTGGGCATAGGCTAGTGAAATCTATTTGCAGCACTGAGCCCACCCTGAAATAACAATCAGTAACATTTTAGGGTGTATTTGCTGGGAGAATCTAGCCTTCCAGCTAAGCAAGAGACTTGGTCAAGTTTTACTGTAAAAAAGTATCTCAAAAAGCTTTGTGTTTTCCAGTTATTTTTGTTACACTCTTTGCTCTATCTACACTGACTGAGCCATAAATAACATTATTGCAGAGAGCTACAGCTTACAAAACTGCTTTGTATTCTCCAAAGGTCAATTATTCAGTGCATGCATCAAGGAGGGGGGGGGGCGGGGAGAAGGGGGAAGAAGTAATTTTAATAAGCATAAGCTTGCTAAAATAGTTCAAAAAAAGATGAAGTTAGAGACACACCATTATTTTTTTTTTTTGCCAAAATGTTCTATGTAAATATATGTTCATCAGGCAGGCACAGAGGTAGGAGTTTCATTTTCAAAGTTCAGGAAAGATACACATACATCTTAAAAACAAGCAAATAGGGTTTAAAACAGAAAGGGAGCAGAATGCAGCTCCATTTTACTGAAGAAGATGCACAGTGAGAGCGTTATTACCTCTTTTTCACAGTTGGAGTTAAGGGTAAGCATAGCCATTGGACTGTTGGGCGCGCTGCTTCCAGTTCCAGGCGGCATGACATGATCACTGGGCTGGTTTGGACATGGCAAGCTCAGGGCTTGGTTGGCATGTTTATTTGCTAGAGTGGTAGAGAGGTACTGCTTTACCTGCTGCCGCTGGGCTTGCTGAATATGGTACTTGGTTGGATTCTCAAGGTGAGTCTGCACCTGTGTGACACAATTTGAAGAGTGCTTTATTGGTTTACGGCATCATTATACATGCTATCAGTTCCAGCAATGAATGTGTGACATATACCCCAGCCAAGCATTTGATTTAACAGTACAAACCCATGCTGCCCCGAGGAAGTCAGCAGCACCTCACTAATCCATGTTTGGTGGCAAGAAATCAGCCTATGAGCCAGTGCTTTTAGGTTTCCACAACTTGACTTATTAACGGCAATCCAACAAGCTCCACTTATTTTTCTGCAACACTGAGATTACTTGCTTAAGACCAACGCTCCAGTTTACCCAGTTTATACCCCAGAACAGACAGTTCTCCACTCAAACCTTCTGCTCCAGGCAACATGGGAGTTTTCACCAAGACACAGCGAAACAAGTCACGCTGCTGGACTCCTTTCACTTGGCAGCAACTACCAATTAATAGCACACAATATGGATTGTTGTCCTTTATCAGGTGTCAATTAACAGCGAGATGATCCTAAAGTTCATTGTTTGTTTGGGGTTTTTTGGGGGGGATTTTTTTTTTTAAGTAACATGCTGGTTACAAAAAAAGAAAGAAAAAAGGAATACACTTTTTTTTTTTGCCTACAAATTATTTATAATCTCAGATATACAACCTAAATCATATACAAATAAGACAGCCTGTTTATAAACACATTATGCAAATAAGATGCAAGAAAAGAAGTGTTTCAGTTCAGATCAATCACTGTCCCCAGCAACAGCTATTTCTGTATTTAAGATAAGCTTTTCAGTACTGAGAACTTTTTATATACAGCATATGAAAAACCACATACCGAACTATCTCCACGCACCCTAAATAAGCAAGACAAGAGAAGCAGTATTTTTTCCCCTGCAAAATTTTCACCATCTCCTGGAAATCTTTATCACCTTGCTTTGATCATTAACATTTTAATTGGAAGGTAGAAAAGAACACAAAATACACTAATATTGTGAGAAGTTCTTTAGTTTTAAAACAGTGACTTCGCTGTTACAAGTGACCATGATATATCCCCACTTATATTTGTGGAAGAAATTAAATAAAGCAAATGAGACACTAGCAGAAAAGGGTTTCCAGCATGCAGAAAGCCTTCTGTTAAAATAAGTCTGCAATAACAACTCACCTGATAGTGGTTATACTCAAGCATTTCCAGCATATTACTTAAAGGCCGTGAGAGAAGCGACTGCGATATCCTTCGCTGTGCCCTACTCCAGTTTGAAGGATTCACATACAGAAGCACCATAAACAAGCTGCCCCCCAAAACCAGCAGAAGGAACTTGGATGCTACTGCTCAGACTTATAGTAACCTACAGTAATTAGCCACGCATGTAGAGAAACAAACAGTTCACACAGGGGCTGCTCTTGGAAGCCATGCAAGTTTAGCTCTAAGTACTGGTATTATTTTTTTCTCCTTGGCTTTGACGTCATGCTTTTTCATAAACATAAAAGGACCTTTTAAGTGATGAGCTATCAAAGTCAGATTGACAGTTCGCTCAAGGCTAATTCGCTATTCATCTTTCGTTCCAGTCGTCCTAATAGACAATGGTATTTTTCTTTAGCAGTAAGGTTAAAAGTTTTTAAGTACAGAGTAAGAAATAACTGAATAAATGCCCCACCAGCTGAATGCGTATCCCCTGGCAGTGGGATGCACTGGATAAACCCATGTGGCTACACAGCCCTATCTCCAGCTCACGCAGCCACCAACCCACTCAGGACCTGCAGCTGAACACAAAGGATTTGAAGAAGCTCTACCACGTACACCCTCAGCCTCCCAGGGGCTCCAGAGCCTGTTAATTCTGTCCCAACCTACAGCTGGAAGAGGCTTTCCAGTCCGGGAGTGGCTGACAATGGGCTGAAGCAGACCCCACATGCGCTCGTCTGTGCTTGTACACAGACCCCACACCCTCCAGAACGTACTTTTTCCTTTCTATCCAACTCCTTGAATCACAGAATCACAGAATCACAGGGGTTGGAAGGGACCTCAAGAGATCATCGGGTCCAACCCCCCTGCCAAAGCAGCTCCCTATCTCATATTACATAGATAGGCGTCCAGACGAGACTTAATATCTCCAGAGAAGGAGACTCTACCACCTCCCTGGGCAGCCTGTCCCAGGGCTCCCTCACTGTGAAAAAGTTCTTCCCCATGTTGACAAAGCTTGTACCCAAGAACGGGCATCATAAGCAATTTGCATTGCTTTCCAGAAGTCTCTGCTGCACAGGGAAACACACTTATAAGCCAGCGTTTCTAGAGACTTTAATCTGATCTGTCACACTGAATCGCAAGACAGCACCACAGAGAAGCCTGCTGCTGTGATAAGCACAACCTGTGCTTTGTCAGTCCCAAATGGCACTACCCAACTTTCCTACCACCAGCTGTAAGAGTTATGCTACCCAGACGAGTCGATCTTCCACTTAAATTTTCATCTTCTGAGCAAAGTTCTCAGCAAACGAGTGTTTTCTGTAACGCTCATCTTTGAATAGGTTACTTGAACAACAAGCCCTTCTTGTCTGCCACAAGCTGCACATTTCTTTGCCTCCTCAGGCACCAGATACCATGGCTGTTCTCCCTCAACCCTGCCAAAGCTTCTCCTCTTTGCACCCACCTATCCACCCCTCCACACTCCCAGGAGAGGGACCAGCAAACCTCCAAGATCCAATTCTCAACTCTGCATCACCAAACACTGTATTATTTATAATATATACTAATACACCAGACTGACTCCACTGCACATCAAGCTTTGAACCACCACACACTATCTGACATGGGATTTTTGTTGGCAGAACACATACTTCTTTCACAAGGACATGCTTTCTCCAAGATTTAGTTGTATTATCCTACACTCATGTAGTTTGCTTTATTGAGCTGCTCCTTTTTCTTGTTTGTTTTTTTGAAATGAGAAAAAAAGTTGTGAACCTTAAATAAAGGAGCCACATTCTGTCTCAAACTTTAAAGGTGCAGATTTCTACTTCATACAGAAGTGTAACTATATGAGAATTTCAATCCTGCTAAGAACCATGTCCTCTTTGGTACAGGGCAAGCGATTTCAGGTACAGTTCAGAAGCTACCACCTGCTTTCTTCCTTTGGTTTTTCTTTTTGAGGAGGGAACTGACAATCTTAAAGGTCTTCTCCAACCTAAGTGATTCTATTCCTCTGCCCACCCTCTAACAGCTAAATAAACATTAGGGTGTATTTGCGTGCAGCACAACTGCAAAGGCAAATGAAAACCCAATGAGTTTCATTCCTGACACACCACACAGTCACTCTGGCTCATGGAAAAAAGTATATCCCTCTGGGAGCATAATGAACCGAGTTAGCCAGTAGACCTTGTTTTCATGTAGGGTTAACTCTTGCTGTACACAGGCAACCAGTCGGGTGTCTGGCCTTCGAATCAGCAGCAGCAGAGAAGATGCTCTAGTGCCTTTACAGAAAGAAACTACCAGAAGGCCTGTAGCCATTGTACACCAGAGATGTACAGCTCTCCAAGGACGTGTCACCTTTATATGTGGGTCCAGAGGTGAACCAAGGAACACAAAGAACTGCCTTTTCTGTCTTTAAATTGCTCAAAAATGATGCAAAGGAGACATTCCAGGACTGAACTGTCTTTGGACTAGAGTATTCTCCTCTGCAGTCTCTCCATGAAAGGGGACCCAAGTGTGCCCATTTGGGGAAACATCCCAAGATGTACCAGCCATGGTCAGCCTGTAGATAAGTCATAAAGCAGTCTTGCTTTTTGACAAGATATTTCACAAGCAGAGAGCTGCAGAACAAGACCAAAACCAAAATTCCACTAACCCAAATTTGAAACCATGAATGGAAGTTTCAACTTAAGATCTAATTTTGGTCCTCAGCCCCTTCCTGCCTTTGGGGTAAGGATTCTTCCAAATTTGTGATAGAGAGAAAGCGTAAGATGACAGTTTATTGGTTTGGATACACTCCCCAAGAAATACATCTGAATGGGGACAGATGAAGGATGGCTCATTGGCAGCCTACAGCCTAGATTCACCAAAGAAACACTTGGAAGATGACTCAGGTGCCTTTTTCAAACTGCTTGGTTATTGAGGTTCTGCTTACATGGGTAGTATCTCAAGCAGAGTAAAGACCTTCTCACACCTTCACTAGTCTCGACATCTGACTGCTAATTCCAGTGCATACATCCAGTTCAAGTATCTGAGTAGGAGAAAAACAGCTCCTGAGAAGTTCCTTCCACATCAGAGAAGTACAGTAATAACCCATAGATGTAGAGCAGATTTTTCCCAGTCCTTGGCTCTAGGGTCAATTGAGCAAACATTTAATCAATGGCTTTCATTAGCTTTAAGCATACACACCATATCAGTGGGAATTTTAGGTGTACTTCAGACTATGTTCTTCAAAATCCTTGTATTGTATTACACATCAGTGACAGGACTCCTGAGTAGACCCACATACTTCCTTCAATCTGAAAAACCAGAAGTGTTTCCAGCTAAGGTGATCAGGGCTCAGGAATTTAAACAGAAAACCCAACACTCAAAGAGTTCCTCTGTACGAAGCCAACACAAGCAACCAAAACAACACTTCTGATAATTTCCTTCTCCTGCCAAGTCTTGCTGGGAATCACTCAGACTTAAGTTACTCAAAACTTGCTAATGGTGGCAACAGTGCTATGTGGCAGCAGGGTAACATACCCTACTCCCACCTGATACGTATGGACCAAATCTCTTTTGTAGGGGCACACAGGAGAGTTGAGTCTTGGGCAGCACAAGGTGAGGAAGCTTTTTGGCTTGGCCAATGTGCTTTGCATCGTGTAATCAGGAAACTAAATGGTTGATGATTAAAATAATGGGGACCTTAAGAGGCTCAAGAGGTGGGCCCATGAAAGCTGCAAGTTCAACAAAGCCAAGAGCGAGATCCTGCACATGGGCTGGGGCACCTCACACACAACTACAGGCTGGGTGCAGAATGGATTGACAGTGATTGTCAGTTTTACTGACTTGTGGTGTTTCCTGTAACTACCAAGCAATTTAACATCTGGCAACAAAATTGCCCAGATTTTTGCAGATATCCATCCTATTACCAGCACTATTGGTTTACTCAAGTTCCCACAACATTCGCATTAAGTGAAGAAAAGGCAAACAGGCCGAGTAGAAAAGTTGCCAGGAACAAAACATTAAATGAATTCAAAGAGAACAAAGACTGAACTAGCCATACCTAACACCCAGATGTAGGAGCAGGACTTGTCCACCCTGAGGACAGCAGTAATGTCCCACCTCTGGTAGCCTTGCCTGCACAGGTCTCCTCGCCCCCAGCATTTCCTTCACTGCCTCTTGGTCTTGCCCCACTTTTCATCTCCCCCCTTTTCAAGGTGGGTATCACACCCCCATCTCCCTCACCTCCTCTGGCACCACCATCACTCCAGAGGCCCTGGCCACCCTCACACTGAGCAGCCTCTGCCATGCTCTGGTGGTAGCAACCAAACAGCTTCCCCTGCTCTACTCCTCCTGTTTGAGCTTAAGGACACAACACCGTTTTCCTAGCAAAATGCCAGTTGCTAAGGACCAGGACATGGAGTTAAGCAGTGGAGACCTCATGGCTGTGCATGCAAAGCTGAAGATGCCCCAAATCCTCCACCAGTGAGAGACAAGTGACAAAAGGCCATCACAATGCCAGCAGAGCTGGGCTGCCCTGCCCCTCCAGCCCCCACGAGCTGGGAAGGAGAGCTTATTCCCATTCCCTAAACCACACAGAAGGAGATTCTTCTCACCAAAACATCACTAAACCTTCCTGTGAAAGTAAAGAAAACCACTTAAATGAAGCATTAAGCAGAGATAGGCTTGTGCACAGGGACATTCCAGGGATTTACAGAGGACAGCTAACCAAGGGGGAGAAAGACTCTTCACCCCACCCCCACTTTCTTTTTTCTATTTTTTTAAAAATATTTTTTATTTCCTTAAAAAGGCCATTTGTTTTGAGGAAATTGCCTTAGGACTTCGCTTAGAATTACAAATAAAATACTTGTCGTCAGTTTTCTCAGTTCAATAGAACTTTTTGTTGCTTAGACAGCTAAATGTCATGGGATTTTTAAGAAAGGTTAAAATTCTGTGTCATTTAACAATTAGTGGCACCCAAAGGAAAACGATACGAACCCACATCCACTGAAGTGTTTTGCAAGGGCTACAGGCTTTGGAAAGTTGGGTCCACTGCACCAGCAATTCTGTTCAACATGCTAGTTTGGGGCTTCAAAGCAGCTTTTTAGAGCTGGTTAGACCCATCACTTTCAAGGATTAAAAAAAAAGATAATATATCAACAGTGACAACAGCAAACTGTTTTCTAGGACTCTGAACAAAACCAGAGCTGTATAAATAGATGTCTGTCCTTTCAGGCTAGGGAAAAAAAAATAAGTAAATGAAAAAAATCTGAGGAGAATGACATATGAGAAGGATAATCAATTAACTGCCTCTTGCATTAAGCTATTCATTCTCTCAAAGTTTTCTAATCCAGATTCAGGAGTCTGTAAGTCATATCCACCACAGCCTGACCAACTGAGTCTGAAAAATCCATAAGACCATAAAACCCTCCAATTAGTTAATTAAAATATTGATCATGGGTTTCACTGCAAAGCCAGGAAGTGCCCTGCTACTACCCAACTTGGAGCAGTCCAACCAACCAGCCAGACAATGGCTTAACTCAAAGACATTTTCCCACACGCTGTGTTCAAACATGAAGCTACAGCATGACATTTCTGCCCCTAAGGACGTCAGTGGCCTGAAGTCACTTCACATGGGAATTTCAGTCCTCTTGCTTTCTGAACAACCTTTCCAGTCCTCCAAGATGGAGAAGCCACCTCAACTGAAAGGTTATCAAAATTAAGCTGACCGGGTTGTGATTGAGGGATAAGTTTTTAGCACAGAAAGTGGTGAGGGGCTGGAACAGGCTGCCCAGAGAGGGGGTGGGTGCCCCATCCCTGGAAGTGTTCAAGGCCAGGGTGGATGGGGCCCTGGGCAACCTTGTGTAGATACAGGACTGGAGCCTGGTGGCCCTGCCTGTGTCAGGGGGGTTGGAACTGTGTGATCCTTGGGGTCCCTTCTAACCCAGCCCAGTCTGTGATTCTATGATTTCCTGTAGGGCCACTGTGAATTTCATATTAGAGAAAGCTATTCCATAACTTCTCCAGATACTGTTCTCTCCTGCCCTCCATCTTTTCCAGAACACACTTGCTCCCCCTTCTTTTAGTCCACAACACAAGAAAAGCAGTCAAAAAAACATTGAAGAGGAAGGCCAAGAGCAGGAAAAAGGTGAAGAGTTACTTGTATTGGTGGAGGAACGACAGGCAGGATGAGTCAATTCCAGCATTTTACCCAAGTCAACACAAGGAAACGACATCAGCTATCACAATAGAACTCCCCAGATACTTAATTCATCCCCAAACCCTCTGAACTTGAAAAACTCAGGCAGGTATGAGAAAGCTACCCAAGGTCTGGCATGATGATTGCAGTCTAAGTGGATCATCTTCAAGCACAAAGAGTTCTGAAGAAGAAAAGGCACATTGTACAGGGCGAGCATCGTTTGCACAACCAGGCGCTGTTTCACCCATCACCAAAAATTCCTCTGCATAACGTGACTTTTTATCCAAGGGAAGGACATGAAGCAGACAAAAAGAACAAAGTTTTTGTGGATTAGTATTTTAAAAAAACCTGCTTTAGCTATAGAAGCACATGACAACAGTATCTAAGGATATTAAAGAGAGGGGAGCCAGATTTGCTTAAGGCAACAGGAATTGATGTAATTTGCAGGTTAGTGGCATGCCAGCTGCCATTCCACAAGTGTGGGGTTCAGTCCTTTGAACTCCTGCATTTTTTTGGGAGGAAACCAGCATTTCAGCTGTTTACTTCCTAACACACATGCCACGAATTTTTATTTCATACAGTTACTGAGAGGACACCAAAATACCATTGCCACATTTTAGGACAGGTGAGTAATTGACTCCAGAAAACGTCACAGACAATTTTTTTGGCTATGGTTTCACCTACCCCAGGTGCTTCAGAGCACAAGTATTTTGTGACTTGCAAGCAACGTAAGCCATGCAAAAGCATCTGACAGGCAACTCTGAATTCAGGACTGCCACAGTAAAAAGCTGAATTCAGGACTGCCACGGTAAAAAGCTGAATTCAACCCCCTCATATTTATGTCCACTCCTGCCATCCTCTCATATAGAAGCTGTGTGGCATTTTCCTTGGCACTAGAGGGTTTGAGATTGCTGACATGGAATCATAGAATCATAGAATGGTCTGGGTTGGAAGGGACCCCAAGGATCATAGAGTTCCAACCCCCCTGCCACAGGCAGGGCCACCAACCTCCAGGTCTGGATCTACACAAGGTTGCCCAGGGCCCCATCCAACCTGGCCTTGAACACTTCCAGGGACGGGGCATCCACTACTTCTCTGGGCAGCCTGTTCCAGCCCCTCACCACTCTTTCTGTAAAAGACTTCCCCCTAATATCTAATCTAAACCTTCCCTCCTTTAGTTTTAATCCATCCCCCTTGTCCTGCCATTATCTGCTCTTTTAAAAAGTTGAATCCCCTCCTGCTTATAAGCTCCCTTCAGGGACTGGCAGGCTGCAATGAGGTCCCCCCGCAGCCTTCTCTTCTCCAGGCTGAACCAGCCCAGCTCCCNCTGACCCCTCTCCAACAGTTCCACATCTTTCTTGTATTGGGGGCCCCAGCTCTGGACACAGGACTCCAGATGGGGCCTCAGGAGGGCAGAGTAGAATGACTCCTCCTTACAGGAACCACCAAAGATAAGAGACAGAAAGTTGCTTCCAAAAAGCTCTCTTGCAAGAACTGGTGTAGAGATGTCAACTCAAGAGGGAGCAAAGGCATAGGGCTACTGGTATTTCAGCTGCCCAAGAGCTCAAAGCCAGTACAGATGGTCTGAAGGCATCTCTGCTCCCAGCTTCCCATCGCAAAGCCTTTCATAGCCCAAGGACAGCCATCCGCCCTTCCAACAGCCCAAGCAGCACCAAGATTCACCAGACCACGATTCACCAGACCACTCTTAACACGGTTCATTATCGACCTGAAGGAGTCACTTCAGAGAAGTGAAAGTATTTGCCCAACCTTATCTTCCTCCTAAGGTTGTCAAACACAGTGTTAGCTAGTGCCAGCTTTGACTTGCCCTCACATACTTAGAGCCTGAGCAAGACTATCAGTTACATTGCACAGGGGTTACGAATCCAGCCACCATTCCAGCCCTCAGTAACCCCTGCTAGACCCGGTGTCTTCATGACTTCTTCACTCTACTGCATTTCCCTCCCGTGGCAAGGAAGAGGTGCAGGATACTGACCCAGCAGGGCCTTGATAGGTCAGATTCCTTCTGAAATCACATCAACCTTCACACGTGCAAAGGACTTAGAGGCCCTGGGTATATTTTCTAGAGCCCACACCTGAAACACCATGCACTTTCCTATACAAGAGGAGGAACATGAGTTTTTCCTCAAGTCTGCAATGCCCTGAGGAAGCAGCTTCCAGAGGTGAGAAGAGGCATCATTCTCGCCACCCAGTCTTGCTCAAATTGTTTACTTGTCAAAATGTGAAGAATGCAAACAGGACTGGGTTTAAAAAAAATAAAACAAAACCAAAAAAACCCCTTTCTTAGAAAACATTAAAGAAGAAAACAGAAATCAGTTTTGTGCAAAGATGTTGAGTAAAAAGCAACCAGAGCTAAGCTTAACACAGGAGAGATGGCACACGCTGCCCAAACTGTAAATAAAAAGCAAAAGAAGGGGAAAAAAACCAAAATCTGTTTACTTCCAAAATTTTAACCCCCTCTATTCTCAACACTGGTTTTATTTCTCACAATGAGGTCTATGAAAGATTGCTCAATCCCATAGCATGCCAGAGACAGTTTTGAGCCAAGAAAATTTCCAGTATTGAGGAACTGAACCTTCGGCACTGTGGGGCTAAGCAAGAAGTGAACCTGATTTAAGTTTTCCAAGTCCATAGCACTAGCTTGTGAGAAGGAGCTGGCCCTCAGGATGTTGCCTGCAGGCTGCTAAGTATTTGCTGACAAAATTTCAACGTTCAGCACTGAAACAAGGAGAGAGATGTAAAGATGGCACCAGATCAAAATAATTCAAATATCCAAAAGCTACAAAGAGAACCAGTTGCATCCTTCTCTTTTTTTCAAATAAAAGCTCTTTATAAATTCAAATGCAACTTTTGGATCATTACATTCAAGGGACAAAGCCTGCCCACTCTGGAGGCACACTGCACATCAGGAGGACATCACGGAGTAGTTTTGGTTGGAAGGAACCTTTAAAGGTCACCTAGTCCAACCTCTGCATCTTCTTGTGTACTTGTCTAAACAACGATCTAGGTGAAAGACTGTTACACTCATGTTCACACAGTTACAGGGGAGTGAGAGGTTGGCAGTGTCCTCTCAAGGTCACTTACAAAGCACAGAGTGAGAACGTGCCACGAATCACAACCCAAATGTGCAAACATGAAACGAATACACCAAACCCAACTAGTGCCACTGAGCACACAGTGGAACAGCCTGGCCTGTGCATCTGCTGAAAAGCATTCCTCCTCAAACTTACAAAGCAGCATCCAAATAGGAGAGTGAAAATAATTTTGGAAGAACCACAGACTTTAACAAACCACTTGGCACCACACTGGCTGCAGCACAGAGGACGCTTGCCCCAGCACACGCCTATTCCAAGGCTGTCAGCTCGGCAACAAATACAGAGCACCCCAAGAAGTTAGCAAAGAGTTTTGTTAATTCAAAACAGTTTTATGCTGTTAATGTGCTCCGAGCTTCTTTCTGCATGTCACAGCTAATAAAGAATTAGAAAGATTTAGCCAGACTCTACAGCACTTTGCCTACAGCCGATTGCTGCCTCACGTCAGCTCCGATACAGAAGGCCTGAATAAGCAGAAGGATAAAGCAGCCTAGATCCATCCGTTGCATTCCCACTCCTAACACCATCATTAGGCTCAGCCTAAAATAATAATAAATCGCTGACTTCGTTTAAGCAAAGGAAAGCAAGCTGCTTACCCCCAAACTGCTTGATTTTTATCCTTCTGTTCAACGAGCTGTGATGTTATTTATGACTGTACTAAAACCTACCGAGTTGTAATAAAACAGTTTCGGTACCTCAGAGTGCTTGATCATCATGTTCTGTAATGTAAGATAATCCAAGTCACCTTCATGCAAACTCAACTGGCTACGATCTGAAGCATTCTGCTAAATACCAGAATTGGGATGATTTTTTTTTTTTTGGCAAGCCACAAAGCTCACTCACGCTTCGTACAGGGTGGCAAAGCCATGGCTTGGGAGGGGAATTAACCCAGGGGGCCAAACTGATGCCACAGAGCATCGAAACTGACAGCCAGCACTGTCAGGGTTACTTTGGAACAGTGGTGGCTTTTCCCAGGGAGTGGAGTGCTGATGTCCAATGCTTCCAACTAAGCAATAGTATACCTTTTATACCCTGACATCTCGCTCACAAAGTAGGTGCTACAGCAGACATCAGGGTAGCCACAAGAGATTAAAGGTAACAACAGTAAGAAATTAAGTTTATTTATTCCACTCTTAACTCCAGAAACCACAATGAAACTTCAGCTTTTAGTTATTTCTTAGCTAGAGGAATGCTGCCACAATACCTGTGTAACACAAAGACGTATTTAAGGCAAATGGCCATTAGGTTGCATGACCTCACCTCTGTGCCCCACGATCATATTCCCACAGCAGTCGGGTGGCAGCTATCGGCTGGCTCCCAGACAAAAAAAAACCCCAACCAAGACTAGCATTGGCTCATTTATTAAACAAGGATGCCAACATTTCAGCCAGTTTAAGATCTCAAGCCTTACATATATAGAGACATGGCATCACGGTCTATTTTATCCTTACAAAAACAACATGCAGCCACTTGGCCATTTTTGTAACCTTCCCCACACCTGCCCCTCCGTGTCTTCCAGAGATGAGCTGTTGAAAACCCTTCTCCTCATGTTATTTCACATACAGCAGGCAAATAATTAGTTACGCTGTGAAATGAGAAGCTCCTGTCCACATCATGGACCCTCGATGAGGCCAGAGGATGTAGCCTTTGGCAAAAGCAGGGTTAGCTGTCCGTAAGCCCTGTTTATATCACAGTCATTGAGACAAAACTGCAGCTGGGATCATTACTTCCATAAATACTGCACAAGCCTGTTCCTTATCATGAAAACTTAAAGACTGGGAAAACCAGGTTATCTACAGCGATGGTCTGAACTGCAGTGATGCTCTTCTGGCACAGACATATACCCTGGCACAGCAGCACGTTCGAGCACATCAGAGACCTCCAGCCTGCAAGGGACTACAAGCCCTTGATTCTCCACTACACTGAGTTTCTACCAAGGTGGTTAGGGCTCTTTCTGCAGGATGGGAATCACATTTTATTACATGGCACCAGACAAATTCCACCTCCCCAAACAGCTTGCAGAAAACTCTGCTCAGTGGTTTCATCTGAACTTCAAAAAAGCACAAGCCCAGCAACTCACCAGGAGAGGCTCATTCACAAACACAAAGAGCATGTGTTACCATTCCAGTCCTTCCAAAGGTTAGTTGCAAATAAGAATTGCCAAGAAATTCAGAAGTAATAGTTTTGTCAGAAGATCAAAACCTCTTTTGAGCAGGAACTTCAGGGCCTCCAGGCTTGGTCTCAGACGAATCCTATTTAAAACCACACTGTACCCACACTAATGCAACCCTTCAAATGCTCTTACAAGAACAGAACTACGTGTGCAAGGGGAAATAGGCATTAATATCTTCCACTAAAACCCTGTTTGTTTATGTAAAAAAATCACACATCTCCTTTTAACACTAAAAATCTACAAACAACGTGACATATTTTGCAACACACCTCTCCCTCACCAACTGATGAAACACACAAAGTTTTGGATACCCAAGGAACAGTATGTAAGCATAACACAACTCAAGGCAAAGAGATGCTAGAGTTAGGTGGATGTAATTAGAGATTAGATGTGGACTAACTAGATCCTAACTCTATCTTCCCCACCTTCCTTGCCATTTTCTAAACCTCAAGTACAAACCCACCTCAGCATGTCACTACTTTAAGAGGATGGAATAAATATTTTTAGAGATCTTAATGCTTCAAAAATGCAAATAAGCTCACTTTAATTAAATAAAAGTTTGAACAAGAGGGAAAGTAGAAGTCTGGGTTGTTTGGGTTTTTTAAACATCTGCTAGCAGCCAGAGGAGATGTCATTATATCCACCATAGCAAACACATGGGTTTTGGCAATGGCAAATGTAATTGCAGCTGGTCCCAAGGACACCCCAGCACACTCAAGCAGTGTGGGGCAAGACGCAGGGCCCTGCAGGGGAATGGTTCAGAACACTATATGCACTTCAAACCATTCATATCAGACTGGCTCTAGTCTGTCCTCACAGACTGAACTCCCAGGAGTGGCTGGAGAACATGAGGTCTTCTCTTTTAACTTCCTCTGACATGAGTCTAATTAGTACCCATCAACAGCACCAGGTGAAAATAAGCTAACATTCAATAACTGGTGGCAACTTTCCAAAGTGCTTTGTTACTCCACACTAAAGGCAGAGCTGCTCTGAGAAGGTGTTGGTGCTGATGTCAGACCTCTTCAAAAGACCTTTTTTTAAAACTCAAACTGCCTGTGGCCCCACAGATGCACCTACTGGAGCAACCACAGGGCAGCAAGGACCAGGGCTGCACAGGACAGCATCTGCCACCTTTGCTGCTGCAACTGATGCATCACAGAACCACATCCAAAAAACCAAACATGGGCACAAAGGAAGAATTAACTGAGTAACAGCCAAAGCTGCCTCTGCCGTACCCCATCTGGGGCCTATTGCTTTGATACAGCCGGTCACAATGGCTATTTAGATGTGTCTTCTGGAATGGCAGCTACTGGAAAAGAAAAAGTTGGATTAACTGTGCCCCTCTAATAGCTCTCTGTTGTTATTCCCTGGGTCGGGCAGCAGTCAGCATGTTCCCCGCTCAGAACACGCAGAGACACCAAGAGGCACGAGGAGCCCTCACAGCCCTTAACCAGAACACATGAACGGAATTAATACATTTTCCTGGGGAAGGTGCAAATCCAGAGAGAAGGGTTTCCTAAGGATAACTCCTGAGAACAGGTAGAAGCCTCAGCTGGAAGTTTTATCCTAGATATTTGCATTAAACACCCTTGGGAAAGGCAGAAGGCAGCTCTGAAGAGGGACCCACGCAGGAAGCAGCACTTTGCACAGAGCAGCCACTTACTGAACAGGCAGTGTTTTTCTACCCTCCAAAAGCTAACGTGCATTAGAAAAGGATAAACTCTTTTGAAAAGCCACAGCAGCATAATTAAATACTATTTTCCCTTTTCCACAGCAAACCATACGGGGTTGAAGCCTTAAGGAATACATAAACTTCCATGTGAATGGAGCCCATTAACTGCTGTGCCATGAATGGTGCCTGTGGTCCAAAATTCATTTCCTTTTAGAAAGCAAAGAGGATAGAAAGCTTACAATCGGGACACACCAGTGCTGACTCATTCAAGGTCGTTTTACTCCCTTCCCTGAACAAATTGTTTCTTTGAGACCCAGGCAAATGTGGTCTTTCAGAAGAGCAGAGTTTTGGTGGGAGTCAGGAAGCAGAACTGTAAAACAAAGTAATAACTGTGGTAAAATACTATTAGACTGCTCAAAGGATGACTTTTCAACTGCTAAGTTATGATAATGGAGATGACTACTGGGGGGGTTTTTAAACAGAAGCCTCACTTCTCAGCGTCTTCTGCATAAGAAAGCAAGAATTAACTTTAAAGCTGTTCCTGAAACGGTAATGGTGCTTCAGCAGAACAGTATTATTTCGTGTGATGCTGCAGCAGTGCTAAAAGCAGGTCTTCTCTCCCAAAGCAGGTTTATCAGTACAGCTGCTATCGGTACAGCAACGGCTCCCAGGAATAAGTCTTTCTGGAGAACATCACACCCCTTAGACAGGGCTGCCTAAAACCCAGATGGAACAAAACCCCCACATGCCTAAGGAAAAACCACAAGCAGAGAGACATCACAGCCCCAGGTAGCTGGTAGAAATCTTAAAGGCAAGGGTTAGTGTGCTGCCTACAGGCCCTTGCCAGGACCTTTATGAAGACCTGGCATAGGCAGATCGGCTGCTTTCTGCACCTCAGTCTTGAAATGGGTTCCTCTCAAAGGAGGGAACACTGTTTTCTTAAACGACAACTTCCACTAGCTGCCTGTTCAGATTTTCCTCTGAAGAGAAAGATGTAAGTCATAGCCATAGTTAAGTCCATTAACTGAATTTTGATGGTTTCAACCAGGAATTTCCTGGTGATTTTTAGGAAGGAAGCCTGAAATACACACTTTGATTCACCTCACTCAACATACAGTACTCAAGAGGAAGTTTGTAAGTCAGAGTAACTCTTCTGGTTCAATACCACTACCAGCATATTTTAATATAACACTTCACTGGCAAAGAAAAAGAAACATCAGTATTAGGTAGGGAGGGGAAAACACTCTGAAACTCACTCCTTGGGTTTTCTGGAGTTTGGAGCAATGGACCCTTAGGCCCAGACCTTTTACAGCTGCTCAGCTGCCTGGCTGCTGCCAAGGCTCAGAGCTGAGCAGCAGCTCCCACCACCGCAGGACATTACAGAATCACAGAATCTTAGGGGTTGGAAGGGACCTCAAGAGATCATCAGGTCCAACCCCCCTGCCAAAGCAGGCTCCCTATCTCATATTACATAGATAGGCATCCAGACGAGACTTGAATATCTCCAGAGAAGGAGACTCCACCACCTCCCTGGGCAGCCTGTCCCAGGGCTCCCTCACCCTCACTGGGGAAAAGTTCTTCCCCATTTGGTGCGAAACTGCCTGTGCTCCAATGTGCAGCCATTGCCCCTTGTCCTGTCCCCACAGACACTGAAAAGGAGCTGGCCAATTCCCCCTGCATCCCATGTCTAAGATACTTATAAACACTAATTAGGTCCCCCCTAAGTCTTCTTTTTTCCAGGCTGAACAGACCCAGCTCACTCAGCCTTTCCTCATAGGGGAGATGTTCCATACCCCTAATCAACTTTGTCACCCTTCTCTGGACTCTCTCCAGAAGGTCCCTGTCTTTTTTATCCCAGGGAGCCCAGAACTGGACACAGTACTCCAGGTGGGGCCTGACCAACGCAGAGTAGAGGGGGAGGATCACTTCCTTCGACCTGCTGGACACACTCTTCCTGATGCATCCCAGGATCCCATTGGCTCTCTTGGCCACCAGGGCACACTGCTGGCTCATGGCCAACCTGTCATCTACCAGGACCCCCAGGTCCTTCTCCACAGAGCTCTTTTCCAACAGGTCATCCCCCAGCCTGTACTGATACAGTCACTGTACTGATACATTCAGCATCCCTCGTGGCCTGTGACGTTCTTTTGGCAGCGGAGCTCCCACCCTCCTTCCACGTTTAAAGGACAGGATAGCTAGCAAGATGCATTGCTCTGGGACAGAACAGCTCTTTGAAACCTTGGTTCCTTTAACCACGCTCCTGCTGATGTCAATAAGTTCACTTGCAGATGCGACAAAGATTCCAGCCAAGACGGTAACAAAAATGCTGTTGTTGAAGCCAGGATTGCAAGTAGGTGGGTTGTCTGCAAACAGCTAACGGCTTCTGGGTTGTGTAAGCCACATTCATTCAGAAATACACCCATAGTTTCCACCCCCACACACACACCCCCCCCAGAAAGCTATCCCATATTTCAAACGACTTCTCTTTCACTAGCTCACATGGTCCACGCCAACCATGACATGTAGCACACAGCACAGGAATGTCCTGCACAGCTCCAAGGAGCAGGAATGCTCCATGGAAAGACACACTCCCCTTTCATCACTTAAACCCTTTTTAGTGTTCCAGTCTTGCTTGCTGAACAAGTTCATCACCTCTACTGGCTGCCAGCAGCGGGTATAGTTAAAAGAGGCAGCTTGCCTATCCTGGACTTCCTAGCTGTAACTGGATTTTGCATGTAGCAACTCTTACATATAGCATTTATCTGGTTAATGGCTTAAAGGTACCTCTGGGACATAAGTGGGTGAAATAAAACAGCAACACAACCAAACAACACGATTAGAATAACGCGCCAAAATGGTTTTTTAACACCTGAGTATTATCCGTCCTCAGAGGAAGGAACAGTCTAGAAATTGCACTTCCCCAGCAGATGAGAGCGTTCCCAAGAAGGAACACACACTCCTGGAATCCCTAATGCCATCTGCTGAGAGATTCGGAAAGTGCAGCACAGCCTGTGACACCCGAACGCGTTCGCTGTGCCGCCGCGCGTTCTGCGTGCCGGTGTCATTACCGTGACACTGATGATGAAATGCAGAGTTCCAAAGGGAAAATAAAGCAAAAAAATAAGAAAAAAACCTGGCTTGAATCGCGTAAGTTACCCAAGAATTTTCAAAGAACCAGCTGGAATGTCAATGCTGATACTCAGCAAGTTGAGAACACTAAGGCAGGGGTCCAAAACAAAATATTGCTCCAGTATCATAAAAATACGATGGGGGATTTGACATGGACATTCCAACTTTGCAAAAACACTGGCACTACAATGGGTTGTGTTTGCTGGGTTTTTTTTTCCCTTTTTCCTAAAAAAGATGCTCAGTTTTCTACCCTACAGCATTACAAGCTGGAAGATAATAGCTAGTTGTAAGCCACTTTAAGCTATAAAAGTTTATTCACAAGTCTGAAAATAATAACAAAGTGGGTAAGTGGGCTCCAGTGGGAGTGTTCCTAGTGGCAGGTTGCAGGGCTGAGCTCCCACTTCAAACCCCAGCGCTCTCTCTGAGCGTTTGGAGGCAGCAAGATGGTAAGAACAGAATTTCTGAGAATTAAAGATTGTCAGGGTAACATTGCCACAAAGACCATCGCATTTATTTTCTTTTTAATTTTATTTTTTTTACATTTACCTGCCAAGCACACAAAAGCAGACATGTGGTTTTGCTGGGCTTCCCTGGAACAAACTCCATCCTAGGGGGTGCAAAGGGAAGAGGAGCAAGGGGGATATTTTTTTCTTCCTTACTTGCCCTGAAATACTATACCAAATTCTGCCCCAGACAATACTGATGAGTAAGATGTTGTTCAGGAAAAAGTCTTCTACAGGATCCAAGGCCTGGCAAGCCCACACTAAGCAGAAGACTAGCACAGCCTGCTTTTCCTCTAGCCCACAAAGAGTTTCACAAGTGCTGCAATCTGAGTCTGATGTTAATTATTAAAGGAAGATTTACAGTAATAGTAACTTTATTCTTTAGGTCAGACAGACCCAGCCAGATCCACTGGCCAGCAACTCGCTGTCACAAACTCAAGCTGGACGCTGCCACACAGAGATGTTCTCCCAGAAAAAGTGCAAAAGGCAGCAGAGTGCTAATCCAGCTCCAGCCATAACCTCTTGCTTCATTTTAATGCTATTCCTTTTATAAAGAAAAGCATAGGATGCACGAATATTTTCCTAAGCAAATACACACCAGGTAAGTTCTGTCCTCAATTCAGGGACAATTTCCACCACGAGCACTGAAGAGATGTATTACTAAAACAGAACAAGACATGAAGCTGCCACTCTTTTCCAAGAGACAAAGGGTTAAAGCAGTTACCCATTTCCTCAGCTGGACCACTACTACTATTGTAAAGTCTGTATTCAGTTGAATTCCATCAGGCCAGGCTTCCTTAACACAATCTGACACGTACCTCTTCAAGATCTTGGATTTTTTTTTTTTGCTCCTCTCTGCTTCTTGGTAGTAGACACTAGAAATAATTACACTCAAAAAGCCAAACGGTAATCCAAACACAAAGTAATATTTAATTATCAAGCTGGGGGGACTGATGACAGGATTGAATAATTTCTTTTTAAAAATAAAAAAAAAAACCACAGCCAAAAAAAAATTGAAACACACTTGCCAGGTCCTTTACAGACAACACAATACTGGGTTTTGTTTCAAGTTCATAACTTGGCTCTTAAAGTAGTTGATAATGAACCAGCAGGCATTATTTTAAATCAGCCAGTTTTATTAAATGAGCCAGAAAGGAAAGAGGCAGGGCTAATTACCAACATTCCTTGATGAATTACCTAGCGGTGTGTGGTAAATCTTCGGGCGTCTTTTGTCTTTATCCCCAAATTTATCCCTTACTTATTTCTCAAGAGGTTAAAGGACATGGGGCTAATTAAGGAACCAACCCAGTGACAGACAGAATCATTCAAGGTAAGGCTGGTTTTTACTCTTTCAAGCTTTTGCATCTCTGCCTGGTACTTCTTAATCTAATTTAAAAAGAAAAAAAAATACATACTGCTGCGAGGGGGAGGAAAGTGCTAATCTTGTCACGGTCAGGCAGGTTGAAATTGCCATGCAGTGCTGGGCAAAATGCTACATATTTGTAATTTAGCCAACAAGAAATTCCTTAAGCCTCTCCTGAATGGCAGGAATGTCTCCAGCTTGTCACTTTGAATTCATTCACCACGCAGGTTCAGCGTCTCGGAGAATAATGCTGCCAAACTAGCTGAAGGACTGAATATTTGCGAGTACACATAATACCAAAAGATTACTTTAAGCAGATCTAAGTGTTCACATTTAAAACTTAATGTCTACCCAAAGTGTCAGCAGGGCCCCCCCACCCTTAGACCTCCACCCAACTCCATGGTCTCCAGTCGCATCTGGCTCCGGACACTGTTTTTTGGCCAAATCAAGCTGAAGAAGCAACAAGCACAACTGACCCTCTTTATACATCCCTGGCTCAACCAAGAAAGCAGAATAAGGTGGGGTTTAAATTAAGGTTCACTGAAAAATTACTTAATAAAAGTTGTTAAAACCTCATGAGCTGCAGAGCCTCATCAATGCTTTTAATACCCACAATTACGGGCACCTATACAAACCTTTGGGAAGATTGCTGCAGCTTCAAAACACATGTGGTGAACTACCATTTTCCCAAGGTCTAGTAACTCAGACCATGAGGGGAAAAAAAAAAAAGCTTTGAAGCTGTTACAGACCAAATTTCACAAGGTCTCCTATACTTTGTGGAGGTTGTCATGCCACTGGGAAGGCAGCAAATCTTCAAGACTACAAACTAGGGGATATACCACCAAGAACCTTCTACCAAGCAATCAGAGCTTGGACCTTCAGACACCTGTATCATTTTACATGAATACACATTCCTTTGGGTCAAAAATGTTAGTTCAAACTACCAGGTAACTACTGTGAACTTGCAGGGGGGGACAGGTCTATGATAAGGAGCAGTTCCTCAGCTACCTGTGCACCCTGTTCACAGTATCATTTGGCCCAGAAACACCCCGGCCCCCTCCAGCAGCACAGTTCAGTAGCAGCACACTTGTCCCTCTGCTTTGGTAGCTGTATTTTATGTCACGGTGACCACAACTGAAGGTGGAAAGATCAGACATCTTCATCAGCACCAGCATTTCTGTCAAGAGTGTGGCAAAACATGTATTCAGACCCACGGGAAAAGGACGTTTGGGGCGAAGGGTGAAAGCCATGTTTTGCACTAGCAGCCAAGCAGTCAGATACTTGTACACTGAAGCATGCTGCTCCCTTGAATTCCATGCATTTTTAATGTCTAATAACCTAGGTGTTAGGCAAGAGTTTACATTTTACCTCCATTACTAACCACAGACATCTAGCTCCAGTGCTTCTTTTTGAACAGCTTTCAACCCACTAAGCAAGCAAAAGATTTGAGGCCCGAGAGATACTTTTACTTACGTGAAGGCTTAGGAGACAAGGCAGGCCTTAGTGGTTCTGGAGTTAAATGGGAGTTTTTCCTTAGGAAGAACTTGCTGTAGGCTTAAGTAACCTATACCAGAGTCACTGAGCATAAGTAACCTTAGTTTAAATGCTCTATCTGTAGCCCAGCAAGACTCAGTCTGGCAAATCTCTCATCTTAAGTTCTCAATTGCAAATAAACACCATGCTTACATAACATACCAGCACACACACTACTATCTCCCATTGTCAGGTTAGATTAAATTAACTTGTAATCAGATAAGTGCATCCACAAGCACACATTTGCTGTAGCAGATGCTACCGCACGTTTATCTCAACATCCCATTGTTCCTGTGCCTCAGAACCCTGAGTGCAGTCCCTTAAAGAACAAAGTTTCATGATCATTATTACACCAAGAACGCTACAGCTAACTGCCTGGCCTTCCCTGCTAGGCAGGGCTGGTTACCACCGCAGGTCACCCTGTAATAAGCACACTGGAAAAGGGCTGGGAGGAAGTATTTTTTATACATATACGTCCATAGTCATTAACATCACTCAGAAGGCACGCCTGGCATTTCAAAAACGAAGAAACACAGGGTATCTGATGAAAAAAGAGCTTATCGTGGTGGTGCATTTAAAACCTGAATGAACAACAACCTGAGGGTGAAGGCAGGCGCACAGCCTGGTCGCCTGTACCCTTGCGAGAAGCACGGCCACAGCGCTGTGCTCCTGTCAGCTCTGGAAATGATGCTGTAAGGGGAAAGAGGAGCATGAGCTGCAGCAGTGGGATGGCACTGAGGATGAGCCAAACATACTCATCCCGCTATCGGTAGTAATCAGCCCACAATACTGCTACGAGATGGGCAAAAGCCCTTGGAACACTAAAGCAGAGTTCCAGTAAGCAGTACCTGGTTCTAGGCTTTGAGATGAAGATGTTGCAGCTTGTTCAGGATCCAGGTGAAGGCAGGCAGGCCACAGTGACAGTAAGGAGCTCTAATTCCAGCACCAAAACTGAACACCTACCACAAAGACACTGACCTGGGCAGTGTGGCAGGGGATACCTGGGGGGGTCTCTCAGTCCTAGATATGTTTTAATTTAATATCCAGCATATTATAAACGCTATTGTATGCAAATACACTGTTAACAAGCTGTTAACAAGTATTAAAAATGGGTCTGTGGCCTGTATTTCCATACAGGTTTTTGAGTTTTGGGGTGAACTGCCCTGTTAGCAAGGGCAGGCGCTACGTGGGAGTGTGGGAGTGCAGTCTGTACAGTCAGAGAGCACAGATCTCAAACTGCAGATCACCAAAGCAGGACCTGCCTTGTTCAGATCCCCTGGAGCAAGGGAACAGTTTACTCCTCTCCAGAAACAACGATAAAGGGTGTTGTCAGCATCCTGACAGGGACCTACTATATCATCTGCTGCTCAGGAGACCTGCTTTTACCTTATTACCCACAAAGCATTTATGCAGGGCCCAAAAAACATCTGCACCACTGCAGGAACATGCCAGTTGATGTGGCAAACACCCATAGTGGGTTCTCCCCACAGCCCTTGAGCTGGACTTCGCAGCAGCACACAGTGTAGCACTCTCCCATCTCAGCACCTGAGCTGGACAGAAGCTCTACTCTTAAACCCCCAGTGGCAGACCAAGAGGGAGAAGTCCAGCAGACTGCTTACTATGTTATTCATTTGGTGTGACAATGTTCCAGAGGAAGGGGATGTAAACCAACCACATCCACGGGAGCATTAGCATGAGCAGCAGGGACAGGGACCACACTGTCTGCCCACAACACATCTGCTTCAGGTTTCTATCAACCCTTGTGCCATGGCCTGGTACAGCTTATTAAAGACATGACAGCACAAGTGTCATACCCATGCACCAACTGAAGAGCCCCAACAAATAATATGGGGGGACAGAGGGAAGAAGTCTTCACACTTCATTTTCCACCTTCCATCTCCCACTTCTCCAAATTTCTGCAATAAGTTCACTTTCTGGACAACAGCAAATTGTGTAAATAAGAGTACTTGGAGACAAGTGGGCTTATAAAAAAAAAATAAATTCAACACCACAATCTTTCAAAGGCAAGCCTTAATCAACATCTCTGGTCTGACTACTTCTATCAGCAGAACTTCTCAAAGACTAACCCAAAAGCCAAGCAGAGGGTCCTGCAAGCCTTGCAGAAGGCATTCTGGTCAGTCATTTCAGCCTTTAGTGTCATTGCTTTCCCCCAGACCCTTTAGATGTTTTAAATGAAGGAACCCCCTTTGCCTAATGTGTCTATTAAAAGCCTGCAGAGGGTGGTGACCCCACCATACTGCTACAGTGTGGCTTTGGTGAGGACACCAGAGGGACATTAGGTACAACTCCAATCATACAAGCCAGCATTTCTACCTACTGAACAAAAACCTCCTAAAAATCAGCTGCCTAGACTGATGCAGAAGACCAAAAACTACCCAACAGCCAAGGCTTGGGTACCAGCACCTGTGAAAAGGCAGTCACTCAGCAGGCAGGAGATCACTCGCTGTACAGGAATCCTGTCAGTCGCTCGGTAGGAAAGAAGGCTGGGGCAGGGTGTGTGTGACATCAGAAAACATGAAAAGCAGAACCCAGAGACACTATCATACCAGCAGGAGATGCTCCCTAAATATCTGTCAACAGACAGCTGCTAGGACTATAGGGGAAAAGCTAATTTTATGCTACCAAGCAGGAAGGCAGGAACAGACGAGATCCAGAACAGCTACAGAGAAGCTGATTAACAGACCAAACCAAACCTGTGCTCTCAGGGTTTCTAACAGCCAAGATTTCACCACCTTTAAGAAAGTTAACTCTACAAGGAAGGGCATTAATAATAGCAGCACTGTTTTACAAACCAAGGAGCAAAAGCATGGAGCTGCCATCAGGTCTCAGTGAGTACAGGCAGGGACCTGAAGCTGGGCTAACCCTGCCCAAAGAGATGCAGCAAGCTGTTCCCAGAGCCCAGCTCTGGAATACCAAAGTTGAGATCTGCACAAGTGCTTCTGCTCAACAGATCAGGACTCCCACCAGACAGAGGGAACAGCTGCCATCAACAAAAAGAACAGCTCCTTAACACCAATGAAGTATATAAAACCAGAATACAATTCTGTGGAAGAAGCTACAACCCAACAAGCACATCTGAAGACAAGCTCTTTCCAAAGAAGTTAACTCTTAAATAAAAATACAAGTGTACTTTGTACCTCAGGAACAGATCTCGATCCAACATTGAAAGGGCTTGGAATTACTCCAGCAATCCACATTTTAACTTCTATACTCCTATATCCAAGGCAGAGCAAGAGGCTGAACTGCAGCAGAAGCAAAGAAACTCTCGTGACATCTCTCTGTAGCATCAGTCCTCAGCTATCAGCAGGAGACGGATGAGAAGGTGCATAAAGATAACCCAGCCCGTAGTATGTGAAGCCAACATCAGCTCTGCAGAAGAGCAACTGGAAGCTGTAACAAATCCTCCCTTGGCTGTCAGATTTGAAGAGATGCTGTTTCAAATGCATTAGACCTACTCCTAGTCCACCCTCTTAATTGGCCTGTACAAAGCAACATCAAATTTGAATTCCAACAGGTCATTTCCTACCTTGCCAAGCTACATTACTTGGCAAAGAAGTGATGCAATAAGTCATTACTCAAGAAAATGAAATCCTATTTATTCATATGGCCTGGAGGGTACCCCATTATGTAATTTGGAGATACCTATGCAAGGTGACATAAATTTGCATGTATTTCTCTTTCTTTCTGTCTTGTTTCTAAATTAACATCTTGAAAACAAATATAAAATCCAAGCTCATTAATGCTAGTCATCCCAAACTATCATCCTCAGACACGTGAATACGATTCTCCTTCTCACACTATGAGATATGGGAGAAGAGGCAAGTCACAGAATGCAATTAAAATCATAAAAAGTTGATAAAAATCAATAGGCTTGGAGTAAGGGGTGGGGTGGGGTTTGATGCCAAGTTCCAAAGTAAACAAACTCAACAAAAACAGCTACTACATTTGGTCTTGTTTCCTTGTGAACAGTCAAAAAGATCTTCTAGAGAGTTGCCTTGCAGATTAACATTTCTGAAAGCATAAAAAAACCCCTTTTTGTCTATCTCATTCTTTAAGGTCACTAAATCCAGACCACCTGGATAATAAAGTTACCAATTTAGCTCCCTATTTATCTAATTAATACTACTTTTGTACAGCTCATATGGAAAATTTGTCTGCAGCTAAAGACCAACTGAAGTGTAAAAAGCAGCTGCAGGGAAATGATGTCACTTGTGCACCAGTAACCCAGGCAGAGCTGGCTGCCAGCACAGCGGCACCGGGAAGATCCTGATTGATCGTTAATCTCAACATTTGAGCCAAATAACCTATTTAAAAAAAACACCACCACACAAGCCAGCATTTCTGCCTACTGAACAAAAACCTCCAAGAATATCAGCTGCCTGGACTGATGCAGAAGACCAAAAACCACCCAACAGCCAAGGCTGTTCAGTCCTGCTCTCACTGAAGCATCACTGGTGAGTTTTTAGCAAGATCAGGACTTCAAGCCTGGTATTTGGTACTATTTATTTCCTTTTTTGGACAGAACTGGTTCATTTTTTGGAAGTAAGGATAAAAGGATGAGTTGCTAGTTGATTTTGCCCACCAAAAACACAAACAGTGAAGCTGTGCAGAGCAGTCTCCCTTCTCTCATGGGCAGAGATAGAAGTGCAGGGGAGGTGTCCTCCCTCCCTCTTTCCAGCAGACCCTCCTCCATCATGAGAAGACTGGGGACAGATCTTTCTTCCCCAGTCTTCTTGTGATGGAGGAGGGTCTGGGGACAGATCCTTCTACAGGACAATGATTCAGGTTTCAAATCCTTCACGTGAAGCTCCCTAGCAGGGAGCAGGTTACAGATCCAGAAGCAAATCCTATGACAAGCCAGCTCCTCATAACCACACTGGTAATGACCGAGCATCACCTTTGGGCTGCTGCATCTTCTGGAGTTCATCCCTCTGAAACAAAGGGCTGCCTCCCCTCTCATACAAAGAGGCAATTTTAAAAAGAACAATATAGACAACTGCCAATGCTTCTTCAAGACATTGCACTCTTTCCTTAATGGTAAAGAAATTAACACTTTCCTACAAGTTTTTAGAAAGAAACAACAGAAACTAAACAAAACAAGCCAATCTAAATTCATGTCCTAACATTGCAGGATGAAAGAATCCAAAAAAGTTAACTAAGTATATGTTAGCTAAGTGCCTTCCACACAGAGATCCATAGGCATCTGCTGGATCTGAGTAACAACTAGGGCATCACAACCTGGCAACAAGGTTAAACTGCTACACACAAACATTGGGTGTAATTCACAAGCCTTTAATAAAACAGCTCTTCCCAGGACACTTCAAACTCCTGCTACACGTATGCATGCTCAAAGTATAGCAGATTTAATTTTTCATGGAAATGTATGCACATGGGTGTGTATATATATGGGCATATAGAATCATAGAATGGTTAGGGTTGGAAGGGACCTTAAAATTCATCACATTCCAACCCCCAAATCATAGAATGATAAGAGTGCTTTGGGTTGGAAGGGACCTCAAAGATCATATATATATATATATATGAATTTTTATATATCTATCTATATATGCATTCAAAATTCAACTGTTGCCTTTTTACTCCTAGATCAGAGACCACACTTGACTCCAGTGTCCCAACCAATTATTATTTTTGGCACTGACAGCACAATACCACGATGCAGACTCAATAAATAAAAGCACCCTACACTTCCACCGTAAGCCTGTCCCAGACTGCCTCAACATCCTGAGCCCACAGGTCTATTTTAAAAACTCAAATCTCTGAACATGTACCATTGATTTATAACAGCAATGAGCAAACTACAAGCGGATCGTAACCAAGCTCAATTAACTTATTTAGTAAGAAGATGCTTATCGACTGGAATAAAAAGATTTAGCCACAATGCAGAGAAAATAGGTAGCTCTTCAAAACTGATGAAAACAGTTTTCATTATGTCAGCAAATCTCTTAAAACATTTTGCAGTCTTACTCACACGTTTCACATTGCTTTACTCTACTTGGACTTACCCAGAGCATGAAATTTTCCTCTTTTCTTATAGCTGTTCACATTTTTCCCCCCAAGTAATTAGCAATCTATATGCCCTTTGACAGAGGGAAACTAACAAGCTCCTACAGTTTCCAGTAGGACAAGGAATCCAAAGCTACTAATAGCAAACGAGTCATTTAAGCAAAAAAGGATTACAGAGGCTGGTTGCAAGAGGCTGGAAACTCACCCGTATTTCAGATTAAGGCTGAGGAGCTCTTTTGTAATGAGTTTTGACTCCATTTTACAAAAAATATTTCATTGTTCTCTTTTAAAAAGCACAATATTGATTTGTGTATGTATTAATAATTCCTTCTTTTTGAAGATAAACGAGCACTAGGAACGCAGAGAAGCGTTTTCCAAAAGGCAAAGGATGGAAACATCAGTTTTGCAACAAAACCTCTCTCCTGAGGTCTCAAAGTTTAAGGAAAACAAACAAAAAAAAAAGTCACACAAACTTTTGTTTTAAAAAAAGGTTTTTTTCCATTCTTCACTACCAGGGCACCAGAACAAGCTGCAAACCAAGCCAGAGCACTGCTTACTCACAAAATTACATCGCTGGGAATGCCTAGGAAATACAGTATGTTTGGATGAGTTAGAGCACCTAAAGGAAAGGCACAGAGATGGGCGTACCTTGAGGACCTCCATGGGTACCTGGGTGGCAGGGGGCAGGCTGGTGGGGACGCTGACGTTGATGGCAGGTGTCTGGCTGACGGGTACTCGCTGCTGCATGAACTGGGCTGCTTGCTGCTTCTGCTGCTGCTCCCGACGCTCCTGCTCTTGCATCTGCTCACGCATGAGCTGCTGTCGTAGCAGGATTCGTGAGGTCATGCTGGAGGAGCTTAAGGGAGGCTTGGAAGCGCCAGGATGCTCGGAATTGCTGTGGGAAGACCAGAGAGAGACAGCTCAGCTTCCACATGCAGGATCACAGCTCCGGCGGTCGGAGCTTGCAGAATTACATGGGAACACAGGGCAGGATGGGTGAGGATACGCCGCACCATGCGAGGGGGAATTTGGAGCCGACCTACTTCAGGTGCTTAGCAGCCACATTAGGCTGCCTTAAGGTGACTGCAGCTAACCATTTCCAAACCCCAAAATCCAGCTGTAATGAGCTTTCAAGTTTTACGGCAACCATCCAGAAGAAAAACAAATGCTTTTTTAGATAGCAGCAGGCATTCATATTACTTTTCTTTTAAAAAAAAGAATAAAGGGCTGTATTAAATCTACTGATAGGTTCAGATAATGCTCCAGGTCTACTGAGCTAGCTCAAAAAGAGAAAATACATCTCCCTCTGTCACGGAAGTACAACGGAAAGTTCAGTTACTCTCTGCAAAACGCTACCTTGGGGTTGGATTTGATGGTGGCAGCGCTCTTCATCACCAGAAACCAGACCCAAAAAACCCAACCAAATCAACCCAACTCCCAAGTTAGGCCTACCAGCATCTTCCAAGCACACACGGACACAAGAACAGACAGAATAAACAACAATAATGGCTTTACTTCAGTCACACTTCACAAAGCCTGTCAGGCTGGCACGCTGCACTGCTTCACCACCTACGAGCTGTTTCTAAGCCACTGGGCAAGCAGAGCTGCCGACAAGACAGCATGGGAAAAGCCATGGGACTTTGCCATGGACTGCAGTGACACCTCCTCAAGCACCCCATGGTTTTGTTAGCCCTCAGAACTAAAATCCATTTACAAGTCATTTCTGTAGCATAAGGCAGAACAGTCAGGGTGTGTAAATACCAAGCTGCACATCCTTTGGGGGAAGGATGTCAGAAGTGGGGAAGAATACATGATTCCATCTAAGAAAGAGCTATGGTGCGTGTAATTCAGGATATTTGGGTTCTGATTCTGCCTGCTGCAGCCAACAGCCCCTGGAAATAGAACTCATTAGACTGTAAAGACGCAGGGCCGTGCCTGGGAAGGCAGCAGGTAGCCCTCCTGCTCTGGGATGAGGCTGCCCTTGGAAAGCCACCTCCAGCCCTGGTGTCTAGGTGCTACTGCAGGATGCTGGTAGGACAGAGGGGTCCAGGAGCCAACACCCTTACAGGTCTTGCCTGGAAGCTGCAGGATCTGCGAGCTATTTGTGTTTGGGCAGCCGGAGCCAGTGCTGCTAGAAGTGTTCTGGCTTTGTTTTCAACATCAGTCCTAAACAGAGTAGGAATGAAAAAAAGACGACACACTCACTCCCCCAAGTGATCTTAACTCTGCTTTTCCAACGCACACATTCTGGGGGCAGGGAGGGGACCATCTTGCTATTTAAGACCTGTCAGGTCAAAGCATTCACAGAGACACTGATCCTTTTGATAAAACAAGAGAAAACCTTTGTGGTGAAACTAATGCAGCTGTGGAATAATCGCACTAATTAGCTGCTCAAGACAAGTCATTGACTGTGATACTCGTAAAATACACCACCTCTCAATTAAGGGTGAAGCATTCTCACATCTCAGCTCCACACTGTATTTCCCAGTTGCACATCTGAGCCACTTGCACATTTCCAAACCAAAGAGAAGCTTTATTTCCAAGACCAGGATAGCTGTACATCAGTGGTCACCCAAGTTTTTTTGATCACACACCCCTACCAGGAAATAAATATCTGTGCACCCACCTCCAACATGTGTGTATGTTTACTTATTTATAAATTATGTGCTTGTGTTATTCAAGTGTTAATATTTTCTTCCTGCCCACCAATAACACTGTGCACCACACTTTAAGGATCATGGTAATAGATGAGCCAAAAAAAAAACAAACCCCAAAACCCACCCAAATATTGCTTTTAGGGGTCAGTCCTCCTCATGCAGAGGAAGAGCTTACTTGTATCCTGTAAGCAACATTCTCTTTTGGGTGCTCTTGGCATTTTTTACAGAAACTAATGTTACAAAACTGGTGACCCAACAGTTCCTTCTATCTTAAAGAGTCATAGAATGGTCTGGGTTGGAAGGGACCTCAAGGATCAGAGTTCCAACCCCCCTGCCACAGGCAGGGCCACCAACCTCCAGGCCTGGATCGAGACAAGGTTGCCCAGGGCCCCATCCAACCTGGCCTGGAACACCTCCAGGGATGGGGCATCCACCACCTCTCTAAGCAGTCCATTCCAGCACCTCACCATGCTCTCTGTAAAGAACTTCCCCCTAATATCTAATCTAACCCTTCTCTCCTTGTCCTGCCATTATCTACCCTATCTTCTTTCATTTTGAAAGGTTTCTCCACCTACCAAAGCAAAGTGTGCTGAAAACCACCTCAGAAGAACTTCCCATATCCTAATCTTTTGGTCAATGTGAGGGAGAAGGAAACAAAAATTATTTCCTTCCTTATTGTGCCCACAACTGTCCTCACAGCTTCCTGCAGATGAGTCGGTGGCCTACTGTTGATAGAAAATTGTCACCAGGAGCTATAGATATTGCATCCTGAAAAGAAACAGTAATCCCAGAAAGCGATGTTCTGTCACATTCTTCCCCAAAGAGTATAGACTCTGCCAGGTTTTATTTCTTTTTGTAACTCTGCTCAATATTCTAGTTATTCCCTGGGGGGAAAAAAGTGGCTTGAACGTCCTCAGGCAGGTACTGCAAGCTCAGTCACCCTACTTTTTAAACAAGCATCAAAAGAAGAGCAGTTGTCAGCAAGGGGAAGAAGAGTCTGATCTTATCCACATCTGGAACCTCAGATTTTGGTGGCCAGAAGCAGGGGAAGAAAAAACTTGAGAGCAAACTACTGAATGTCCTGTTCATCCTTATTTCAAAGGAGAAGCCAGAAACCAGTGTGGCTGCAGCACAGTCGTGGGCTCAGCAGACACATCATTCTCTTAATCCCACACGTTGTAATTTTACACAGCAGCAACACACACACACACAGAGAGGCCTTGAACACAGGCAGCAACGTGCTGCCAACTGCAGCCACTACCATCTACGCATCTGAGTTCCAGGAACACTTTTATCTGGGATAAAAAAGCTGCTGCACAACACCTGCCTGCCAGACCAGATGCTCCTGTCACAAGCACCGTGACAGACACTGGACAAACACGAGACAGCTCTGGGCACGGAGGATCCCAGTTATTTATCCCCGTGGGCAGGGTGGTCTCGCCACACCAGATGCTGAAGCAGCGTTCCTTCCACTCACAGCACAGGTCAAACGTTTGAAATGGTGGTGTATCATCCCCTGAGCCTGTCCCATGCACAACACAGGCCATCTTCCAACCCAGCTTCCCATCCCCACCATGTCTGCTCCTCCTCTCGACTGCAGAATGCTCCACACAAAGCTCTGAGATGGAACAGAAGATGGTTTGAGTTTCATCCCCACATACCCTCTGGAGAGCAAACAGAAGCTTTGCCAGAAAGTCAGGTTTCCAATTAAAAAAACAACCAAAACAAACAAACAAACAAACAATCCCCCTCTGTGTCAAAGGCTTCATGAATCTTCTGAGGATTCATATTTTTAAAGCTTCTTGACCCTTACAGGATGATCTCCCATGATCACGCACAGCACCATGTACCACAGCACAACCCCGAACCTGGACACGAGGATTCAAAACTCACATACATGGACTGACTCACACCCAGGGTATGTAGAGTCGGTAGCAGATCCCACAGACACAACTGATACATGATTTAGATACTTCCTGCAAGCATGGTTTATGGATACCACTTAATTGCAATAAATGAAACCAACTCATCCTTTTAATTGACATATGATTAAACCAGTTACCCATCAGCAGTCTAATAAGCATAGTGGAATTCAGACTGAGAGTTATTACTTATGAGTGTCATGTGCCAATCCAATTAATCATGAAGTGATAACGTTTTATTAAATAAGGTTAAATTACATATCCTTTGCACAGATGCCTGGGAAATGTTAGCTCCTGCATACATAAGTTACAATGCAGATGGCCATTGCATAATAAAAGGCAAGTGATCAGATTAAAATCAAGTTTGATGTTGTTGCCATCAATTCAAGAGATTAGAGACCATACCTTTTGGAGCCTAATCTGCCTTCCCAGATGTGTACTGATTATTTTATCTCTGTCTCCTTGGGCAAAAAGACAAGCTGGTCTTTTGTTGGTCAGTTTTGTTTTCAGAGTCTTATAAATCGATCAAACAAGTTGTCTGGTTCCCATGCGTTATTTACATGAGTTGTCTGGTTTACAAACGTTGTTTTGCATTAGTTATGTATTCCTTAAGAAACTTCTCTGGAGATTTTCAACTAGGAAAGTTATTTAACTCAGTTTTGCTTTTTAATTACTGGTTTCAAATACGTTTTTTAAAGAAAAAAAGCTTCCAATGTAAAGTTTCTTAGACCAATTACAATAATTATTAAGCCACACCAATTCCTTGGAGACAAATAAGAATCAAATAAAATGCATTTTAAAAAAAACAAACCCTGCTTTCAAACCCCTCTGCTCTGGCAGGACTGACTGCACTGCTATAAGCAGACAAGTGGCACACAAGAGGGAGGCTGTTGCTTTCCCCTGTTCATGCCAACTGTTTGTTAATGGGTTAGTCCACAGGAAAATCAGCCAAGAAAAGCAGATTTAAGCACCTCAAGAAATCCCCTGAGCTGCACCAGATCTTGGAGGTCAGAGGTAAGAAATAACAGGGGGTTTAAATGCTCGTGTTTCATGTTGTACCCTTATCCCATTCATAATTATTTATAGAGAGACGAAAGGCATCCACGTTTAAGCATCTGACATTAGCATAAAACGATCTTGACCTTTAAAGCAAGTGGACAGGAGGTTGCCAATGTTACAACTCAAATACTTGGCTTGACCTCTGCCATCAGGAGACCACCACACAGGTCCCCTCCCAACACCCCTCCCATTCAATGACCATTCGTTTCCTCAAAACTCTTGATTTGTACAGATTCTGCTTGCAGTTTCTCCACCAAGCAGTAAAACCCAGGATGATTTTGTGCTGACAGTACTACCTGGGTGGCTGAAGCAACAAAACATCTAGCAGCACCTGACCTGCCAACCAGCATCACTCTTTGTCATAGAGGGGGCAAGCGAATACCTAAAGAAAAAAGGAAAAAGGAGCCAGATAACCTTTCTAAAAATAGTAATACCCAACCCCCAAAAAATCCACAAACAACAAAAAATCTCTTCTCCCCCATCCTCAGCCAAGGCAGGGCATTCTAACTGCTACAGCGTTTTCCCAGGAGTGTTTTGTCCTTCTGCCCTAAATGTAATAACTGGTTGTGTGTCACAGCGACACGACGCTCACCATGCCAACTGCTTCAAGTACCAATGTAAAAAAAACCCAACAAACCACAACAGTTGGCACCCTTGTGTGTCCTTTCTTGCCAAGGACAAAGCAATTACATAAACGGTGCAGAGACCTTTATCAGCCTTTATAATAAAGCAAGGGCTCTGTTTCAGGCCTCCACATGAAAGGAGGTTTCTGCATTTGAAGGTTACCTGTTTCATGACACACGTTGCCTGCTGCTGCGTCTGCTCCATCATCACGGCAAGGGTTTTTTTTCTGTCCCTCCAGGGCTTTCTTACCCTGACCTCCAGCAGCTCAGAGCTGCTGACCTGGAGCAGCGTCTCTTACCCTACACCATGGGCTGCACCCGGAGAACAACTCACAGCCCAACAAGCAGGCAGACAGGCAGGCATCCATCCCTCCCTCCGCACCTGGCTGGCAGGGGGAAGGAGTACGAAAACCCTCAAAACATCCACCATGCAGGCCCTCTGCTACTACAAACAGAATGAAGATACACTTGTCTTTAAAGAAAAAACAACAAACACCCAAACAAAAAGCCCCAACACCCATCAAAACACTTCAATCAATCCTCAGCTAAGACTTTCTTTCTGTGGCTGTACACCATTTAGTAGTTTTCCATTTCTCTTCCCGTCTTTAAAACACACCTTCACAAGCTGCTGAACATAATGCTTTCTGAACTTAATGAAAACCTCTCTCATGACCCAGGAGCACTCAGTAAATAATTATTAAGCTCTGGAGGTGGCTTTTGCATGAGTGTTGACTTAATAAAATGCTGTAAAAGTTGATCTGCTTGAATGCCCATTTACTTGGGGACACAGCTCGCGGTATAGCTTGGAAAGCTTGATCACCATCAGATTAAGGAACAAGGTAAAATTAAAGAGGTTCAACCTAGAAGCTGCAAAGGTCACATTTAACAATCCTTTACTACTGCTTCTGTTAAATGAGAGATAAATAATTGCAAACCTGGAGTATCCTCAAAGACTTCCACAGAATAACCACTATAATCCACCACATCTTTACATGCCTAAACTGTACCTCCATTAGCCCAAATATGCATGTGTGTGCCATGAATTTACAGAAGGAAATAGCTATATATATATATGTGTGTGTGTATATATATTTTTTTAGTATTTTTTTTTAAACACAGAGTATTTGGTAAGTCTCCTCCTTCTGACAAGTCACCATCATTATCTCAGCTGGTCAGCCCCAGCTGCTGTGGCTCTGCAGAAGACAGCAGCCAGCTCCTAAGCACGGTATTTTTAACAACCAGAACACAACCTCCATCACAACAAATCAATCACACAATCTGCTCACGGTGCCGTCGCTCCGGGAAAGCATCACTTACAGACAGAAGCTGCCAAAGGAGCAGGGCATGAACATCTGAACTCTAACAGCTTCCATCTTTTTTTCCCCCCTCGTGTCCGAGGGCTTTTGCTGAGCACCCTTGGGTGAAAGTCAAGCAGAGTCCTGGCTGGCCGTGTCTCTAGGGGTGGCTCCAGATAAGGACCTGGCAACTCCAATCCCCACAGAGCAGCAACGTGGGCAGCGGTGCCCAGCGCCTGCCAGCACTGCAGACCTGTGCAATCCAGCACCTACCGAGGAGAAAAGAAGGGTGGAGGAGTCGGGGCAGCCATGTACAAGGTCTTCAGGGATCCCAAAAAGCCGCCGAAGCAGCCCAGAAGTTCAGAGCCAGCATCTCACTGCATCTCGCCTCACCTGCATGGGAGCACTGGACAAACTCCGGATGGAGACAGCCTGGCAAGGCACGGATTCACAGTGAGCACAGGCAAACACCGGGCGCTGCTCTGAGGCTCAGCGTGATCCTCAGACCTGCACCCGTGCTGCCCCACAGACAGACAAACTGCTGGGAGAAGTGGAAGACACAGGTTGCCATTAAAAGCACTTCTCCCATTCATTAATTAAGAGGGGTGTGATCAGGCCATTAATGCCACCAGAGAGTGGATAATGCTGTCTGCAACGGCAGAGTTTTCTCACGATCTTTACTGCCAAAAAGATGAAGGGAAAGGGTGGGAAAATTTGACAAATTTGTTTTCTGGGATGTAACTCCCTCATATTCAAGGCTTACCCAGCTGAACCTCCAGCCAGCAACCACTGCAGGGGTATCTCACAAGAGCTAGATGTGCATCTGTAACGGTACAGGGACTCTGCATGACGGTGCTCAGCACCCAAGCCTCCTCTCTCTCCCCAGTTTCAGGTTGAATCCCTCAGGCAGAAAAGGAGCAGGAAGATGGGGTTGGAGCTCTATGATCCTTGGGGTCCCTTCCAACCCATGCTATTCTGTGATTCTATGATCCTATGATCAGAGACTGTTTCTGAATAGATGTGAAATATGAAGACACGTACGCACACAGACACCTCGAGCTCCCAAAAATGTTCCATGAAGGGTTAAAGGAATTCAAAGCTTAGGTGAATATGTTACCCAGTACTGATTTGGTGCTCTTCCTCCAACTCACAAAGAAAAAAGAACAAACCAAAAAAGCATTTCACTTAAAAGCCTGACCAGTGGCTTATCAAAGGCTTTCTGAACCTTTTTTCAGAGACCACAGTTATGGGTACTTCCCTCTCTAAAGAGCTCTATATACATCTGCACAACAAAAAGCCAGATAGCTGAAAGAGCTAAGAGGTGATAAAAGAAAAAAAAGAGGAGATAAGACACCACTAACCACCTCTGTGGTTCCTGATTTTGTAATACAGAATTTACCTGGGTCAACAGAGAAGATAACAGCGTCGCTGAGAGGGAAGATGACGTATGATCACTGAAGTTTTTGATACTTTGCAACTACACAGCACCCAGATCTGAAAACATCATGCTTCCATCATAGCTTGGTTTAGGAAGCACCTATCGCTTCACAGAGTCGGCTCAAGTTTACTCACAGAGGCAGCCCAACAGAAAACAAGACTTAACCACGTTGTGTTCACAGCTTGTACCCGTCATTCACACGCTCAGGGTGTCTCCTGGCCAAAAAGCCACTGCAATCCTCAAGGGTTACAATGACCACACAATTCCCAGCCTACATCGCTCAGCTGAGGTTTTCTGCTCATTGACCCTGCTGTTACAGCACTATTCAACCCTTTCCAAAGATGAGGAGGCAGCTCGAAGCCTCTTCTTGTGCCCATGACATCCTCGGTCTGGTATGCTGAGTGAACAGGATCTTAAGAAGTAAAAAGGGAAAGTGTTTATGGAAGATTTGCTTTAAATGATTAAGAACCCCAAACAGTCATAACAAAAACCACAAAGTGAACCCAGTGCTCAGTGTGTGACGGGTCTGTGTTACCAGCACGTAGGACTTGCTGGATACAGTGAATGCTACGTGCAAGGGGGAGAAAAAAAATCACCACCTAACACATCACTACAACAACTCCAACATTAAAATAATCTTGGACAGATATTATGCAAACTCCCACTTCCATCTCCAGCCACAGCACTAGCTGTTCATTACAGGACCTGATCAGATCAGGGAGTGTCTTCAACTTCTCTTTCTAGAAAAGGAGAGCTCTCCAGACTGCAGGAAGCATTTCCTCAGTGTCTCCACATTTAAAAAACCCTTCAGATTTAGAGTTCTTAAGTGTTCGTAGTTCTACATTTTTGGCTATTAGTGGAAGAGTTACTGGAGCAAAGAGGATTGTTTTACTCAGCAGGCTGAATGACTGGGGGAGGAAATAAGCCTTAATTCAACAAGAAGTTAGTTTACTAACCGTCTTGATAGGTACACTGCAACTGTTTGCAGGACAGAGGTACCAGTCTTGCTGCCTTGGGTGTTCACAGCAGATATGGGAAGTTGGGACAAATTCCAGCTGTCCACATAAGGAAGCATTAGTGATGTTTGCATACTTGTTAATTGAGGCTAAGAGGAAGACAGTCATTCACTGGAGGAACTGCTCAACTACAAACAAGTAGAGAAGAGATGGGCTTCATTTCCCTCACTTGAGCCATTTAATGTGACCTACAGCATCCCTGACACGGGGTAGTCTCACACCAAGGCTCCTGGAGAAAGCAAACCCCACAAGTCCATCAGGTAGCACTGCTATGCTACCACAGGATCCAGCAGCGTCTTCAGTACAGCTGCATCCAGCAATAAGGTCCCTCTGTCCCCAGGTATCCATGGGAAATCCCATCCGCTCCCAGTTCAGGGATTTCCCACACTGCTGGGTGCTTACAACCTTGAGAACGCCTCAGAGTCTGCTCTGCGTCGGGACAGGACGGCTGGGGCAGGACGGGGCCAGTGTTGGTTAGAAGACCTCTTCACCTGCCATCCAACAGCTGTAAACTCTGTTTTAAGTTTATGACCTCATATAGGTGTCATATATATGTCAGTCTTTGACAGAAATATTTAGGGCTGATTTAAAGGCCCAGAGTGCTGGGGAATTGGCATCTCCAGGGACTGTTCTGGCAACTTCCCCTCTGCAAAACAAATTCTGCACCTTGTTTCTAGCCAGAAACTGCTCATGAGCAGAGGGAAGGAGGAAAATAATGACTTGAACTTAGGGTGTCACATGTAAATAAAAGGAGTATCAAATAAAAAACATGATACCAAATGAATTCTCATTGAAAACAAGAACATGCAAGCAACATTTAGACTTTCAAAGCATCAAAATATATATATTTTTAAAAAATCATCCTCAATCTATTAATAGGTTTTCTCTTAATTCATAAATACAGCTCTGCTTAATTTAATTTTGCAATCCATCTTTTGTTTTGCATCTATCCTCTGTCGCACATAAAACGTCTAAAATTCTTCTAAAAGAAGAGACATCAGGAAAACCCCTCAGGAACAACTCTATAATGCCAAATAAACTCTTAAAAATTAATACAGCTGCTGCAGCTTTAGAAAAAAAAGTCTATTTTAAAGTAAAACTATTCAGTAGGCACCCTGGTTTGCACCACTTCAGGACAACTGAGACACGCTGTGCATGCAACTTGCTGCAGGAATAGTGCTTCTTACTTTTCAAAACACATCACAGCTATTGGTTTATTTTGGGGGGAGGGGGATTTAAAAAAAAAAAATAAGGGCAGCCGACTGAAAACTATTTACAAGCCTTTTTGTTAGACCTTCTTAATCTCTTCTGCACTGCCAGAAGCATAGCACTTGAATGGCTATTTCTGTTCAAAGCTATATTTGTTGTGGAACTACTGCAAACCCCTGAATCATGTAAACAGAGGCAAGAGCCAAAAAATATTTCGCTGCACTTGAAGCTCACATCTGCCTTAGTTACTAGGACAAAATAAAGTAAAATAAAGGCAGGCACTTAGTTTATAATAAATCCTGCAAAGGCTACAGTTAATCATGAATTCTCGTAACAAGGTTTTGTTTAGTCTGGTTTATTTAGCACTGGTGACCTTGGCAGAGTACCTGGTGGAGGACCCACCTTTACTCCCAACCAGCAGTTAACACCTTCTGTTATTTTAGGCCACAGTAGAGGACTGTACAGCCAGCCAGGTTTCTAAACTCGCAGCAAAGTCACCTGGAAGTGATGTGGAGTTCCAGTCTTGCTGAAGCACAGCAGCCACCATAGTATCATAGCATTGCCTAGGTTGGAAGAGACCCTTTAGATCGGAGTCCAACAGTACTGCTGTCACTAAAAAGCCAAATTCAATGGTTCTCAGCCTGGACTTGTAGGAGCTGCACATTTCTGCAAAACAAATGCGTGGCAAACCTGCTGCTGGGAGCAAAGTGACCCTCCCAATTTCTTGGTTAGCACTAGAAACCATTCCCTCACCTCAACATACCACTTCTCTCCCCTTCTTCTATTCCTTCTGATCCTCCTCCAGCAGGAGGGATCCCCAACATTCCCAGCGTACTGTAAACTATGCAAAGCCTCAGAACAACAATAGAAACTCAGGCAGGTGCTTTATCCCAACTTCACCCAGAATTCAAAGAGCTACCACGGCAGGCAGGGATACATTCTGCCAAGTGGTGTTCAGTACTGAATCATACAAGAGGTACTCCAGGTACCAGGATATGCAGCTTATTTTTGGATAAGAATGGGACATCAGAAGTGGACTAACACCAAAAGTTTCATTCATAAACCACAGAAAAAATCTGGATTACATCTTAGTAGCCTGCTTTTGCCATAGAAGCATCCACTGAATTCAGAAATTCAGCAGCTGCCTAGTACTGAGTTGCCAACAGACATCTAAAACACTGAAAATATTTTTCCCATCCTTTTAGCAGCTGCTGCAAAGCCACATTCAGGAACTGCAACTAGTTTTCCAAATACTGGAGGGGGGGAGGATAAAATAATAAAAAAATAAATATATTTTTAGCAACACTCAGAACAAACAAGATGATTTGTTATCTTTGTTTTGTTTTTAAAAGCAGATTAATAAAATGCCTTGTCCATTTACATTATCAACCACTTGCTTTAGTTGAAAGTTGTGTAAATCAGTCAGGAAGAGTCCAAAGATACTTTACCTTAAAAGCATTAACTTTATGTATCACTATACTTCTGTGTCCCTTCTCTTCACCGAGCTATAACCTGGCTATACAATTCCTAATCTTCAAAGAAGGATATATATTTCGGTTTGCCTACAATTGGCATTATAGACTACTTAAAATTGTATCAAAGCTAGCATAAGTTATCAAAAAAGTCATTAAAAAAAATAATCAAACCCAAACTACAATGCCCAGGTCTGGACCAGGGCAAGCCACCTTTTACAGGGTTCCTTCTGGTCTTGCTGGCTCCCAGGCATCTCCCTTCACACACTAGATGGAGCTTTGTCCCCTGCTTGCCCAGGCTGCAAGCTGGCACAGCGCTTCCTTAGGGATACAGAGGGTGAAGAGGCAAAGGGTGAAACGCCGACCTCACCCCTAAGCAGTGCACACAGCAGCCTGGGGAACAGCATGATACCCTGCGAGTGCCGGGGCTCTCACCATCCCTCCCTAGCCCTGGCCCTGCTCCCCTCCCTCCCACCCCATCAATCTCTCCTTTGAGCACTGTTATGGCATTTTCAAAGAATTGAGGATTTCAACAGCTCTGAGTCCCAAACCACGCTGCAACTTCCACTGCCTTTACTCTGGCCAGGAGGCACTGCCTCAAACTCACCCCGGGACAGTCGCGGGGCTTGTTCTCCCCTCAAAGGGACGGCATCTCGGCTTACTTCCAACTTACACACCTGAACTGCTCTCACTGGCTTTCCTGGATCCCCCTTTATGTTCCCACTCGTTTTCTTTCAAAACAAGCTCTTGGATCTCCTCTCTAGCAACCCAAAACATCTGTATTTAACGCTAAGGCTCCAGGCTTAGGTCCACTGACACTGCTCAGGAACAACTCACTGACCGGAGTACAGTGCCCCACAACTGGCATCTGCTGGGTTTGGTCTGTATCAGTTCAGGAGAAACAGCTCATCCTTCTGGTGAGTTGCCACAGCTCCATCAGGCTCTTCCAAAGCACAACAGTATATGGTCCATCATCGGTATTTCTATAACCATAAACTCAATGGGAGAGACAGGAGCCCAGGGGAACAAGTCACTCCAAGAGTCACAAGTGGCCAACACCACAGCTCCAACGTCAAACGTAGCAGCCTCAGGCTCTACCAGACACAGTAACACCAGAGAGGGTGGAGAAACATTAGGGTTAGGTGTACCAATCATCTATGAAAGACCTTGTGGGCAAGGGCTCCTGACTGGGCACCTCTGCTCAAGACCAGGGAGCTGAAATTGAAGTGATGAGAGAAGGAAGAGCCTACTTTATAGCAGGAAGCTAAAGAAAAGTTTGGCATTTTAATCTTACAAAACGGATTTTGACAGGGATGAGTTGCTGGCTATAAATACAGCAGAGACACAAACACCCAAGGGAGAACAACCCTGACGCTTCACTAAGCGATAGACACCAGCTATGAACAAGATTAAATTGGTACTAGCAGTCTCGTTCTGAGAAGTCCAGTCCTGAGACCGTTTCCAACTGGAGGACCAGCGAAGGAACAACTCACTTCTATGCAGATAAAGACTCATTGCTTAATCAAAGCAGGTCACTGTGGAACAAAGCAGCCAGTAACGAATTACAGGCCACAGAAGACGCCCTCCAGCCAGAGGCTCCAACAGGACAGATGCAGGACAAAGAGAACTCTTCAGCAGAGCACACAGATCCGAAGTAGCCCTGGAATATAGCACTGCACAGAACAGGAGCTGTTGCCTTCACATTCATCTGCATAGTCCTTCTAAAAGCAAGCATCCTAGCTTGAAGAGGCTTCTCAGCAGGTCCCACCAAAGCAAAGATGTTCTTCTAGAGCTACCAGCCCATCTAGACCCTAATGAAATACACCTCACATCATCTGGCACACTGGGTCTGCTGGAAAGCCAGTGCCAGCAATCACCATGCCGTATATTCTTGGAGGTCCTCTCTTTTCCCTCACCACCACCTTCAAGGATGCCATTAACCACAGCCTCTCCTATGTGAGCCCAGCTGATCAAGCCAGAGTTTGGAAGTGTAGGAGTGAAGTAGTAGTACCTCAAAAATGCGACCCCTCCTTCCTAAGTAATTTAAGAGTGCCTACATCATCACTTTGCAGTTCAACTGACTCCACTTTTTGTGTCTAGCTGCCACGCTGCTGCCCAGATTTCTGCATGAATCAGAGGGGCCCAGTGCCTCCTTAATCTGGGCCAGCCACTTGTTCAGGTGGGGTAAGTCAGTGGGTAAGGATAACCACAAGTACTAGGAGAAGGTCTGAAAATAGACTCCAAATAAAGGTTTTGTCATGCAAAAGTACCTCCAAGTCAGTGTTTCTGAAATAGGCAGAAACTCCCATCGAGCAGCACAAGGAACTGACAGAACAGTGCAAAAAGCAAGGTAGGGGTAGAAAACTGTGGGAGCAGGTGATGAAAAGGGGAAGCTGTTATTCATTCACATCAGAATGATCAGCCTCAGTCCCTGTTTTCTTTCTGCTGGACCACACTATGTTATTTAGTTTCACTGGCCCACAAAGTCAGCATCAGAAAGTTTTACCTAAAATCAAATATTCAAGCAGGTCACTACTACTGAGAAAAAAATGTTTGCTGTTTTATTCAATCAGGGAACAAAATAAAAATAGGGAAACAAAAGGCACATCTACTATACTTCTTTCTCCTAGAAGACCTCCCCTGGTTTCCAAGCAATGCCTTCCTGAGCACCCCCGGGCTGCCTCTAGCAGTCCAGACCAGACAGCCAAAACCGGTCAGTCAATGTGAGAGGGTTTTTCAGGTCAAGATGTTTATAACATGCATGGAAGTTAAGCAAACTTTGACAGAGGAAGGAAACTCCCATTGCCTTCCAAGGGGTTTGCTCTGCAAGGACAGCTAAGCCAATTTACCTTCAAGAGTCTGAACACCACACCTCCACTTGCCCACCAGTTTTTGCCAGGTGGAAAGCTGGAGCTCTCATGCGTTAGACTATGAGTCTATAAGGACTGGTCTACAGAAGCTCGCCTGCCCCTTCCTCTCTCAATTGTAAAACTGATAACCCAAAGATTAGGAGTCTCTCCCCCAACACAAACAAAAAAGCCAAGGCACGCAGAGAACAGATGCAGAACAGGTTTAAGAGGGACACCTTTCAAAGACAAGGCAGCGGCTGAAGCGTCCAAGAGCCACACCACATCTGACATCACTCCTCAGGACTTTCAATGCAAGGACTTTGAGCCTCTTAGGAGACACATCTCCTGGGAAGTAAATACAGGATGTGAAGCCACATCTCTGAATCCCAGGATCACCCATCCTCCACAGCCAACAGCCATGTATCTTTCATTATCCTACCTGGCACTGACAAGCAACACAAGATGTAACCGAAGGTGACCCTGCTCTTGCAACACCTACTCCCAAGCTTAGCAGAGAAGAGCCCTTTCAGTCCGTTACATCAGCATAAAACCCAAACCCATTACTGATCAACCTCACAGACTTGCCATCCAAAGTTTCCACTGAAGCTCAGAAGTGAAACGGAATGAAAACACCTTCACTGCCCACCTTATTTCCAGCCTGGGAACAAAGAACATCAGCCTTTGGTGCTTTTTTAATGCAGTCTAATTTATTCCAAAGAAAGAAATAATTAAGCAGTACAGAAAGCCAAAGTATGCAACCTGAAAAACGTCCTCCTGTCTGGCAACACAAGCTCTAAGGACACTTACATTACCTTATGGTGCTGAAATTGGTTTGTTTTGGGTTGTTTGGTTTTTTTAAGTAATTAGGGAAAGCAGATACAATCCACAAGATATATAACAGCATTAAACTGAAAACGTTAGATTTTTAAAAATGAAACAGATCAAATGCATTAGGTAATTTGCTCTAATTAAGTCCATATACAAGTTGTTTGAAATTCAAGTCTTCAGTAATTAAACACTTACATATGAGTTCTTAAAAATCCAACAAGTGTTTAATACTATTAAAAAGGCAGCACTTCAAATTTTTCCAGACTGGGATTCAAAAATTCCCTAAAACATGCAAAAAAAAGGCTTAGGAGAAAAAAAAAATTTAAAAAATTTTAAACTCCCATTTTACCACCTATCCCAGCCCATGCTTCTGCAGAACCAGCACCAGGTAAACTGGGAATTGTGAAGTCGGCCAGAGTAACACAGTTCCCAGGCCGAAGGGGTTTGGTTTTTATACTGGTCCAAGACCTTGGTCCTGCAGTGGCCTGGAACAGGACTGCAAATGAAACAGCAGCAAATGCCAGCAAGGGAGCACACAAGAGGCTGGTACCAAGGGTCTTACAAGCAGTTTAAGAGCCTTACAATTACTAGTAAGGGTAAGTTGCACCGTTCCTTACTAAGGACAATGAAAGGCTACAGCGATTCCATGAATGCGGATCATCAGTGGAGAGGGGAGAGAGCTTCCTCCATGCCCACATGCAAGTAACAGGTTGCAGTTGGTAGGAATGGTTTGATTCATCCCTAGGAGAAGACCACAGTACTTCCAACACAGCCTAATGAAAAGAAGCTGAGAGGTGTATCCTCAAAATGACACCAAGCCACAAAAATCACTCAACGACGGCAGCTCCTGATGGATTGCTGTAAGGACATGCTATATGTATATAGGCATAACTCATGGATATGACCCATCTTTCAACTTCACTCTCCTGTGCTGAGAGTCCCCCCCATCCCGAACAAAAAGGTCCAGCCCCAGTCTTGCTTCCCTGGAGTAAGAGACACACAGAGACCATGCACCAGAAAACCTTGAAAAAGTCAGTTTTATCAGAAATTGTCCACCTTGTTCTAGATTTTAAGCAGCAGCTTAAAACCCCAGTTTCTGGCTAATACATTGTCTTGTCACTGCATTATTCAACAGCAACATCATTTTATCACCTGTCCATGTACCACCCTCCAAGAAGCAATAGGCAAGAGCTCTTTGATAATTACATTTTCCATTATAACTGGAGCCACAAACCAAAAATTGATATTGGCAGAAAATAGCTGAAATAGCCTATAACAATGTCTGCCTTCCTAATTTTTCATTTGAGATTAAATGCCATAAAACTCTTTGGAACTAATAAATCAAATATGCAAATGGCAGATGGGAGCCACCCTGCATGAATTTTCATTTAACATTCCACACATATATAAATTGAAACACTGGACTTCAAGCCAGAATGAGCAAATCATACACTTTCCTCATTTCAATTAAAAAGGTTGAATATAACTATTTCCAATGGGTTTGGGAACCTATAGGTGTACAGGAAGATGACAAGAAAAACCCAATCAAAACCAAAGTTCCCAGAGAAAACAGATTTAAAACTGCTTTTCTGCATAGCAATGAAACAACATGCTGCTTGGAAACATCCTTCCATTCCTATTTAACATAATGGTGGTATGAATTACTGCCCAAGTAAACTTCAAAAATGTGTTTGCCATGGAGGAAAACCAACCAAACTGAAGTTTTATGCTCAGAATCCCTTTTCAGGAGCGTGAAGGTTTCTTTGTTCCCTTTAGTGCCAGGTCACTTCAAACTTTTATGTCTACATATTTCATTGTGCTTGCAAAACCTTTATTTAGAGGAGGGAAAAAAATAGAAAATTGGAAGGTTAAAAAGCAAAAAAATCCCACTCCTAAAAATAAAAAAGCCCTGCTCAATGCCCTGTGTAACTGTATCACCACGTGCAACACTCCCTTACTCCCAAAAGCTTGGCATCTGAAACCAAAACATTATTTGAAAAAAAAAATATTTGTAGAAAATCCTGGAATAAGTTGTATTTACAAACTTCATGAAAGTAAAACCCAATTTACTTAATCTATACTCTTAACTGGCAGTTTCTGACCATTAATAACTGTAAACACAGATAAGACCTTTTATTCAACTATCATGCTAAATTTCAGGTTTCTGTAAGCAGCCCGATAAAGCAGCTCAGTTATTCCTCCCTTGTTTATCTGTTATCTAAATACCACAGACCGTATCATTTCAGACACTAGAAAAATACTTGGGACTTTTATGCTGGGGCTCAGTTGCCCCAACACATCCCTTTCCTTCTCCATCCTTGATTTCCATTTAGGTGTGCTGCATTTCCATGGGTTTAAGTTCAGGTCTTCAGCACACGGACAATTAAGAAAACAGCAATTTCTGAAAGTTACTTCAGAAAGTTTATACCACTTATTTGAGATGTTTCTCATGGTGTTTGTGCTGGCAGCCTTAGGATTTAAACTCAAATTGCATGACCAGACTCTTAACTGCTATAGGATTGGGAAGAAAAAGTGGCTAATTTTAGTTATTAGACAGCAACTGTCACTGAGCATTTAATGACAACACTGAAGTCAAGCATACATTCAATGCATCCTAACTAAATCTAGTTGTGACACGGTCCCAAACCCAAGGAAATCAATGGGAGCTTTCATTCTTACTTCCCACGGACTAAAGTCCTTTTGGCACAGACAGTAATTGGCTACTTCAGAGGAAAACCTGTCTGCCCTTACTGCACCTGAGAAAACCACACCGAAATGGCAATCCACCCCACCACGTACAGCATCACCTCTGCAGTCCACAGCATCTGCAATGGAGCAAGCCATGAACCAGCTGGCTGAACATTAAAGCACACTGAAAGGTCTTGTGCGTGCTTGTCAGGCTGCTTCGTAGAATAAAAGACAGACGAGCGGGGAAGTATGTGCCACACTGTGCAGGTTTGGGTTCTTTCTTGTTGTAAGTCAGGTAGTTTCTTAATTTTATTCCTTCCTTGGCCAGGATGGGAACAGGCAGAGAAAAAATAAATCATATAACACTGTTCTCCAGCTCCTGCCAGCCAGCTACAGGAACTGACGTGCAAACACAACCCCGCGCTGGCACCAGGGGTGACAACTGCTCTGTACAACTCTGCTGCAGCTCAGGAAAGAAAAAGGACCGAGAACTCACCCAGGGAATCCATTCCGTCCCGTTTGGATCCAGCAAGGCAAGAGCTTCCCGGGAACTACACTCCCAATGGCCACAAAACCAAGACTAGACAGAAAGGTCTTAGTAAGCACCAGCTTCCAGAAAGTACACTTCCACTCCTACCCATCCCACCTCCTAACCCTGCCGCTGCGTTTGTGGCTGCCTTTGTTAGAACACTTCTGCAAACGAAAACAGATGAGTAACTACTGCTGCAGTAGCAAACTCCCAAGCCCATGGTCACTAATAATAGCTTTGTTCCTTTTATTACTAAACAAAACAAAACCAAAAAAAAAAAAAAAAGTTTAAATGCTTGTATAAAATGCACATTGCTGAATGTTTTCTTTCATTGATCCAGTGCCGCTTCCCATACGAGCTTAGGCCCAGGTCTCTCGAACAATTTACGTGCATCAACACAAAGAGGAGCAATCTCAGGGTTGCTGAAGGGTTATATTCAATAAAACCATAAAAAGAAATCAGGTTTTGAGCTCCTTCCCTCTAGCTATTAAGGGTTTAATTAATATTTTTTTTTAAATAAAAAGTCTGAGCAGAGACATTCCTGCTTTTTGCAGGAAACTGGGAGCCAAACGCAGCTCTGAGCTCTGGGTATGCAGCATCCCAGAGCTTATGGACTCAGAAGGGCCAAGGTGCCTTGGCAGGCTCAGTACCCCAGCTCCCCACTGAGGCACCCTGCATGCTGCCCCTGAGCCAGCTCCCAGGCAGGTCGAGGGATGGGGCAGGAGAAGCGGAGAGCGGCAACACAGAAGCAAGAAGTTGGAGAGGAGCAAAGCCAAGGCGGTGAAGCAACAGCAGCAGAGCTATGAGAAGAAAGCCTTCCCTTGTATGAACCCCAACCTGGCTCACTGCTGGTAAGGAGAAGACCAACCAAACAAAGGAACTAACCAACTTTTTTTTCAAAACTTCTGACTTTTCTCCCTGGTCTGGCATGTGGGTTTTCACACCGAGCTGGGACTGAGCCACAGCACCACCAAACACAGGGCTGCCGTTACCCTGCCCCATGCTCCTGGGAGATGCCTTGGAGCTGCTGGGCTTGGGCCAGCCGTGCTGGAAAAAAACAAACCACCAAAGATATTGAATGTTTGAAAGGCTGTGTTTTCATACTGTTAACATCCTGAAGCTTCCAATGCTTTTCAACTTTTTAATTTCTGTTATTGGGTGTTGCTGAACACTCCTGGGCACTGCACAGAGAGTGGTTGGGGGTTTTTTGGGTTTTTGTTTGGTTTGTTGGTTTGGGTTTTTTTTGCAGGAAGTAACCAAGCCAGAAACAGTGACAGCATCCTCTTGTTCTTCTCTGAGCCTTTTTATTTCCATTTTTTTTCTTTTTTTCTTTTTTTTTTTTTACTTTATCTGAACAATGGCCCCACGAAACAGCTTACAATAACGACTGTTACAAAATAGGAAGCTGAATTATTAGGCAAGCTTCATCTGCGTAACTCAATCAGCCTAGGGAGGATATGACAGGCACGACGAAGACAAAGGACTGGACTCTGTGACCCCAGGCATCTCCTTCAGGGATCGGTTTCTGGACTGAGTTACTTAAAAGCCCAAGGAGGCTTTTGCTCCTTTAGGAGATGCACAATTCCTGTAACTGGGGAACAAAGCATGTGGGCTTTGGAGCGGATCACCAAGCCTGCATGCAGAAAGCAAACGCTCTGGAGAGGCTGTGATAAGAGCTTTACCTGAAAATAAGTTTCAAAATTGAAAAAAGTAACTTACAACAAAGCATCAAAGATGCTATAAAACAATCTCTTTAGTGTGCAAGAAGTATACAAATCATGAGTTGGTCTTTAAACAAACAGCCTTTGTAAACCAACAAAGAGACTGCTAAGAGGGGTCTTTAAGTAGCACCAACGCTATTTTAGCTGCAGGGTTCAATGGCACAGGATTTCTACACGCCCACTGAGCTGGGACCTGCTTGGGGTGAGATGCTTCGGGCCAGATGAGTACTGTAGGCAGGGATCTGCCATCCTGTCATTACGAGAACCCTACTAAAACTATGAAAACCAGGTCTAAGCACTCATCTGAGCAATGCTCCTGTTGATAACTGCAACACAAGTGACTGAGCAACAGCAATACAGGAACCCGTAAGTGAATCATTAACGAGCAATGATTTCTCCATTACTCACTGTGGATATAGAGTTACTGTGGGCAAGATTTGTTTCTAAAAAAAAGGGAACAGCCAACACCATGAGCACTAATAAGTTCATCAAAGCTCAACACAACGTAGAAAGGAAAGAGGAAGGCACGCTATGCGTCTGTCTTTGTCCAAAAGAGCCATCCATTGAGGAAGGCTCCACGGAGCAGAGCAGCGGTGTTGGGAACAGCACCACACACCACCTCCTTCCACGGGGGTCGCGTGCAGGGGCTCAGGTCAACTGGGTGTTGATTTTGCATTAGGCCAAGAAATTATTAACTCATTCAACAAAAGCTATACATCTGCCAGACAAGTGACACAGATCGATAGCCAACAACCCAAATGTCAACAGTTTGACCTCCAGGCAAGGGTCACCATACCCCTTTACCCACATTCTACAGTAAATATTCCTAGTACATTTTCTCCCAGCATTTGCAGTTTATGCCACTGAAAACAAGCAACAGGAGAACCAAGCTGACATTCTCAGCCAATCTTTAGGCCAGATTAGCAAGCAATTAAAGCTGTTGTATGAGGAATTTTAAGTGCTGTATGACTTCATGCCAAACAAGAGCTAGTCAAGCACTGGAATTTATTTTTCACAAGTCTGTTCTACACAGAAACAGAAGACAAATTTAAAGAAAAGATTTTTGAAGCATGGAAGATTTCTGAAGCACAGATTCAACCAATTACCACAGTATTGATTATACCTTAAATGTGCCGAAAGAAATTCTGCGTCCAAAAAAGGACCTCACAAAGCATTCTGATTGCTTCCTACCAAAAAAATGCCAGAGTCAATGTATTCCTATGAAACATTTCCATTCCATCCAAACTGGGGAGGTCTAATGATTTTGTACTGTCTTGTTGGCAAAACATAATTAACAGTTATGTCAACTGCACCCCGGCCAGTTTGAGTGTAGCACAGCCAGGGAACACTTTAAAAGCCCAGAACCAAATCTCAGCCCCAAAAGCCAATGAATGCTTTGCCACTGATCACCTACAACCACATCCACCATGACAGGTAGGAGAAAACACTGCTTTTGTCCCAGGAGCTGATCGCTTAGTCCCAGATACTCCTCTTCATTAAGCTGCCAGGAAAACTAAACAAAACAATAACACTGTGCATTTTGTGAGGTTGAGAGAGGAGAAGCTTATTTCTGAGTCCAACACAACATAAAAGTAGAGTTTTGTAGACAGTCAGCCATGGCAACAATTGCCCAGCTCGCATGGATTTGATAATCTGGATTGAAATTAATTATTTTCATAAACACACCAACTGGAGCAGTTAAAAAGTCACAACAAACAAAGCAAGTAGAAGTTAAATGAGGCAACCAAAGCCTGAGCTACAGATTCAGCTTGATCTGTTGTTCGTAAAAAGAATGCTCTACTTGGAGATTAGGGGTGAGAAAAAAGAAGTCATTAGCTCTTCTTCAGAGTTCATGATTCAAATCTGACAAAACACACACTTCAGTGTTTCCAAGCTTAAAGAAAATTCCAGCAGGGTCATGGAAGATGCTATTTATAGCTGGCTTAATCTCTGCGCACTCAAACACCACTGTTGTACACACACATATTTTGTTAGCACTTAAGGACAGAAAAAAAAAGAAATCTGTTACTGAAAACTTAATCATCCACAAGTTCTGAAAATGCAAATGAGGTTTTTCTCTTAATATTAGCTGTTCCTCACTGAATGGCACCCAAAAAAATCAGCCTATAGTTTTTTTCCAGCCAAAACTGTTACCGGAAAAACAACAGGTCCTGGAAAATATTCAGTGACAGGACCCAGAAAGAAGAATGTGGAAAGTTACCAGCAATTAATTTCTACAATAGGAAACAAAACTCTTCCCACCCTCAATTTACCTATCAGTACAGCTGAGATTGTTCTGAAACCTGGAACATCCAGGCAGTGAAATGCTTTGGGAAGTGCCCGGCGCTGGCAGCAGGATGGAAAGGCAACAGCCCCACAGCCCTGGTCCGTCCAGTCATCCTGCAAACACCAGCACTGCTAAGCCCTCTGACAGAAAGAAAATACATCTGAACTCAGTGGTCCACTGTAAAGATCATCTAGATCTGGGGCTGTTAGTAAGAGGGCAAGGCAAACAGGTCAGGTAATCTATACCAGGTCTGGGGAGAGGTGATGGGATGACTCCCATGCCAGGCAAGCGGCACCTCACCAGACTGCCTGCCTTCTACGATGAGATGGTTGTCGTGGTGGACAGCACTGGAGAGCAGCAAGCACTGCTTACATGATGTGAGAAAATCTGGACAGACCAACCAACTCTACGTGCAGTGGTCTGCAGGTCAACTCACACTGGATGGGCTGATTAATACTAGCACTCCTTTGGTAGGGGGGTCAACACTGTTCAACATTTTCATTATTGATCCTTGAGAGATAAGAAAAGCTTCACTAGACAGTTGCTTAGAGCCTGGCCCAAGTTCAAACGTGGGACACTGAGCTGTGGGGTTGAACCAGATGTCCCTTCCAACACAAACTATTTTTGGTCCAGAAACACTGAAGTTTAGTCTTTGTCTCTTAAATTACTCATAATATACTTAAAAATATTTTATTCATGCAAGTTAGAAAGGTTTCAGCCATAGCAGATAGGATCAAGAATGATAACACCCAAGCACCACAGCACCCCTTGGAAAGATAGACAAGAACATCTGTAGTTTGGAACAAGACTCTTGCTACTCTTCAGTAACTGCTCTGTGCATGTGTGGAGCCTGTGTAGCAATACAAGTCTTTTACTCACAGGGCCCTTGTTGTTGTACTCTTTATTAATCCTTAGAAATTTGTCCATTGACCTACTTTAATCTTAAAATATTCAGAGGCTGAATGTTGCTACCAGCCAAACTCTTTTAAAGGCATTAAATAGAGATATCACGTAAGCTTTTAATAATGTCGACAACTACTAAAATTCAGTTGGCTGAGCCAAAAAGAAGTCACTGAACTCTTACATACATTCTCCTCTCCTCAGCGAGCATGCCCAGCACAGAACACCAGGAGGAGATGGCAAGTTTCCCTCACCACCTTCTTAAAATACTAACGGATCAGATCTGACTGTAAAGGAACAATGAGCAGCTGAACCCTCCTCCTTGCCCCAAACCAATATTCTGGTGAGTCAGCCCACAGCATTTTTCCTGCTCAGATCCAACACACACACACACACAGAGGTTGTTTATTTAGTGCACCGCTCTTCTGCCACAATGCCAGTGCCCAAGCTCACTTTTTATCACTATTAAGCAAGTTTAGGAAAAGATTTTCAGGTTGGAAGAGCATAGCAGAGAATCTTCTTCACCAACCACTACTGTCAGTGAGGCCACGTTACTGACATGCTGCATTTGAGGCTTTGAGCTAATAGCTACTCAGCATTGAAAACAGAAGTGCTTTACCAGCATACATTCACTGGAAAAAATGAAGCAGAACCAGTCAGAATCTCTCCTTGGTAGCTTTGTCTAAGTGACAGAAACCTCCTAGCAGTCATAATTCATTACTAGTCGACATTTCTCTTAAGGTACACCTCAAGAAAACTTGATGTACATCCAAACTTCTGCAAGCTTGCTCCTTCCCGTTGGATGCATCTTTCATTTTCCCTAAGACTGCAAATCATGTTCTGCAAAGGCTACAGCATGCCAGGGATGCTTAAAATAGAAAGGCCTGTAGCTGGTGATACTGCAAATATAAATACAGCTATTGGTATAGCGGTGGGAGTAATAGGAGTGACACAGACCCAGAGCAGCCCCGTGGCCAAACTCCGCTGGCAAGCGGCCGCCGGCTCCCTAAAACACAAGCAGAAGAAGGGGAATGGCCATTTAATGGTTTGAATGGGCATAATGCAAACTGCATGAGCTGTGGTGAAGGCACAGCACGATTCCAACCCCTGGGCTTCGATGCTGCTAAATTTAGGAGGAGTTTCAGTGCAGGAAGGGAGGCAAGAGAGCGACAGAAGTGCTTTAGTAAGGTAACGGTTAGAGCTCGAGCTGATTGCAAAGCTGTAATTTTGACCTTGCTGGACAAAACAGCCCAACATTTGCAGATGGCAGCTGGGGCATCCTGTCTCACTGCCACCCTTGCACAGCCAGGGAGAGGCACAACCACGGCTTTCCGTAACAGCAGATTTTGGAGGAGGATACAAACACCAAACCAAGAACCTCAGAGGAAAAAATCTGGACTAAGAAAGGCTTATCCTTCAAGCTAGCAAAGCCTACAAACCTTAAAGTCTGCTCAAAAATATTAGATATCAAAGTTATCAAAGCACACCACCAGTCAGAACTGCGTCCAAGTCTAATATAATAATGTCACATTTATTTTTGTCCCTGACTCCAGACTAGGTGCTCCAGCTATATTTGTGCTTCTTGCAGCATTTTAAAGGAAACACACACACTGAGCAGTGTAGTAGAGGGTGTATTAGATTATCTATTCCAGAGAGCACCCTTGATAAACCACCAAGCTAATAAGCAATTTCAGGTCAACAGAAAGACCAAAGAATACACTGAGAAATACTTTTCCAAACATCTTAATTTTTTTTTTTTTAATTGGACCAAGAACAAACAATATTTCATCAATTTTAGAATAATTCAGTCAGCCTTGTTTGGTAAACTCAAAGAAAATATTTCAAAAAGTTCATGCAATAGGTGACTAAGCCATTAGACACACCATGACCAAGCGAGTGGTCAGAGCCACTTAAGCATATAGTCCATGTGGCAGTGTCACTCAAGCCATCAGATGCTGAGCACATCCACCTTGACAGCAAGTCTTCCCAAAACTTGTGATGAAAATATTCATCATCTCTCTGGTTATTGCTGAGCACATCACACAGAGCAACAGCGGTGGGAGGTGAGACACTGGTGTCCCACCACTTGCCTCTGATTTCAGTTGCAATGCTGCTGATTAGGATGCAAGTATTAATTACTATGTTAAAAAGAAACAAAATCACAGAGAGAAGACAAAGGCTTGGGACGGAGATTATAAATCCTAGAATGGCCTGGGTTGGAAGGGACCCCAAGGATCACAGAGCTCCAACCCCCCTGCCACAGGCAGGGCCACCAACCTCCAGGCCTGGAGCTACACAAGGTTGCCCAGGGGCCCATCCAACCTGGCCTTGAACACTTCCAGGGACGGGGCATCCCCCCCCTCTCTGGGCAGCCTGTTCCAGCCCCTCACCACTCTCTCTGTAAAAAACTTCCCCCTAATATCTAATCTAACCCTTCCTTCCTTTAGTTTTAATCCATCTCCCTTGTCCTGCCATTGTCTATCCTTTTAAAAAGTTGAATCCCCTCCTGCTTATAAGCTCCCTTCAGGGACTGGCAGGCTGCAATGAGGTCCCCCCACAGCCTTCTCTTCTCCAGGCTGAACCAGCCCAGCTCCCTCAGCCTCTCTTTGTAGGGCAGCTGCTCCAGCCCTCTAATCATCTTCGTGGCTCCTCTGAACCCTCTCCAACAGTTCCACATCTTCCTTGTATTGGGGGCCCCAGCTCTGGACACAGGACTCCAGATGGGGCCTCATGAGAGCAGAGTAGAGAGGGACAATCCCCTCCCTGTCCCTGCTGCCACCCCTCTGCTGATGGAGCCCAGGATCCCATTGGCCTTGCGAGCTGCAAGAGCCACTGCTGGCTCATGTTAAGTTTCTCAAATGGTACCTAAATACTGGAAGATAAAGAATGGATGACTCCAATTTAACTGCTTTATCTCTACCTAGGATGAACCATCACACATAATACTTCCAGCATCCTGACAACCAACACATGCTTCAGTACTAAAGGACGTTCATCATGTTAATACCAAGGGCTCCAAACTTTCAGGTGGAAACAAAAATTAACCTTGCTAAAGACAGAAAAGATTGTTCCCAAAGGCTGGCTACCACTGTGACAAATAACACCTTCCAGTAGCAGCAATCTGGCTTTAGAGACAATTGAGGTATGGTTCTTGCACTCAAGGAGGGGCTCCTCCATTTTAGGGTAACAGTACCCCAGGCAGTCAGAGTCAGACCCAGAGTAAATCTGCTCATTGCTTCATGGCAAATAAAAGCACAGTGTTACTGAAGCTCATTTAAAATGATTTCAAATAGGCCAAAAACTGGTTAAAGAATCAAGTCCCATGCAAGTCATCTGTTTGATTTCTTAGTCTTTCCAAGTAAAATTTAAAAAAAAAAAAAAAAAAAAAGCCCAAGTTCAAAGTCTCCTGAGAAGAAGCCTAGCTAACAGTTTGGAGAATTTCACAGACACAAAATCAAAACAAAACAGAAGAACAGGTTCACATTTGGTGAAATGACATTATACCTGGGAGATCTGAGAGAAGAGGTCTGGTCCTGGCAGAAGCCACCATGCACAGGTGAGTTCCCACTGCACTTGTTCTGAAGATGCCACAGATGCAGAAACTGACCTTTCCTGGGTTCTTTGCCTATCCTATCCTCAAACACAAACCAGTCTGTAGGAGCCTCTCTTTTGGCTTTTCTGTGATACATGCAGGAGGTGAGGCCACAATTCAACCACTCTGGTCCTCAACCTAGATGCCACAAACACTTTCTGCTGCTAGAGACCTTCAGGAAAAGCCACCACCACCACACAAAGACAGCAGGCTGGCTACATCTACAGGTTTAACAAACAGCTCTGAGTCACAATCTTCATTTTGGGAAGGTCAGTGGGAGCAGTCTCTGAAAACCAGACAGAAGCCCCAACTTCTCCCACCGCCTCCTAAAGTCAGTCTACAAGTTTCAAGATGGAAAGCTGCCTGCTCTCCTCTCTCCTTCCTTTTCCTTCTCCCAGCTTGGCCCTTCCTACCCCTCACCCCAAGCTTTGGAGATACGAAGGGCTGGGCTCAAGTGTCCACGTAGAAGAGTCATTGTTCAAGGGTCCTGGGCCAGAACTCAACAGAGACTCAAAGTAGATGGCCCAGACCACCCTCGGTCAATCTTAACAGCGTTCAGTACAGCTCCTTTGCATTCCCTAAATATAAGGGAAACCAGGACAGATGACTGCGGGATGCATCTGCAAAGCACTTCCTAAGAGCAGCAGGTGAACAAATCCATTTGCCTGAAACACTGGAAGTTATATTCTTGTAACAGCTAAAAGTGATGTTCTCATGATCATAGGATACACCCAAATCAAGGGTTGGTAAGGCAAATACTTAATGAGATCAACATAAACACTTGGAGAGGGGCTGGTGGTGAGTGGGATTGTAAGCTTTTAGTAGACAAGGTCTTGATTAGGCTTCCACGTGCTCACACCCAGCACAGCTCAGACCAAGCTCCAGAATACACCAATTTTTGTTCTGGTATTTCTCACACAAGGCAGCAGACAGGACACTGGACAACACCACCTCTCTACTGTGGGATCAGCAGTTCTATTCTAGGTCTACCAGTTCCAGCATCCACTTTCTCACACGATTATGGGAAACTATCAAACTCCAAGAAAACTCTTGCTTAATGGTTGACCAAGTTTAAAACACCATGAAGTGCACTGCTGTTCCAACAGCATGTCAACAGATGGATCACCATTAGCAACGCAGAGATTTTTCAGGTGCCATTGGTTGCAGTGGTCAGAAGCACTGCTCACTCCCTCCAGGACACAAAGCCAACTCGTGTCCTGCCACAAGCACATGCTCTCCCATCCTGGTCTCTTACAGTTTTCACTTGTGATGCTACCACAAGGTCCTTGATATGGAGAGTGGCCTCCTCTTGTCCTGCAGTCTGCATTTGTGACTATCACAACCACTCCTTGTTTCTCTATTAAGTGCTTCCCCACCCTTTGCACCCCACATTCAGCAAGTTCACAAGAGTTCTGGGAATCACCCTTGAGTCTGTGCTGTACAAACCCCCATGAAGTAGAGGTATAGCTGGGATTCCTTGATGCTATGGAACTACAAAGGATCAAGACTTGGCTCTTCTGCATGAAGCTACACAAATTTAACTCAGTCTTGGATTATATTCTCCTCCCTGCCCTCTCCCTGTAAAGTGGAAGACTTCACATCAAAAGAAAGGAGGTAGTACAAGAGGCCTTCTCCTTTAGGGGAAAGGAGTACAGGAAAATGGAAGAAATAAATCATTTTAAAACCCCCAACCAAAAAACCACCCAACAAAAACCAGATGCAGAGAAGAAGCTGCCAGGACAACAGCTGGTGTGCAAGGAACATCCCTGAGGGATATGGCACAGGGGAGGCTGCAGCAGGAGCAAGGCAGGAGCCAGGTACCAGGGCAGGTGAGGTGTTAAGGCAGGGCCAGAAAATAGTGCAGAGAGGGCAACTGAGTATTGCCATAGTAAGGATGGAGGAATACTTGTCAGGGTGTATGTGGAAATAGACAGGGGACACGACATGCACATAGATGGGCCCAAGAACATCAGCTCTTAAAAACAAACCACAAACAAAAAAAGAGGAGTAAAAAAAGGAGAACAAACAAAACTATTGAAGAATTGAGAAAACAAGAACAAGAAACCCCAAAGGCTTTTGGGTTTGTTCTGTTTAAGGTCAAAGCTACAAGAGTTGTGTAACAGAAACTACATGACAGCTTCAAGAAGCAAGCTGGTCAGAGTTCACCCCCAGTGCATAGGACCATGCAGGAGAACACTTCCCAGCCCCAGCCATGAGCAGAGAGTGAAGGAACTTCCTGCCCTCTACCTGGACTTTTGCAAAGCATTGGGCACTGTTCCATATAACATCCTGATCCCTCAATTGCAGGGACCTGGACGTGACAGATGGACCACCCAGTGGATAAGGAATTGACTGGATGGTTGTGGTCAACAGCTCCATGTCCAAGTGGAGTCCAATGACAAGTGACGTTCCTCAGGGGTCGGGTTTGAGGTCAGAGCTGCCCAACACCTCTGTCAGCAATACAGACAGGGGGATCGAGTGCACCCTCAGCCAGTTTGCTGACAACACTGAGCTGTGTGGTTGACACGCTGGAGGGAAGGGACACCGTCCAGAGGGACCCTGACTGGCTTGAGAGGTGGGCCCTTGCAAACAGCATAAAGTTCAGCAAGGTCCTGCACATGGGTTAGGGCAATCCCAAGCACAACTACAGGCTTCTCCCATGAAGAAAGGCTGAGAGAGTTGGGCTTGTTCAACCTGGAGAAGGCTCTGGGAAGACCTTAGAGCACCTTCCAGTATACAAAAGGGCTCCAAAAAGGTGGAGAGGCATGGATGACAAAGGCACAGAGGGACAGGACAAGGGGGGATGTCTTTAAATTAGAAGAGGATAGATTTAGATTAAATAGAGGGAAGAAATTCTTCTTTGTGAGGGTGGGGAGGCCCTGGCACAGGGTGCCCAGAGAAGCTGGGGCTGCCCCTGGATCCCTGGCAGGGTTCAAGGCCAGGTTAGATGGGGCTTTGGGCACTCTGGTCTAGTGGAGGGTGTCCCTGCCCATGGCAGGGGGTGAGACTACTGGCTGGGCTTTGAGGTCCCCTCCAACACAAAGCATTTTATCATTATTATTGTCTGCCACTTCTCTCCAACCCTACAGTGCCAGCACTAGCAATTCCTACCTGTCAAAGGACACCACTGCCAGTAGCTTAAGGCCATGATTATCAGTAATTGCAACTAAGCTAGCTCTGTCTGCCCAGATAGAAGGGTTCTTAATGTGCTAGAATATTCTGTAATAAATTCCTATTTTCAGAAGCTCACAGGAGAGCTTTGCTTGGTGACACAAGCATCAGATGAAGTAACTACTGGACCTGGTAAGGACAAGAGCTCTGTTCCTGACTGCTGCCCATCTACATCACCTGAGGGTAAGTTGCTGCTTTTTCTGTTTCCCTTTCTCCATTTGCAAAAACAGGAAGGATGATAAAGGCCTCTTCTATACTGCATTTTTTGAATTAGAGAACACAGCCACTGTTGTTTGGGCACAAACAATGGTCCCTGTTCTAAAGGAGAGGGAGAGAGGCCAAATATATAACCCAAGGCCCTTGTATAACCCAAGCTGAGCTGCACCAAGGGTATGCAGTCTGCTAGAAGGTACAGAGCAGGTTCAGAGATGCCCAGCAGGCACCAGCATTGGGGGGTAGAGCAAACACACCCCTTCCTAACTTCTCCCTCCCTCCAGCTCCAGCCAGAACAACAGCCCATATAAATAACATTTCACTGCACAAGATGCTAAGTGTCAGCTGCCCTTAACTTCCAGACAAAAATAATTACAGGAGAGTCTGGGATGCTTAAAGATTTGCTTCCTCACCCCACAGCATGGTGCATCTCTGCCCAGATACAAACTGAAACTAGTTAAGTAACAGTCCAGTTCATCCCTGATGACACAGAGTTTCTAATGAGGGACTTCCCAAGAAAATAATACTCAGACTTTGAGTAATAATTATTCATAGGTGTTATAAATAAACACAGCTCCTAATGCTTTTAATTAGGCTGTTCACACCAAGAAGTTATGTTCCCATTAAGTATTTACACTGTAAAAAGAATCATACAACATTTCTCCCAGTGATGGAGAGTTGATGGAGGACTTGAAGAGTGGCCTAAGTCAAAATGGACTTACTGGAAGTCTCCCTTATTGCAGTTTTCCTCTTTTAGTCTAAGTAAAAAAAAAAATCAACAAAGATTGAAAGCATTCCTTTACTATATGCATTTGAACAAAATTAATTGTTTAAATGGCTACAGGTTTTGTCTATTCACATTAAAAGTTACAATTATATTTGAAACCATTAAACAAGCCAGCTGTTGCAATTCCAGCAGACTGTAACCCATATCCAGAGGCTTCTACTCTGTTACTTCCCTTTGAGCAGAACATCGGGTATTTTACCCACAGTGGGTGGGATTGCTCTCTCCCTACTTGAAACCAACTTATTTATCCAAGATACAAAACCTAAGGGTTTGTTTTATATATATACACATCCCTCATATATCAACATATGGAGGGTTCGTGCACATTCATCCTGGGATGCATCAGGAAGAGTGTGTCCAGCAGGTCTAAGGAGGGGATCCTTCCCCTCTACTCTGCCCTGGTCAGGCCCCACCTGGAGTGTTGTGTCCAGTTCTGGGCTCCCTTGGATAAAAAAGACAGGGATCTCCTGGAGAGAGTCCAGAGAAGGGCTACGGAGATGATGAAGGGCCTGGAACATCTCCCCTATGAGGACAGGCTGAGTGAGCTGGGACTGTTCAGTCTGGAGAAAAGACGACTTAGGGGGGACCTGATTAGTGTTTATAAGTATCTTAGACATGGGATGCAGGGGGAAATGGCCAGCCCCTTTTCAGTGTCGGTGGGGACAGGACAAGGGGCAATGGCTGCAAATTGGAGCACAGGAGCAGTCAACATCAACCAGCATCTCGCACAAGCAGCACTACACAAGTAGCAAGCACGACTACTCATGACCCCAAGAACTTATTATAGAAGATGCACAACATAAGTAACATGGGAGGAGACAAAAGCATGCTCGAGACAGCAGCAGACCTTACAGAAGATGCTAGCCAAAGGGTTTGTGTATCTTTTTTTTAATAATGATAATAAAAACCCCAACTTATTCCTACCACAGATCTCTTGTTCCCTTTGAAGGAGAAATACTCAGGAGAGAGGAGTATTTTTTCCCTATTTAATGGTGTGACTTGATGTGAGAAGGCCAGACAGAAGCTGCTACTTGAAACAGCGTTGTAGCTGGTAAGTCTTCCCTCTCCTTCCTCCTCAGACACTGCTCTGCTGAACCCTCCCCTTCATTTGCTATGAGCAAAGCTGATTTTATGTAATACTGCCACAGGAACTGTTGCAGTAGAAAGGATCTCCAGATCATCTTAACCTACCAATATGTTCCCTGTGCTGGAAAGCTGGAGATCTCAAAGGAAAGCATGGAAGACAGAGATAGATGGAAAAAAACTGAGCAAACAAGATTGTTTCTATTAAGCACACTGTGTCAAAGAGCAACCCAAAGAAGCTGAAGAGATGGGGCAGAAAGAAGACCACAAAACAAGCAAGGTTAGCAGACAGAGGAATACACCTGCTGTAAAAGCTTTGTGAGATGACTCACCCAGTTCTCCTGTTCCTCTTTCCAGCTTAGCTTGACACTGGATCAGAGGGAAGCGTTTAGCATCAGGAAAAAAGGGTGGAGTTGACAGAACATTTCCTGGGCAATCACAGGAGCAATAAGCAGCCTGTTTGTCCACCCAGTGCAAATTACAGGAACAACAACACTGCTCAAACACACAGAGAATGCAAGGGCACCCTGAAAGCTCCTCCATCAGCCCTCCACTGCCAGGGAGCAAGAGGCTGGTTACAGTCTGTCCCCAGGATAACAAGCTCTGGAGTAGGTTCCCATATGTTGAGACAGCCCTAAAAACATGTCACCAACTTACTGCAAGTCTCTCAACTTCAAGCATAGCTCATTCAGACCATTTTGAAAGGTGCAAGAGGATAAGGTGGATGAGCACACAGCTTTGGGGAGGAGATGCAGATGCACTGTAGCACACAACAAACTGACAACACTGCCTCCCAAAGTGGGAAGGGGAGAAGGTGGAGGACAGGTATGATGCCATGGCAGGCAGTTAGCTTCACCAACAGACAGAAACCACTCCAGGATGGGAGGGCAAGTATGGGAAGTGAGGGATGAGGAGCCCAGTGGAACTGCTGGGTTCTGGAAGACAGAAGATAGATGTGGAAGGATAAGGCAAGCTCACACGGCTAAGGATGTATTTGACATACTTAATTCCAAACAATAAAGAATGGGCAAAAGAGAACCTGAGGGCTTTGTGTTCCCTCTGTGCTACATAAAAGACCAAAGGGTGTTACAGACTAAGTGGGACTACACCTCTGTAAGAAGGGCCAAAAGCACATGAACCACAAAGGGAGGGACTGAAGATAGAACAAGGAGATTAAGCAGAAACTCACCTTGCTATCAGCTCCCAGCCAGCTCCAGATGCCTGCCCTAGAAACCCTCCGGACAAAGCTCCCGCCAGGCCAGGCTGCCTCACGCTTCCCTGCCGCCTCATTCCCCTTGGAACAAGGCTTCTGATACCCCATCACCTCCCCTCCTGTATCCAGCCAATACCTTCATATCCTGTGCTATTCATCTTTCTCATCTTCTTTTCATCCTCATAGCAGAGCTATTACCTACAACACTCCTAATCACGTTTAATTGGTGTACACTGCATGGAGGAGATCCATAATCTTCAAAGCATCCTCCAAACAAAGTACAGCAGAGATTCCCCCCCCTCTGCTCAAGGCATTTGGCAAGAGCCTAGTAGTACACATTACACCAAGTGGCCTTTTTGTTTCCACTCCCTGAGTCACAACCCTGTGCATCAAAGATTGATTTCACGCCTATCTGGGATGAATGAGCTTTCCTAAACGTTTGAGACATACTAAAGAAGAAAAAAAAAAAGCAGCAAGGGGAAGGTATGACTCACTGAGTATTTGCTAATCTATAGCTGATCTTCAGAGGTTACTACATTTGTATGGTGTTTCAAAAATAAACATGCAGATTTCCAACACTCACCTCAGACCTACAGCACAGAGGACTATCACTACAGGCCACTGCAGCTGCTGCAAGGACAAAGCCACACACAACAGCCTCCTCCAGGAAACAGAAAATACCAAGTTACCCAGACAAGTCACAAATATAAGAAAAGCCATCCTTAAACAGTAACATACTCATTGATTTAAGGCCTCTTTTTTTCCTGATTACATTCCCTACTTTCTTCTTCTACATGCAAATAGCAGCACAGGCTCAGCAGACTCCAAATCTAGAAGATTGTATTTCTTTTTAGCCACCAAAATTCTTCCCATGTTTTGAGAAGGACCACGTTGTCTCTTCCCATCCTCAAAGGTATTTGGCACAAGAAGAGGTAACGCCTATGCCATAGCTGAACAGATAAACCATCTCCCTTGGCTGTCTGAATCACTGTTTTAAATTAAGCAGAAGAATATGGAAAATCCCAAGTGTTCCTTCACCTCCCCCTATTCCTACTCCCTGTTTCAAGGCACAGCTCCTACAGAAAAGCTTCAGGGATTGATGTGTCTCCCAGGAACTGAGAAGCAAAGTACATGACAGTGGGCTCCAGGCTCCTGTCTCTCAAACGCTCTTTCTTCTCCTAATGCCAGCTTGTAAATTGACTTTAGGAGACAAAGCCAGGCTAGAGATGTAGATTTGGAAGGTGCCAGCCCTGAGGCAAGGAAAGGGGCTATAATGCTCAGAGCCAGAGTACTGGGGTACACCAGGGAGGTGTGACCTAACCCAGGTGATGCCAACAAAGCAAACTCTCATTAAGGAGATGAGAACCACCACTACAGACCACACCATCAACACCACCATCATTCACAACAGCTGTTAGAAAGCACATTAAAAGAAATTACAGAACCCAGTTAGCAGGGAAGCTTATTCCCTGCTATTCCCAAAGCATGGAAAGCTGCATTCACTTTAGCAGATGCTCTCTTGCCTCAGTTAGCCCAGCGCCTCCAACTCTGTCAACCCCATAGCATCAACCCAAGAGCAGTGATGTTCAGAGAGTTATGCCATGTACAAAGAGTTCTTTCTCCTGAGTAAAGCAATATGTATTATTTGAAATACTTTTACTGACACTTTTTTTTTTAAATCATCCAGAGATTTAGGACTGTGCTGTCCCATGCACAAGAACCAATGCAATCTAACCATGTAACCTAAACAGGCACAAAAACACAGGGACACAAAACCACACCACTAACACTTATTTAAGTTACTGGATGTGGAAGCAGACAAGTAACTGCAGCTCTCACACCTGGGGCAGAGTCTCCACATTCCTTTGCCACTGGCCAGATGTGACCCAGAAACAACATCAGGGCAGATCAAGTTAGCACCCCTAACCTCCACTGAAATCAGATTGTTGGGTTGGGTTTTTTTTCCTCTCCTTCTTCCACCCATTTTTTTCCCCTTTCTGGCTTTACTTTAGCAGACCCAAAGTCTTTTGGCCAGTTTTCATTCCTTGTTTTTATTGTATGTGGGCACTTGTGTTTGATAACAAAAGGAATTACACACATAACTACCGTAACAACCATGTTTCTTTTCAGTATGTCATTCCTACTGTATACTTCTTTTATGGTCACCTTCAATGACTACTAATACTCCAAGCCCAGGTCTTTGATTTATTTTATGTTTTTTAAATGAAGGAAATCTCCTGACAACATCAGCAACAGAAGCATTGCTTGAACACCGAGTAACCAACAGTTCCTCTTAACAGGCTATGGTAATGAATGAGACAATCCCCAGTAACTGTGGTTAACAACCACAGCTCACACCCTATAAAAGTTGAGCTGCTCAGCAAATGAGGAACAGGCCACCTTGAATTAATCCTTTCTTTCTTGTTTAAATGTAATTTTGTGTCCTTACTGGAGACCAAATTCTGTTTAACTCACAAGAGCACTGTCTCTTTCAGTGTGAAACTCTGATAACTCAGCTTTCATTCAAAATTAACTCCTGATTTGGCTTCAGGTGCTCTTACAGCCTCAATGTCATGAAGAAGGTGTCCCTATCTTCTACCAAGACACTGTATTTTCCTCCCCATTAAGTAAACCCTCCACAGGGTAACAGCTGGAAAAGAGCTGGATGATTAACAAGCATTAATCCAACAAGTGAAAATAAGTAGATTGATCTGTTATTCCCATTCTTGCCAGCGAGTGCTGCTGTTTACCAAGGCAATGCAAGGAAAAGAAGGGGGGAAAAAAGAAAAAGATCTTGCTACATTTCCTTTTTCTGTTTGTATCCCAATCCTTCCATACAGAATTCCGATTCACCCACTGGAATCAGTGCAGCTCCTGAAGAGCACGCTTTGGATAGCTGCTGAAAGCACAAGGCTTGCAGACTATTTTCTACAAAGAAAAAACCCCAACCTGAACGTGCAGACAATCTTCTGCAGCGTTGATAAGCACGCTGCAAATGCCCAAGGAGAAAAATTGTGTGGGGAGATAACAGCAGAAACTATTCTTAGTAACAGAGTTCTGCATCTGTTCAACTAACTCCGCTGGCGCTGCACTGAAATGTTATATTCACAGACACGTGCTCCAAACGTTGGGAAAAAGATACTATTTTAAATCCTGTTTTATGTAACCAGAAACATCTCTGAGAGCTCATGGAGGTGTTTTCATTGCGTACCAAGAAGAAGCAGAGCCTGGAGTGGTGGTCCCCAGCTCCTGAACCGCAGCGGGTGGTGTGTGGGTACCAGAAGTCTGTGAGTTAAAAGCACAGCAGAAGGCAGAGCAAAGCCTCATCTCGCCCAGGAACAGGTTACAGAGTCACAGAACATACACACCATGGCTTTAAAAGGGGGGTTTTGCTGGCTGAACCACCCTCACTCAGCGCGGGGAGCTGATCTTAAGCAAAAAATTTAGGAAATCCTTAACAATCAGTGTACCATGGAGAGCCATTTATTGATCCCCTTGTGCAGTCAGACACACAGGAACACCCTTAAGAGACCTGTGGATCAAAGTAACATGATGCAAACCTCGTGTGTGTGGCAGTGAATGAGATAGGAAACTTGGTCTGAAGACTGAATGAAGCCCCAGTTTCCCATTTTGATAGACAATTTTACTTATCAACCTTCAATACTTCTTCTAACCTGAAAAGCAACTTGTGATAGGGGAAAAGTTCATTACAGACATTTTTTTCCTCCTTCAAGTTCCCTCATAGCAATTTATTTTTGGACACTACCAGAGGCTGGGCAGAAGCTTGCTTTCTCCCACTACATCCCAAGTTAGACCAAGCAGAAATCACAGCAAAGTACACTCTTCTAATGTAACTTCTGTATAGTTATGCTTCTATGTATCAAACAGGGCTGGACCCCTGGATGCAGCTATAATTACTACACATAAAGTGCTGTCATATGGAGTAACACCATTCAGGTCTAAATCTGTAGCTGAAATCTCAAATGGCTGAGAGAGGTCTCTGTATGTTGACATCACTTGAATATTACCATGACACCTTCCTGAAACATTTAAAAGTGACCACATAAAGTCATTATCCCACCTGGGCATACCTGGGACCTTTACTTGTAAAGAGATCAAAGCCCAAATGGATTTTTGGGAAATGAAGGGGAAGAAAGGGAAAAAAAAAAGCCTGCCAAGTTGCAGGGAGTCCTGCAAAATAGTTTTCTAGTCAGTTGAACAGCCAAAATCAGTATTAGCCTGTACACTTACAACAGATTTCTCATACCCTCTTACTCCTGGCTCTCAGGGGCTGAATCCTGGTACCTGTTTTGAAATACAGTGTCCCATCCCCGTCCCGTCCCTCCCCTTTCAATCACCTTTTATTCAAACCCTCTTTTGAAAAGCTGATGGTGCAGACAGGGTGCTACAGTAGTCGCAAGGAATGTATTTTTTCCTGCTAACCCATCCTCATGGCAACAGCCAGAAATACCCTTCAGTAACCCGGACGTGTCAACAAGCTCCATTACAGCCCAGGATGTTTGGTATAGCAGTTATTTCACAAGCCTCTGGTGGGACTGTAAATCCTGGCAGTGTCAAATACATTTCCTTTTATTACAAAACCCATTTTGGAGCCATCAGAAAGATTTCTCGTTTGTAAACTAGTACTTCTATATTTAGAATATTACTTGGATTACAGATTTATTTTTTCTTCCTGACAGTGCAGAAATGGAGAAGAAGAAAAGGCAGGATGCTAGCACAGGCAGGCAGGCCACACTTCAAATACTGGAAAAGGTTTTAAGTTCTTGGAGAAGGGGACTGTTCCTCTGGACTTGAGGAAAGACAATGGCAGGACAAGGGGGAATGGATTAAAACTAAAGGAAGGAAGGTTTAGATTAGATATTAGGGGGAGGTTTTTTACAGAGAGAGTGGTGAGGGGCTGGAACAGGCTGCCCAGAGAAGTGGTGGATGCCCCGTCCCTGGAAGTGTTCAAGGCCAGGTTGGATGGGGCCCTGGGCAACCTTGTGTAGATCCAGGCGTGAGGGTGGTGTCCCTGCCTGTGGCAGGGGGGGTGGAGCTCTGTGATCCTTGGGGTCCCTTCCAACCCATGCCATTCTATCATTCTATGAAAGGCCTGATCCACGATTTCCAGCTAAAATGCTGTTCCTGACTTCACCCCTCCATAAAATGGAAACTCTTCCTCTGGCCAGGCTCACCTGCAATAAGACTTGGGGTCTGCTTCAGAAAGCAAAGGGTCAAGGTGTCCAAAGGATGTGGGGTGAAAAAAATGAAGGTCCATCAAGAATCTGGTCAGGAGAGGACCTCACCTTCACAACTCCCTGCTGCTTCTCTGCTGAAAGTACAAATACCATCTACTAAGCCCTCAGTGGAACTGGGGGGCACAGATCACCTCACAAGACCTCTGCCCCCCCCTCTCCCCCAGACAGGCAGCTTTTTGGAAGCAAACTAAGTTGTTCTAAGAGGTACACTGATGTGCCTCATGACACCTGTGAGTCAAATAAAAAATGACAAATAGTTGAAGGGAGTACAGATTTCAGTCAATCTAACTGAACTAGTACATAAGGAGGATAAACAAGCCTCCTGTACACGCAAAGATGAACACAGCCTGGCATGAGACACCTCTAAATCAACACTAAATCCAACTAATAAACATGACTGACAGGATAATGACTAACACCCCTTTAAAGCAAAGCACCATATAGTTCTTGCTTATGGGCTCAGAGATTTCTCTGACTGAGCTTCCCCAACTCAAATGAGNGGAGGGGTCATCAATTCTGGATTAACCAGCTCATTTATCTACTCAGAGTAAACGATATCCAAGCTCTTGATTTCTTGACTAAAACCTGCTCTGCAGATCACGGCCTACCCAAACAGCTTGGTACAAATAAACTGGGGGAGGGTTGCATACATTAGTTCCCAGATGTCTGGATATACTTTTTTTGGGGGGGGACGGCACTGTTCCAATAGTTTCTTAAAATGATGGCAGCGGAACAGAGTGTGAAGCTGGGTGGCATGTAGCTGCCAACACATCAAGCATTTGCAATGATTCATTAGTCCAGGCTTTGATGAGTTGTTCCTCAGTTTGAAATAACTGAAGAAGGAACTAGGCATCCAATGTGCCAGAGCTCAGCTGATGGGCACCTGAACTCCAGGTGCAAACCTATAGTATTGCACTGGCTGTGTTTACTTTTATTTTAACACGGGTAGCTCACTCATCAAATGATAGAAAAGTGGTCGGCATCTTGAAGTTCTATACATTAACTGGTAGGGAACAGAATAAACCACTGGCTAGGTACCACTTTAACATTTTAAGGTTTGCATTCAATCATAATCAAAATTCTCTGTGTGTTTTTCTCTGAAAACACTATCACAACATCCTATTTTGAACCCCAATCTCTTTGTCTATTTTTCATATGAAACCTGTGGCTTTTTTTCCAGGCTTCCATCCTTCCTTTCCCCAGAGAAAGGCTCTTTGAAAAGGTTTTTTTTTTAATTGGACATGATGTATAATTTTGCCTGCAACAGCTACTTCCAGATGGCCTCCAACACGACAAGTTTATTCACTCACCATCAATCTTCCAATGGAGAAGAAATAAACGGAAGCGAGATGGGATTCCGAAAGCAAGAACCTCGCTAGGTCCTCAGGAATTACCATACCTCATTTCTCCTAATAAAATCACACACAATTGGATCCAACTCACAGAGATACCAAACACTCCCAATGACTTCACCCTTGTCTCTAACCCAAACAGCTTTTTCATGGAAAGAAGGCTGCAGCACACAAGTGGGTATTCAGACTGTTGGCGCACCTTCCTGGAATCCCTCGCCTGAAAATCCAGCCATTAACATATGGAGGAGTTGGAGAGAGCACTTCTGTTTTTGTTATACACCATCTTTTCTGAATTATCATTTTCCCCATATTACAAGGTATTTGGCAAAACAGACAGAAAAGCATGAATTAGGTTCAAGAATTACAGAACAGGCCTTAGCCTCCACCAGTGTGAGGGTACTTTTTCTCTACAGAACCCTCGTTCAAGCTGTGTTTTGCACAGCACAAAGAATTGATGCAATCACACTTGAGCCTCACCTCCTTCTTTGGAAAAAGGAGCTCCTGTACAACACTATGGAGCAGCTTTTAGGTGAGGGTAGTCTGGAAGGTCAGGAGACAGACCTCCAGGTTCCTGTTTAAAACCAGAGGTCAAGTCCCTATTTTTCTGTTTGGTTACAACAGGTTGTGTCACTTCTCCACAGACACAATTTCACTGGCACGTCACATCTCAACTGAGACCCTACACCTGCCCAAGGCTCTGCTACCATCAACCTCCAGGCCGCAGTGAGCCACCACCAACTAACCAAGTAGACAGGGCTGGGATCCAGAACCAAAAGCATGGTTAGAAATGCTGCATGCTGGTTACCAATAACGCCACAGTTCTCCAACAACATTTACCCAGGGCTTTCTTCCATTCACCGAGGAAGATCTCAGACACCTCCAAGCATACCTGCCCTGCCATCCTCCATCAAGTCTGTCTCAAGAGCTCTTTCCCAGGCAGGACGCCGACCAGGGTTTTGACAGCAGCGAGGCAGTGGGTGTGCTAGGAGCCCTTCCCATCACGCTGACAGCTCTGCCTCATTGTTTCCCCCTGTAGCCATCTGCTTCTCGTGTCTTATTCTCAGATTGCAGATCTGCTGTGAAGCATCCCACCGCCTTCCTCCATCCTCACATAGCACCTACCAGCAGCACGGGATGCTGGGTCCCAAGCAGCGATCCTAAGTGTTATAGTAGAATAAGTCATAACGTGCAGAACAAAAGCTGTTTACAGAGGACTTTGCTGTTGGAGGTCCCCAGATAGATGGCTGGGAAAAACACATCACGTTTCATAACAATTTCCCTGACACATGCCAACTACAGAGGAGCCCTCTTGAACCAGTACAGCTCCCAAGTACCTTGTATCAAAGTCCTGGGTCTGTACGCAACGCTGCCGAAGAGGAACAAGGTTTATATTCTGATTAATTGTTCAGGATGAAAATATGGGCTCTGACATAATGTAATAGCTATTTTGGCACAACTTTTGAGGAGCATGAGTAAGCAGCCTCTCCTAATTGATGTGCAGATGCTGGAGTGGGTAGTAACTGCATAATAGCTTAATGTTGTCTTCTGAAAGTTAACACAGATGTGAACCCCATCAAACTAGTCCAGAGTCACCAGCAGTGGCTCCATACTGGAGGAATTTAATCCTGTACCATCCATTATCTCCATTTTCTGTTTCCCATGGAAAACTGGTTAAGACAGGACGACTTGGATGTCAGAGCTGCAGTCAACGCAAATGATTCCAGGTCCCAACAGTGGCAGGACTCAAGAGGCTGATGAAAACACCTTGACTTAACAAGTTACCATTCAGCAGCTGAGCAACCACATGGGCTGTTAGACCATGGTCAATGTGTCCTAAGACAGCTTCGCTTCATCTACGGTCAGAGAGGTTAGTGCTAACCTGCATTACATCACATCTGCTACGAACCAGGACTTTGCACGCAGATAACCACTGCAGTATAGCTGACATCAGTAAATTATTACACAGAATTAGCTAAACTACACTTCAGCAGTAAGATGATTAGCTCAGCAAGCCAGTGTAATGTGGGACATGGTTCCTATGGAGTAAGCATAAAGCTCAAGAAGAGAGCCCTGGCAGGTTACCAGGCCGCTGGCGTTACTGCTTGCTCATTTGAGAGATTCAGGACGTCAAGAGTCAGTCGTACAAAGTCATCTTTACTCATCGGTCAAGATGTCACTGAACACAAGCATGGTACTTGTCACACTTTCTACTGGAATGCTGGTTTTAAGAGAGTGTAACTCAGCAGTGTATGAAAACCAGCCACACACCAGCCACCACACAACTCACACATCAATTTACCACGTTTTTCTAAGGTCAGCAGTTAAGATTTTGTGTTCTGCTTAACCCAACATAACGACAAGCTGCAGAAGGAGGAGTCCTGCCTCCCCAACAACTCTGGTTCCCAATCCTCCCCTGGGCTGGGTCTCGCAACCATGTGGCTGTAGCACAAGTCTGTTCTGCAAGCAGATGACAATTTTTGAGCATGTGTGGTCCTTTCCCATCGGATCACCAAGAGAAACCAGCTCTCCAAGCAGCCACTTAGCAGCCAGCTCATTCGTGGGGTGCAGGACCAGCTCAGGGCACGGACTGGCACAGCCATACCTTCCAGCCCACAGCCAGAGATCACAAACCACACCCCACATAGTGCATAGTCCTTCTGCCCACGTCCATTAGCTGAACTTTTACCCCACGTTACTGCTTTGAAAATAAAGTAGTTAAGTGATAAGAGGCTATTTTTTCCCTTAAATCACTCAAGTTACAGAAGAAACAAAGCCTCTGATTCCAAATGCCCCAGCTATAGAGGCGGTGGCTGGGCAAACACTGATGCTCTGGTGTCTTTGCCTCTGAAATCTACTGGAGTAGACAGCACCAAGGACCTGGCAGAAGTGCAAAGCAGCACACCTGAACACAAGAGCACACGTCACAGGGCAAAAGCACGACAGGCAGTATTGCTCTGCAAATGCCTCTGTGCTCAGGTTCTGAATCGGCTCTCTGACGTAGTCCCTGATTCCCAGACCAAAAAAAAAGGTGTGTAAACAACATTTTGTGCATGAAACATTCAGTAGGAAAAGGGGAAAGCTGCCCCTTACCCCTGCAGTCACCCAAACCCTCTGGGGAGCTTTCCAGGCTGTTTAAAGGCCTGTACCTTGCATCCAAAAGCAAGTCAGGCCACATGAATCAAGGTGATGCTAGCAGTAAGGTCCTGACAGGCACAGAACTACTTACCAGCGGGCACACGCTCCTCACATACACACAATAAGCCTGACATTCTCCTGACAAACCTGCTTCCCTTTGCATAGCAGTTCTACTCTCACAAAGGGGAACCACTTCTACTTGTGGCAGTAATGGACAGGGTAGGATGTAAAGGATGGACACAGCAGCATGAAGACTGCCACCAGGTAAATCACAAAGGCCAAGCCAATTTTTGTGAAGCGACTCTGCTGCTTGCAGGTGCAATTCTCTTTCTTCAACAATACACTCAGCAGAACACGCTGGAGTTTGGGTACAGTCTTCAGCTACCACAGAGAAGGGGATTTCAACTATTTATCAGTATCATCCAGTTGAACCAGGGGGTCCCTCCACTCTTCTTCCAGCCTCTGTGAATGCCTCCTGCCTTCTGGCCGTTGTACTGTCACATCCAACGTCCAGATTTCAGAAAGATGTACAATGAACCTAAGTGCAGTAACAAGCCAGTGCACAACAACTGAAATCTCAACCCCATTACCCGTTCTCAGTTTAGCTCAGAACATTCCTTACCCATGCAAATGCAGAGGTAAGGCAGTGCCTTCAAAATGCTTTTCATTAAGAACTCAGCAGCTAGTACAGCTCCCTATAAACTGCATGTAATCTAATTTCTGCACTACCCTGTTTCAGTTTCTCATTACTGAGTATCTTTCATGTTTTAATTCACATGACATTAGATTTGCTGCACTAAATGAGCACCTTCTGAACTCCAGAATAAAATGGAGGTTAATTACTAAACCAGATTTTTAAGTGAGAGTAAAACTCTATTAACGCCTAAAGCAATGCTAAACTTGACAACTTAATTGAAGTTAAGCATTGCAGAGTTAAACTGCCCCAACAGCTTTATTCGAGGAACAGCTCACACAGCGAGACCTCCCAGGATACCACGTTTTACCCAGATGACAGGATTCTTCCTGCTCCTACATCATGCATTTGCAGTGAGACACTCAAGCAGCATTTCAAGATGATCTTCTAAGCAGATGTCCAGACCTCTCCCCCAACCTGCTTCTCTTCATCTCCCTTGTACACACCATTAAGCCTCAGGATAAACCAGGGGAAACAAATAGAAGTGGTTGGGTATAAAGCACTCTCACTGCAGGTACAGGTAGAGCCAAAAAACTGCTGTCAAGATCTGTCAACATGCAGCATCCACATGGCATTAATTTTGTCCCTAAGGAACCCAAGAACTAAGCCTTACAGCATCCTGGGAGCAAAGGCATTGCTGCCTGTGTTACCACCCAGAGTCACTCACTCTCATGAGAAAAGCCCAATGGGACTGTATGAAGGCAGACATTATCCTCAGCTATAAATTTAAACTAAGAATTTCCACTGATACAGTTCTCATGTTTGCTTGGAAGTTCTAGATGGCAATAACAAACCAAGTCTCTTCCCCAAACAGACTACTCAGGTAAAGTCCCCTTAACTTTCCACCCATTTCTCAATGTAAATGAAAAGGAACAAGGTCTGGAGCAGTAAACATGGTTTATTTCCAATACTTGATGTTTTGCTACTGCCAGTCAACTTCAGTTACCCAAACATGTCAGAGCTTGACAGTACAGGGAGAGATGCAGCCTCAGAAAACACAGATTGGTGCCTCTATAACCAGCACACATTCGTCTCTATGTCTGGTACCAAGTGAGTCAAGTAACACTGCTACAGCACCTCACTGCACTGGACTCTTACTTACCACTGACAGTGTGGTTAAAGATTTCTACTTAACTGCTACGCTGAATTTTACCATGCAAGACACAGCCAAAGTAAAGTTCTCCTGTAATTCCAGTAAACATTTTTTATGTTAAAGATCATATTCTGCAAGATCTCCAGTCTGTTGGTCCTCAAAGCTGCCAGAAGCAATCTGCAGAAAGCTGAAGCACAGCCCTAGATAACTGCATGACATAAGACATCCACGGGAAGATCAGTCCCCACCGAAGCCCAGATACTCCACCCCATGTGTTATTTACTTAACACAGCTTGGCAGAAGCATATCGTACACCATCCTGAGGAACAGAGACACAGTTGCAAGTTACAAAGAGGCACTTTGTCCCCAGCAAACTGAAGAACCAATTCTAGCATCACCCCCGAGCATGAAATGGCCAAAGTTCATGTTTACTATTTTAGAAGTAATTTCAACTTCAGTGTATGAGTTCATAGCAGACAAGTTAGTGCTGGTGCATCAAAGAACTGGCATATTTTAGTCAACAGCCTTGTGGAATTATTATACATGTTAAACGGTCCAGATAACATCACAAGCGATGAGCATCTGTCAAACACTCTGCACAAACACCACCATGGAACAGTTCTGCAGCACTGGACACAACCTCTGTGCTGAAACAGAAGTGCTAATTAAAGATAATGTTACCCTGTAGGGTGCTTTGGGAATGAGAAAGCAAAAAAAACCACCTACTTTGTGTCAAACAAGACTGAATCAAGTTGAGGAAAAAAACCTGGTGACCCTTGAGACAAGACTGAAAGGGAAACAAAATTTGTGCACACTGGGATATGCAAGTCAAAAAAAAAAAAAAAATCACATTTAAACCACCCCAAAACAAAAAAATAAACAAACAACCCCCACTTTTTTTACTGGGAGGGTCATCAATACTGGAGCAGGTCACAGAGAAGCTGCAGAGTCTCTGTCTTTGGAGATACTCAAAACCCAACAAGACATGGCTCTGAGCAACAGAGCCAGAGGAGATTATCTCCAGAAGAGTCACCTCACTGACTGTCTACACAGCCACTGGGAAAAAACTGCTGAAAATAACCCTATTCCACATTTTCAGAACCTACTGACACGACACTCAGTATCAGACCAACACCACTGGTTGGCTCTGAGAAGGGCCTAGTTCAGGTTCAGAAACCTGCAGTCACATACAGATCTTGTTTCAGCGGAGCCACCCAAGCCCTATCAAGGTAATCCACTATCAAGGTAAGCACACACACACGCAACTGGTCAAGGATCTGTTCTGCAGAATTTAAGCACGTGCAGATCTCTATGATCATCTTCCCAATGCTGAGAACTTGAGCACCTTTCCTTCACCTCATTTTAAAAAAAACCCCAATATACCAACAAAAAAAAAAGTGAAGCCATAAGCCAGCACTGACATCAGGACATCAGAAACTAAATAGGCAGTTAAGTCTTTCAGGGGGAAATAAGTATAAAAAAAAAAACTCTGCATCTCATGTTGGAAAGATTACACATTTATATTTTTCTACTGAGATTTTTTTACTTCTCCAAGTATTGTTTCAATGGAAGTGAAATAAATCAAAATCAATCTCAGGCTCAAAAGTACATCAGATTTAACAGCCTGCCATATGCTCAACAGTCTTTTCCCAGTCCAACAATGTACTCGAACCATGAGCTACAGCTTAAACACCCATAGTCCTGAGCAGCACAGCTCACATGCTTAAGGTTTGCTGGATCAGGGTTGAGCACTCCCATGCCTGCTAAGAGCCCTGGGGCTGCAACAAGTTTAAACCTACGAGGACAAAACCAATTGAATTATTTAGGATTCTGAAATAAAGAGTACATTGAAGCCTTTAGCTGAACAGAGGTTTGATCAAAGAATGTCTTTAGGCATATGCTTAACTTCAGCTACTGTTACAGCTCGGTATCTATTGGAGAAGCCTCAGCATGAATGCTGGATGCTTTCTTTAGCTTGCAGCTTCCACTACACCACAGATTCAAAGTACATTGCGGGGGAGCCTATGGCAGGCATTTGCTCAGGGAGAACACTTTTGGGAAAGACTATGTATTATTTTAATATTTCATTTACCATTTCAAACAAGCCCAACTTGCTTTTAAAATTCCAGGTCATAAACCAACATGAAGGTAGGGAATTTTAACTCGAATTCTCATCTTCATGTAACGAGATGCCAGGAAACAGAAGAGAGCCTGTTACCAAAACCTTCAATAAAATTTGGTTAAATTATCCAGATGGTTTTCATTCCACAGAAAATGCTAAACCAGCAGTTTGCAGAGCAGAGCATTTTCTAAATACACAAAATAAAGAGAAAACAATACACAAGTAGAAAGCACAAATGCTGAGCCCATTCTATTTTTGTTCCAGCAGACATGCAACACAACCAATACAACCTTGCAGTTCTAGAGCACCCGTCTTTCTGCTGCAGTTCCCAGTTCAGCCACTCATTTTCTTCATTTGCAGCATGCAGAAAGGAAGAACTGCATCCCCATCATGTAGCCCCCAACACCCAGCAGTCCCTACAGCGTTACAAGAAGCCAAGCAGCACCTACCAACCAACCTGTGCACTGTGGATGACTCTGGAAGCGGCCAAATTTAGCATTTCCCCAAAAGCACAGCCTGACTCTGTAGTGCTTAAATACAGGGAAAACTCTCTTACATTAACCAGTGATTAGAGAACTGGAATATTAAGAACTCTGAAAGTCCTTACCACAAACATAAACCTACTGAAAAGAGACAACAAGGGCAGATACTGCAATTTTCTGCACTGTGTTATTTAATAAACCTCAATGCAATGATATTAAATTACAGATGGGAAATATACGCCAGGTAATTGTATGACACCACCAGAAATCATTCAAATCTACCACCAGCAGAATTAAAAAAAAACAAATCAGAAAGATCAGCAAGAGATGAGACACAGAAAAATCTCTCTGCAGTTACAGATGGATATTCATCCCTTTCACACAGCATCTCACTAAAACGTTTCATAGCAACGGGGCAGGAGTTATCAGATAGCAGGGGATGAGACTGGTAACCACACAAACCAGTAATGTCCTCCAGCTCACAGCACATCTCAAAAGCGATATAAGAAAACAGGCGAATGAGCAAACCCAGTACTTGTGCAAGGAAGAGCTAATGTTGTTTTCCTGCAGTACTGGTGGTTGTCCACATCGGCTGGCTCAGACAAGAGCATCACCGCAATCTGCTGAACATTGCGCCATAACGACAGCGCACTGATGCTCTTCTGATCCTTTGGGAGAACAGGACCTGTCATTTTTTGCATGCTCCTCTGCCTACCTAAGAGAGCTGCAATGCCCAGGCTGCCCAAGAGAACCTCTGGGCATGAAAAGAGCCCCTGTTGTCCCCAACTCTTCCTAGAGCTGGTAATGCAGCAGGACACTCAGCACAGAACAGCATTCGGGAACAGGAGATCACTGGACCTGTTCCCCCATGGGTCTATTTATAGTTCAAGCGGTGCTGGAAGGCAGAAGGCCAAAGGGTCAAGTTTCAAAGAACAAGTCCCTAAAGACCCCACCTGAGACCCAGGAACACACACACCTCCCCCAGACCGATGAGAGATCACTGCACCCCCAGAGGAGGGAAGTTTTGTGCTGCAGAGATCACAGCACCCCAGTACACCACCTTCATTAGAAAGGCGAAGTGAGGGATAATTAACATTCTCCTCCAGAAACGAGGACTCCTTTGGAAAGACAGTAACTACTGCCTACTCGGAGGGATCTCTCCCAGAAAGCAGCACACTGCTGTAAAGATAGGATGGCCAATTCCTTTGGGAAATACCAAAAAGGCTGCAAGAGAGACCCTCCCCAGCTCTGCAACCATGCAGAAGCAGCACTGGGTCCCTTCCAGCTAGTCCTGTTTATTTCGCAGAGGCAGCTCCAGCACCTCTGAAGTCCTCCTAACTGGCAGATCCGCTTCTACATTACTTGACACACTTGAAAAACAGCAAGCCCTTGCTGGCCCACAGCATCTTCAGGGCTAACAGCTCCTACAGCACCACTTTCTACAGTAGGTATCGAAAGCTGTACTAGCTGGGAACCAAATTATCACTTGCAGAACAGTTTTGCAATTAGACTGAAACTGTAAATTGTGCAACAAGCTAAATCAAAAAAACAAGTCTGCCACAGAGACATAATCTTATTTCTCCTCCTGCCTTACCCACTCTGCAACTCACTGCCATACAGACCACACTTCTCTTGCTGTACCACGAATGACTTCACATTCCTGAAAAATGAAGCGCTCTGAAGAAACAGTGTGTATTTTTATTCACTCTTAATACCCACCTTTGCCTGACAGCTTCCTCCCCAATATATTCTGCTGAGGGAGGCCCCTCAGCCATCAGAAAGCCCATACCACCCTTTGACTTCCCTGCCTTCCTGCAACAATTCAGGAACCTCTGGTTCCCATAACCTGAAGGAATTCATCCAACTCCCTGTGCCCCAAATATCACCACTCATATTTCAAGTGGGTCCCCATACTTCATGCTGTGACCTCAACTAGACTAGACTACCGTTCAGAAACAGAGCTGAAAACGATGTAATTTCTGAGCATATCTTCCTTGCCTCCTGCTAGAGCTGTTCCACTTTGTATTCTGGAGTAGGGAGAGCACAATCCCAAGCAAATTCTCACTCCCTCATGTTACACCGAGCCACTCTGGTCCCTGCGTGTTCAGTGAATGGTACACAAGGCAAATCAGACTAGCTTCTGCAAAAAAGACACCTCGAAAAGCCCACTGTTTATTGGTTTGGGCACTCCAAAAAGGTGGTGGACATGTTCAATCCTGTGTTTTGAGTCACAGGCAGGACTGGAACTCAAAACTCCTGTGTCCCAAATGGATAAAGTTCGGGTAAGGGGATGCCGTACTACTTGCTCTTCCTCATTTCTCTAAGAGCTGCTGTCTTTGGCACGTCACTCTGAGTAAAGTTTAGCAACAGTTCATCCAGACCAGACAACCAAATCTTCAAGGGACAGCATTCAACACCACCACCAGCCTCTCAGAGCCTTCACTGGCTGACTTGGGCTGTCCCCCACTTTGCATGCCGTTCGGTAAGGAACCTAGACACCTACCTCATGGTTTTTTTAATTCCACTAAGCATCAGAACACATAAAAATGAGATGATGCAACACTAAACCCAAGTTCCCCTTATGAATATAGCCCTAGGTGCCCAACAGGATGTGACAGGTGGACAGGCAGGCGAGCCGAGGAGGAGGATGAGGTCATGAAACGAGCAGTTGCACAGCATACTACTGATCTTAAATTCCAAACTCATTATGCACAAGCCTAACAAACAAAGGAGCAGCTTAACAGATTTACAATGTGCCTTCTCCAAGGGTGGAATAATTATTTATCAGATGGCAACCTTCGTGTTACAACAGCAGTAAATAAATGAACGATCCCAGCAACTCTCCTGAACCATGCCACTAGACAGACTACCTGGGATGTGCCTTCAGCAAGGCTGAGCTAGGGTAGAATTGTAAATATTTGGTACAAATAAAATAAAACTTACTAGACCACACAGAAACCCAAACACAGCAGTTAACGGCATCCCAGGGGACCCAATGCAAGAGCCCTACACCTTCCCAAACTCCTTCCAGCTTCCAATGCACAGCCCAAACCACAGAAGAGGATTTTCCCTTTACTTTTCTGTGAGATCATCCCCTCCTGCACACGTATACATCTCAACACCACTCTGATTTCATTCTCCCGGGTTGCAACTGTTATCTATTTGGGCTGAAGTCCACAAACATTATATAAAGGGTTTGGTTTGTTCCCTCTACCTCTGTATTCCCAGCTTGGCTGTATAGCTGTGCTCTACCACGCAGAGACACATCCAGAAAAAGCATTTCCAAAGTCAGTCATATTTTAGACAAACTCCCTCCTCCTTTATTTAGATAAACCCCAAAGAATCCTGAAAGGAAATAGTAAATGTGCACCAAACACGCTCAGCCAGGCTCTCCCACTCAGATATCTCAGTGATCCTTCTCCATATCTCTACAGCACTATTCCCAGTTTGAAGCTCCGGAACCACAACCCCCTCCTGCCCATCTTCCCCTTATCTCTTGCCATCTGAAGGCTTCCAAATCTGCTCCCATCTTCTCACCCTGAAACGGTTCCCAGCTGATTTAGCTCTATCTCAAGATTTTCTAGCTGGCTGCTTCTCCTCCAGAAAAGATCACAGTAATTCCTATTTTCTGGGTGCGATTACACCTTAGAACAGGATGGCTGGGAATAAGATTAGTAACAATTATTCATCGTTCCTGTCTCTATTCTTGTTACTTTTCTCTGGTCTCCAGACCCCAACAGCCCTGCCCTAGTAGGTTTACACTACTCATACAGCAGTTTGTGCTGTCACGTACTGAGAAAACAAGAAATGGTGTCTCAGCCCCCCAGGGTTACAGGCAAGCTTTGACAATACACTATCTGTTATTGGCATGATGTTTTAAGCAGATTAAGCTTGGCAAGCTTCCAGCCCCTAAATATTACAAAGCTGATCAACATCTTTCCAGGTACCTGAACCACTGATTTTCCTCATTCAAAGTCCTTTTCTCTCAGAATTCATCATGAATAGATTCTTCAGTGTAACAGCAGGCCAAGCCAGGCACGTAATCCTTGCACACATGCAAACAAAGCCTTGCCTTTGCAGGTTTGAACAGACACAAACCTTCTTCCCAGTCCCAGCAGCTTCAGGGATCTCTTCATGAGCTGTCGCACAAGATGGTCTGTGCAGACCTGACCCCCCAGCACGCTCCATTCAGCCACAGCAGCAGGTTCAGGCTGGTTCATGCCCATTTCGTGTCAAAAGAGCAGCACAGAGGTGCAACGTACCTGTGGAGCTTGATCACCAGTTTTTGGGGAGTGTTCAAGAAGGATGAATCCAGTTCTTCCCAGCGATGGGAACTGCCGCATCGTCTCAAATGCGGCTGTTTCCCTTAGTCAAAACGTCCCTATGAAATACCAAGTGCAGGACTGGTCTCCAGCTGTCTGACACCGTACCTGTGGTATTCTAGAGCAAGAGAAAAAGGGTCCAAATATAAAGGTACTTGTTTGTTCTTGATGCTCATGTCTCCAAGCGGCACAGAACTCAAACTCCACATCCACAAAGGTCTGTCTGCCTACATTGCAAAGGCATAATCTTCATGGGAACTGATTTTAAAAAAAAAAAAACCAACACCTTGTTTACTGTTGGAGGCTGTTAATTACAACATTAAAATACTAGCTCAAACCCTACATTAAACTCGCATTCTGTTTTACATAGCAGTATACGTAACAATCATCGCAGCAAGCAGCTCTGCTGGCTCACGCTGGAAGAAGTAATTACGTATCACAGCAACACATTTTTGCCCTTCAACCTGCCAGTCCAGTCCACACAGCAGCTGCGAGCAGCAGGTCAGGGCGGGGGGAGCCTACAGAGGGTTTCTACATAATCACTTACCACTGGAGAAAGAGCTCTGAACTGCCAGACCCTAGCTCGCATGCCCGGCAGAAAGCTGCTAACACAAACATTACAGCAGCCCTTGCAGCAGAGATGTTACCAGAAAAAATGAGCTCGATCCAAAGGCACTATTAGTGGTTAAAGTATTAGCTAGCAGTTGTAGTGCAAGCCTTCCTTATTAGTTTCCGAAGCTTTTGTACTTGTACCAGCAATATCCACACCACCCTCTTCCACCTGGACATTGCTATGTCCTCTCTGGAACACTCTCTCTCAGGTGAAGCCCACAGAGATCAATGAGCACAGCCTATGCGGGTCACAAGCTGAAATTCTCACCAAAGATATGACAGAGCCTTTTCAAAGGGCACCCCAAAATTACTAGTGCTCACCCACAGCAAGCAGGGCTGAGCACTGTGTGTAACTGCTACCTGGGAGGTGGGCTGGAGGACAGGCAGACCTCTTCTAGACCGTATTATACTCTTTCGTTCCAATGAACCTCAAAGTTTCCATCTCGACACATCGTGAGCTTTCTCACAGCAGATACAGCAGTAGCATTATGATGTTATGAATACGCAGCAATATCCCTTTCCCTGTGCTGTTTTTTCCCCCAGTATGAAATGAAGCGCAAAACTAAACACAAGCCAATAGTTGCCCTGTTACTGGTCAGCTTCTGGGATTATTAAATAATCACAGTTGTAGTATAACACGATAGTGATGCAACAGTTAACTGTCTGGCAAAATCTGCCATACCACACTGCTTAATCATATTGTCTTTATTCCAAAGACAAAAATCATATTAAAAGACAGCGAATTCCACCAAACAAAAATGTTGCAACCAACGTATTTCAAAAACTTTTTGCATCCAAAATAGAACGAGACAGACAATAATGGCCAAGAGCCTGACCAGCTTAATGGAAGCAGGGCTCTCATTTTGTTCCCAACACTGAAACAGCAGATCATTCTCGGAAGACAATTAACAGCCAACATGCAATTTTAATTTTTAGCAGGAAAGTAAACAGAAAACTACTCCTTCCATTTCGTTTTCCAAGTCTTAAAGTGTGTTGTTTTAGAAAGCAAACCTAGAAATAGAAGGACAACACAACAAGCATCGGAGCAGGTTTCTCCTGTGCCTTCGGTTTTAAGCAGCTGTACAGATTTCCTATCATTGAAGTTTTAATCATAAAACACAGTCAGAGGCTAAAATTGTTTAAACAGTAATGCATCTGCAAATCTCTTCTGCTCTTGTTTCCCAACCTTGTTTAGATCCTGATCAGACTGTACAGCAGGAATTAGTTACAGTGCCCATCACTGCGCTGGACCGGGCCTCCAATACATCGGCTTGAGTGCCAACTAAAAAGATACACAGAGCAGAATAAGCTCCACAGTGACTCATTAATGACAACTGGTAGGTTCAGAACGGCCCCAAAAGTTCTGGTCCAGAGGCTTGTGAAATTACCTCTACTTAAAGACATGGAAATGAGCAGTACCAGTGGCACCCCCATACCCATCAGCAGGGCTACATCACTTTATTCTCAGCCATTTAAAGGGCAGAAGAAGATACTGATTCCAATGATCACCTGGATACCACAAATCGATAGCAGCTCGATACTGCAGAGAGCTGCAAATCCCCTCTGCACGCCAGAAAGGCACGGATTTATTCCATGCAGAGCGCACACGTACTCACACACGGGTAATACAGCCAGCAGCCTGACAAATACAAAGAAAATACACGTGCACACTAAAAGGTGCACAGTCAGTGCAGTCGGCTCGGCCCCAAAATACCCGTGCACTCTCTGCTCAGCTTGGCAGGGAAACAAAATCCTCCTGAGGAGAGCGGGCTAGGGAAGCAAAAAGGTGACGCTCGATAGTTCGCATCAAAGCAAACGCTGAACTGAATTTCAAGGGCTATTTCTGTTTCCTCGCTAAATAGCAAAGGCCTACCACAAATAACAGGGAGAGAGCTTTGCAGAGAGAAAAGGTCAAGAAGGATCTGCTACAGACAGGGAACAGCATCGGCTCTGGGTGTAAAGAAATATCAAGCAACACCGCTTATTGTCTCCACATGTTTACACAATAGACGCTCCGACTCCCAGCCTGTCCTTTTAAGACTGCTTTTCAAAAATAAAAGCAGTACAGAAGAGCTGTGGTGAAGGTTTCCTTCCCAGCCAAGCGAATCTGAGGTGCAGAATAAACACAGGATTATTGACTCACTCACAACAACGTTACCGGAGAGATTTCAGAGACACACTTCTGGCTTAGCCCTGCTCCCCCTGACGTTGGGTAAGACTTTTACCACTGACTTCAGGCAGCTCTAGCCTACGTAGCACTTGAAACTCAGCTATTATTACCTTTCAGTTTAAAATATGTAATGTTCCTCCGTAACAGACGGAAAAATATTTCAGGAACTTTTTAAATCTGTTCCTCCAAGATTTCTTTTTATTTATTTAATTTTTTTTTAAACACACACACACACAGAGACGCGGTTCCTGGATGCAAGCACATGTGACCTGTTCTAAATAAAGGATATTTTCCACTTCTTGCACAACTGGAACAGATATAAGCAGTAGCTTGAACAAACTGCATTGCAGAACCCAAGCAGAATATAAAACACTTGAATAAGATCCATAAATAGCAGTAATATGAAAAGACTACCTCCAATAAGGCACAAACTCAACGTTGAGGAGCTTAATGTAATCAAGTTCAAATTTAATCAGGCTGCAAAGTTCATTTACAAAATTAAATTTGATCATCTGCAGACTAAGGCACTTTAGAAAAGTCCTCTTTGGCTCCAGAGTAAGTACAGAGTTTTAAAACGTGTGCCTCTTCGGTGAAATTAGTATTTCCTCAACAACAACTGTCTATCAAAAGGGAAGTTTCTACCAAGTTCAAACTTTAATGTTTAGCCCAACACCAGGGGAGGAAAAAAAGGAAAAAAAAAAAACCTGAGTGTTTTATAGAGGGTCCTAACTGGATAGAGATGAGATACTAATTGATGGAAGTAAAACATTGAAGGTTGACATTTAAAAAAAGAAAAAAAGAAAGCATTTGGACACCAGGAATGATGAGAATTTTATAAAAACATCCCTGCTATAACAATGACAAACTCCACATCTCAATGCTATTGCTCATAAAGCAAGAATAAGCTTCCTAAAAAACTATCCTGCAACCCAAAAGAATTTCCCAATCATTTTTTCCACTAAAAATACTTCAGCCACTGGATCATTCAGGTGCTTTTTGACCAGCCTGAAAATAAGTAAGCTGGGAAAGGGCAACAGAAAATAGCACAAATAATAACACCACGTCCCTGCAGGTAAATGACTAAGAGCAAGGCAGTAAATTACAACAACTGACAATAATTTCCTGGCACTGGCTAGGTCGTGCGTACCACCCAAACGGACAGATGTTACAGAGAACCAAAAACCCGAGACAAGAAATTGAATACAGACTCCTTTTCCCTGCGTTTGGCACATCTGGGTTAGTTCAGACAGCCCTCCACAAAGGCAGACTGTAAAGTCTTTACTTCCAGATACCACTTTGCTATCCAAAACGTCACTTTAGCAAGTCGAATGATGTGAAGAATCCACATGAGGAGTGTGACAGATGTAACTTAAGCCTACAGCGCCCTGATGACTCCATGCAGACACGTCAGGATCTGTGTTTACTTTTGGTAATAACTGATTGTTTTCTTCAACTGTTTGCCTGAAAATAAAACTCCATCGATTTTCTGGCACAAGCAGCATAAAATGAATCCTCTTTACTTGTTCATTACACAAACACATACACAGTTAAGCATACACACTTATAAATTAAAACTATTATCCTGTAGGAATATAGGAGGAGAGGAAAAATTATGAATGTGATGAAAAAAAAATCAATCTCATTGCGTTACTGGCTAGTCACACAGCCCAGCTTCCTCCCACAGCAAGAAGTGATTCTGGAGAAACCAAAGCGACTGAAACATGTTCTCAGCTTTCAAAGACATTCAACCACAGCAAATTCCAGAGAACCCTTAAATGCATCTAGCACTTAGAACAAGAAGCTAAACTTCTCATGAGTCCAAGGGGCTTAGGAAATATGGTTGAACTGATGTATCTCAGCCCCACGTATTCCCTCCATCCCTTGTGATTAAAGCTTTTTGCTAGGCTTACTTTTTTTTTTCCCCCTTGGCCTCTAGCGTTCGATTGTGGCTTGGCCTGAGTTTGTACAGTATTTACTGCAAAAAGCTTTTATTATCAGCCCCTTTGTGGCTTTGGATTGCAGGCCTGAGTTATGAAATACGGATGGAGTAACTGCGAGGGCACATGAAGAGGCGAAATCTTTTACTGGATTGTCATATATTGGAAAACAAGCAATCTGGGAGGAAGCAAATAGGAGTTTTACCAAGTGAAGGACAGCAGTATGGGCAGGGCTAAGTTAAACTGGGCAAGAAAGAAGTTTCTTCTTGGTTCAGAGCACTGGCGTTCTCACATATCTCTGAGCTGGGTGGCTTTTTTTCTATGTACACACAATTTCAGCTGCTATGAGTAAGCCAAGGATGCTTCTCACCTCTTACAGTTAAAAAGGATCAGAGAAGGCCCTGAATGTTGCTAGGAAATCAGCAGATCTCACCAGGGAAAGAGAGTAGATTGCTATTTAGACTCATCTCCTCACATCAGCTATTGCCTCTGGTTTGCCTGCTCCCCAGGCACCTTTCCAGAGCACGGCTGCAGAGAAGACCGTAAGAAAGCAATTCCCACGGCCACAGTCCCACACCACGCTGACCTGGTGCTATTCCACTGACTGCTGAGCAATTACTCCTGATTTACATCCACAAGAGAAAGCAGCAGGGTGATGTTGGATACCCTCGATAATCATCAGTCGGACTGGTTTCAGGCCCGAGCAAGGCTGAAGGACTACACAAGTCTTCTTAGATTATGATCTGCACATCGCGGAGCAAACAGGTTCACGAGCAACTCCTGCCTCCTGTTATCATCAAGTTTTATCAGCCTGGCTCCAGGGACAGGTTTACAAGGACCTGGCAGGGGCCCCCGGCTTCTCTGGTTCTTCATCTCCCACAAGACCAGGAAGTCAACTGAGACTCTACCTCAAGTAGAGCTGTACGTGAGCTGGGCAGGCTCCACACTGAGGTTAACCTGTCAGTTCGCTATCAGAAAAACCATGGGTTGCTATTGCATCCTCAGGGTTCCTTCTGTATGCATGAGTATGTGTGGAGGGACAGGGAGCCAGGCTGGGGCAAGCTGGTCACTGCTCCCACCCTACAAGCCCTTCTGGAAACAAGGCAGACATTGGCTTTAGGCACCACCATGACTGACATGGGGGTCCCCCTTTAAACCCAAATGGTGGGCACCACTGGCTGTGCAGGAGCAGGAACATACTGGGGCAATTTGGTCCAGGGAAGTTTGAAGTGACATTTAGAAGATGGCCATATGCTCCAGTGCTTCATTACAGAGTATCTTTATCCACTTCCCCCTGAGAGAAGTGAAAGCTGCAGGGATGTGCTCGGGTCTCAAAGCATCAAATCACAGGAGTTTAAAGCAGCTGGAACATCCATGCAAGGTCAAATGCAGACCTGCTGTCTAAGCCCCATGCCCACACCATCCAAAGGCACAGACAAACCGCCATCTACAAAGTGGACAACTCCTGCACACCAGTTAGAACCCGTGGCTGATGTAAACAGCACTATTCAACAACGGGGCAGCTGTCACAATCTACCCATGACTGCTGCGCTCCACCAGCCATGCAGGCACTGAACCCAAAGCCCTGTGGGTCTCCCGACTGCCTCCATCACAGCTGGAACCCACCACTGCTGAAGAACCCACCTTCTCTGCACCATCTGCTTCCCACACGTTCACCTGGCTCCCAGCTAATTACCTGGATAATGGCCACCTCCCCACACCACCTTGGAGGGGAAAGGATTTCTGGCAGCTCTGGCTGGCCTGTCAGGCTGTGAAAGGCTATACATCCCCACTGCTACACATGCTATTGCTTGGCTACACTCGAGGTTCAACACAACCTCTGCTGCTGTGAAGCCAGGCTGCAGGACAGAGTTTTGCTACAGCAACAGAATTTTTAACAAAGTCTTCAATGTTTCTTAAACATTCAGGGCAGGATCAGAAACTCATTTGTTGACTCTGCAGTTTGTCTGACAGGCAGTACAGCCTAAACCCATTCTTAGCACAGCATTTTTCCTTTAAATGTTTACCTTCTCATTTGTTTTTCAAACGCAGGCACAGCGGTGCGAGGAGCATTGTTCAAAACTAAAAGCCATGACTGTAAAGACAGGCTGAGAACAGCCCTGATTACAAAACAGGGCACAGTCGACCTTATATACTCGATGGAGCCCTGCTTCGGAGGCTGCCGTGATGGAGGGTGCGTTACCGCCACCGTACTTTGAATGAAAAGCCGGAGGAGGGAGAAACATGCCATTGCTGACAAGGTAGATGCTCAAGGCATGGGGAGGGCGTTCGCTTCCTTCTTCCAGCGCCGGGATCACAGAGCGTTAGGAGTTGGAAGGGACCTCGAAAAATCGCTTTGCCCAACCCCAAAGGATGGAGAGCTGGTACCCAACACCCCGCAAGGGAGAGAAGCGCGCACCCCCTTATTCCCCTTACAGGCTCTATCTACGCGACGCAGCCGCTCCAGATAAGAATGAAGAGTCTATCTCGGGGAGAAAACACTTGAGGAAGAAGGTGACGTATCTAGGCAAAAAGTTTCCCGTCCTCGCGCAATCTCAAGTACCGAACCCGCTCCCCGAGCGAAAA
>VZTU01012607.1:719745-768648 GCA_013400835.1 Zapornia atra | reverse complement strand
GGGGTGGGCGGGAGGGCACTGTGTGTGTGTGTCTGTCCATCCCTGCCCACGGCCCTAGCACACAGGCAGTGGCAGCTAGGGGTGACACGAGCACGGTGCGCTTTTCATCACACCCTTGGAAATGTCCATCAGATGCTCCGGCAGGCAGCGGGTGCCCCTCAGCATGACAACATTCCTGGGCAGCTGCGGCCTCGGGCATCGGCCGCGTTAGGGGCTCAGTTAGAGAGCACGGAGGGCGTGATGGGCCTGAACGCCACCAGCAGAGGAGATCCACAGGCGACAGAGGGTGGGGTGTTTAAGATCATTTATTTTCCCGATGGGTGTTCACGTCCCAGGACTGTTTGTGCTGCTCAGAATGCATTCTCAGCGCAAGAATGTATATAACTCTTTAAGAGGCTTCCTTCAAACTCCACATGCCCTTATAATTGGTCGGAAAGCTCACAGATGTTGTGGAGAGAGGTGTGATAACATTAAATGCTTGAGAGCCAGCTGGGCTCCAGGTTATTCACAGGGGGAAAAATGCAATGTCACCTCACCTTCCAGATTGGCTCCTGCAGGACTGGGAAACTAAGAACAGATGATCTTGAAACACAGAGGTAAGAAGAACCCCTGCCATACTCCATCGTACCACCAACAGGCCCCAGAGGAATGGAAACTGATGAGGTGGTGGGCGAGGAGGTCTGGGCACAAGGTGGTCCAGGTGGCGTCAGGGACCAGAGCTATCCCGTGCCTGCCCAGCCTCTGTGTATGACAGGGTTGGCCCCTGCAAATTGGCTCATGGCATTTCCCGGGAGCTTTGGCCTCACTGAATGAAGTCACAGCACAACCCTGACCTAGGACAATTGAAGATGCTGTTGGTAACTAATGCCTGATCATTCTAGTGCCATCATACCGCTCACAGCTAAAATCACACCTCTCCTATTGTATCAGTCCAGCACCACTAACTCAAGCAAACCAGATAAGCACCTTTTCCACATGTCCTCTTCTTTGGTCACAGCTGCCCAGGAGCAGGGCCCAGGGCTGTGGGGCAGTTCCCCCTGGGACGGGGTGTGGGGCTCAGTGCTGCACCAGGACCCCTGCTTGTTTCAGGCAATGCAGCACACGATCAAATAAAACCAAGCAAGAATTTTAGCTCGGTTTAGATATTTAGATCCCAGATTATCATGCAGCTTCTAAACTCCAAGCAATGACTTAATAACAAGAGTAATTACTTTAATGAATCAGATACAACAAATTGGATAAGGCCCTGAAGAATGTTCTTTTGAGCCCACATTGGCAGATGGCTGGGAGAGCTTGACAGAGGAGTAGGCTCGCTAGCAGTGCTTTGGGCAAAAAAAAGCAACCAACAAACAAACAATGACAAACAACTCAGGAAAAAAACCCCACTGCTGAGCGACATGTACAGCCCGAGCCTCTGTGGGTTCAGGGTGTTTCTGATGAACTGTGTTTTCCTGAGTGAAGAAACACTCTGCGTGATGCGATGCAAGGGAGTAAGCAGCGGGGCTCATCTGTTTGCAATGACTTGGCTTCTATTTCTCCAGGTGTAAAAATGAGATACTCTCTTCTGCTGTTTGAAAGGTTCGGCGTATGAGCTTTCAGCTCTGTTTTAATTATAGCGCTGGTACTGAAGAGCAAAGATCTAGTATGCAAATACGCAGTGCTGCTTCGCTTGAGATACAGCAGCTTCAGTAGGGCTGGCGTGTGCGTACAGCTCACAGCCAGAGAGGAAGCTGGTTTTCTTTCCATTGGACCATGAAGTTTTTACTTCTGCCTTTCATCCCCTCCTCCGTGCAATGCAAAGTTTCTGTTTGGTTTCAGATGGGGGCAATTTCTCATTGCACCTGGGCCAGTCAAGCCCTTCACACTGTTCTGCTGAGTCACAAGAACCTTTCTTTTATTCAGAACAGGATCCCATTTGTGTTTATAATTCTTTATTTTTCTTTTTTTTAGAGTTTATCTTTCAGGGTGAAGGAACAATACTTCCACTGTGCTAAGCAGGATACTGATGTGTAAACCTGCCCCAAAACAAACATGATGCTTTAAAGGTGAATCCTATTGTGCCAATCTCACACCTAGATTTGTCATGAAGAAAATTCAATTAAAACCAAAATACATATGATATGAAATCAAAGACAGACACTGTTGTGTTGACACAGCGCTTAGGTTGCTGTGTACTTGTTCTATTACAGCTAGATTTCTGTGTAGCTCTGCTGGGTGTTTTCCAGTCGTGGATGTCAAACTGCTTTGGGGAGGAGAGGAAGGACGATTATCTTCTTTAGCAAAGTGAGAAACAAAACACAGAAAGGTTATTTGTCAAACATCGAAACAGTGGCAGAACATGAACTTTAATCCAGTGTTTGCATTACAGGCATAACCCTACTAAGACTCTTACTGGGTAAGATTTTCATAGCATTGTCACTCCACTAAGGGTGATGACCTATGAGCAACTCCCAAACACCCCCTGGGATGTCAGGTCAGATTTAATCAGGGGTACAGTTCCATACCTAGACTTAGGGATCACTGGGAAAGCGCTGTTTGGTTTTCTATTGCCTGAAACTGGCCTTGCTTTCAAGAACACTTTAATAAAATCATAGCCAGAATAAAAGAAACACGCACATCTTTGGTGACAACCGCAGCCTCAATGCCTGTATGGCCCTTCCCTCTTGTTCTTCACCCAAACTAACATAACCCAAAAGCTGTGAGCTACTCTGGGCTCCCCAACTCTGCTTTGCTCCCCTGTGCCCTGCAGACATGATCCCTCTGGTCAGCATCGTTTGGGTGTTTTTCAACTGCTGGGGCTGATACTGCTAAAGCTGTTAAAATATGTGTTCAGCTTATTAGACAAATTCTCCTTCTCACACCCAGACCAGATTCTCATAAAATCTGAGAGAGAAGCACAGAGGTTCAGGAGACTGAAGGACTTGGGCCGTGCAGCCCCCGAGGAGAAGGGTTTATCAGGAGACACAACTCTTCCTCATTCTGAACCAACATTTCCTGTGATTTCAGTAATGATGTTCAAGATACAGTGAGCTGCACAATTTAATGTGCATCAGGCACACCAAGAGGAGCTGGTATTTCTTCCCACTCTGCCTGCCCCATGATTACCCTTTGCAATTCCCCTATTTGTGATATCTTCACTTGTAATTTTCATCATTTGTATTTACTCTTTTTTCTTCTGGTTTATAAGTACCATTGAAAATGGTTCTCCCATCAGCACCGTTACTCAAACCACAGTCTGGGGATCTCTAGTTGACAGCACATAAAGGTTGATACCTCTGTAAGTAGGCAAAAAATGGACCTTTGACTCAGCAGTTTGGAAGAAATCCCCCCCACCAACTATTTGTGCATTCATTTGAAGGGGAAAGGAAGCAGTCAATGCTGCTATTCAAAAAAATAAACAGCCATGTGACTTTATTTTGAAGAAAGTTCCCAGACTTTTGCATTCATTCGTTGTCATGCACTGTGAAATTAGGGAAGAGAATGCAATTTACCCCTGCAGTCATTAGTGCTCTTTATCTCCCTGCAAGGCAGAAGGCTTGTTTAAAAGCTTTCAGTGTTCAATCTGGAAAGAAAGGTAGCATTTAAGAGAGAGCTTCCAGTACCCATGGGGAGATTACGTTGGAGTCTCCCAGGAACATCCCTGTCCTGTTTCTTTGCTCCATCAGCTGCATACATTGCCAGTTAAAATCTCCCATCCTCAATATCAAATCTAAATGGTTTCACTCTCTCAGGTCAGCTGCAACAGGGAGTCCCTCTCTGCCCATCCTCTTCATCACTCTACCTCATTTCTTGTCCCAGTTTTTTTATTTACCCAGTTTCACCATCTCTTTGCAGACCCCACATCTTTCACCCCACCTCCTTCCCTCCCCCAGCTGCCATTCCATGTCTTTGCCCACCCAAGACATGTTCCCCGTTTCAGATCTTGGCTCCATTTACCTCCGAGTGATGCCCTCACACATTTACTCAGGATTTAATCACAGTTTCAAGCCTATCCTGAGTGCCATTTGAGCTTTGCCTTCCATAAAGTGCTGTTTTCATCCTTTCTGCTACCAAATCAAAGGGTTTCCTTCTTCCTGCACCCAGGAGCATAAACCAAACAAGCATCTCTCAGCCTAAGCTGCCTACACACAGCAGCTCAGTAGCGTGGCAGCAGGGAAACCCTGCTCCCATTTCAGATGGAAAATGTCCGAGAGGGATGAAACCCATGGAAATTTAACTGCTGCTCTGCTGCACATATACTAATTTGGGTTTTTCAAAGAATTACCAGCTAGCCAGACTGCCACACAAACAGCAGGAGGCCTATCTCTGACATACATGAAAACCAGCAGCCACGTACAGCAAGATAACTCCTCCAAGCTTCGCCAGCTCGCATGCAGGGCTGTGCTACATCCAGATGTCTTGAGAAGGAATCCAAAAAATATTTTATAAGGAAGAACAACAGGCCAGCTACCCCACATCTCAGCAGGACAGCCTTGCTCTCTTCAGCCTGCCCCATGCAAGCTGTTGCCAGGTCTAACGATGTCACTGCAAGGTTTGTGTTTGCTTCTCTTTGAAAAAGTTCTCAGATTGAAAATGGGGCCCATGAATAGCCAGGGAGAAATAAGCAGAATCCATATTTTAAGATATGGTTTCTAAGACTGTGTCATCAGTTTGGAACCAAGTCTGAAACCCTGTCAGTCCCAGGGTGGTTTTGTCAGCAGAACTGAGGTTGATTAATTCTACAGCTAGGGCTCCTGAATGAATTGTGTTACGCTAATGAATCATCCACTAATTCCTAGCCCTCCCTTTCTTCAGCTCCACTGTATTTGGAAAGGTAACGGAAGAATTCAAGGGGGAACTGGACAATCTGTTGTTCAGTATCCTTGTTTTGATTTTCACATGTTCCTCTTTCCAGACACTAACTCATGACACCAGTTACCAACAGCAGCAGTGGTGCAAACAGAAGCTGCAAGAGCAATGTCATTCTGACTTGACTTTAGGAAATAAGAGAGCCCAGACTGGGGATTAAGTCATTCTCTCTGGTTGTTCAAAAGAATAGCTTTCATGATTTCCACATTAGAGGCTGAGCATGGTGCTCAAGGCAGAGGTTCCCAGGTCCAACGGAGGGGGCGGGGTGGGGGTGGGAAGCAGGTCACAACTGCCTCTGCAGGGTCATGCTTCCCTGGTCTGGGGAAGTATTCAGAGAAGGAATTAGCAGGATGGAGAAGAGACTCCTGAGGACCCTCACCTTCCATTCATGGCTTGGAGAGCACAATCTGACAGACTCTAAACCAAGCTCCTGGGCAGTTACACCCAGTCACGCTTGGATGTGGTGGTGCGTTTGCAAGCTGGGAGGCAATCAGTTGGCCTTTTCCTCAAGTGGAAGCTGAGGTTCTCCTCAGCTAATATGACTCTTAGGAACTACTGCCTTGAGAAAGACAAATCCAAGGCCAAGAGCAAGGTCAGAAGGGCTGGCAGCAGGCTACGGGTGATGGTCTTCTCCTGAGGAGAGAGGGTTATTCTCCCATTGGGAAATACTTTGAGTTTTGCTCCTCAAAGGCCACTGCAGGAAGGCATGCAGACCCATCCTGCTGAGCTCTGCCAGGTTTTCCAAGTTCTCAGGGAGATGGAAAGGCAGCAGCAGAAGCAGCCAGAGCTGGATCCCAGCCGGTATCACCAACGGGCACTCGGACACAGCCACAGACAGGCTGGTTTGTGAGGGCAACCTCATTTGGCTAGCACAGCACTGCAATTCCAGTTAATTAAACTGGTGCAAAGGCCAAAGCAGACATAGATAAACCAGGTTAAACTCTCACTTACGCTGATTTAATGTAATTTGGTACAATATCAGTGCTGGTTAAACTGATTATAGAGTTAACTGGTTTAAATATATTTGCCCTAAGTACTGCAACTGGTTTAACCAGACTGCTTTAAAAATAAAAAATGAACCATACACCTCTGCCAGTTTTTCTCTGTTGTATTTAAACCAGTACAACCTGTAGAGACATGCAAGAAACTGCCTTTAGCAAGGAGCAAAGTGCATCCAGAAAAGAGGACTTGGCCCAGCAGCGCTGGTCTCCAGCACCTTAATTCTCAGCTTGGCTGAGAAACTGTGTCATCTTCACATCAACAACACTTCAATCTAAATTTGTTTCCCCAAAATCCTATTATAAAAGGTGAGACCAAAATCACAGCCTGTTTTTCAAAATACACATAATCCCGTCAAGTTAGGGGGAAGGTGTTTGTTTTCTTCCCCACTGTCCAATAATAGTTTTGAATGGAAAAAGCACAAATTTTTTTTACAGTTAAAACTTTCTTGAGCTTTCTGTTTCGACACAGTCCCGTGGATGGTTCCTGTGCTTTGTCTGCCTTTCAAGAGAGAGTTCATTACAAGTGCTATTTGAAAAGAGCAAGGGTTTAATTTTCTTTACATTAGAAATATGAACATTTGCAGTTCGTAGCCACAACAGGCTCAGACACCAAGAGTCTCAGATTTATGCTTTACATCAGGCCTTACACACACAACACAAAACACAAGCCCTCCCCAAACATCTTCACATTCTCACCCATCTGAAATAAGAATTAAATATTATTCTATTAAAGAATAAAATATTCCCCACCTGAAGTCAGAATCCCTTTGGTTTTTATCATCTGCATCTCTACTGCAATTCCTTTCTATGTCACCACCTAAAGAGTTTGTCTTCAAACAAAACCCAAGCAGTGAGAAAATCAGAAATCCAAAGCAAAAAAAAAAAAAACCCCAAGCCTTTAGTACATAAAGCCTGCTGAGACTTGTGGGGTTTTTGAAGCAGTGGAATTAAAGGATAAGGGCCAATTTGCTGAATTTTTGTGTTACCTTTCACACTTTTGGATGTGCAAAAAGGATGCCCTCAGCTAGCAAAACAGCGTGGCAAGTATTTTAAACCCATATTTTACAGAGATAATAGGTAGCATTGAGGGCCAAAAGTATGTGCAGTTTAGATCAAAACTGCCCATGCAAAAAAAAAAAAGATTCCCAAAACTCTTCTTGAGTGATCATTAAATGCTTTACTCATATCGTGTGCCTACTTCAGAAACCCTACAGGGTTTGAGTACTTTTTTTCCCCCCTCCTCTTTTCTCTCAGCAGTCTGCCATTTGATCTGAACAGGCTACGTAAGTCTCTGTCATTGCCTCCATCTACCTGGAAAGGATAATTTGCCAGAGGATTTTTTTTCCCCCTTCATTAAAGGCAAGAGGCTTTGTTAGAAAAGGGAAGTTAAAGGCCAGATAACTCAGCCCGATGTGCTAAATGTGGATCTGTTGGACCCTACTTGCAAAGGAAGGAGACTGATTCATTAGCCATGAAGATGCTCCTTCCCTCAGTGTAAAACCAGGGATGAGTTTGAGTGTTTAAATATGTGTATAAAAAGAAGAAAATGAGGGAACTTAGACAGAAACATGGCTCTGTATTTTTGCCCCTCTACCTGCATCCCTCCATCAGCTCTTACCCCATGCTTCTTTTTGCTCTACGTTCCTCCAGCACTTGTTCCTACCAGTTTTGGCCTGTGAAGAGGCAGGGCATAATGCTCACAACAGCTCTCACCTGGATCTTCTCCAGTCAGCCAACACCAGGACACCCAAATGGGTGAGCAGCCTTAACTTCTCAATCACCCTAGGTGCCCTTTCACGCTGGTTCCTCTGGCTGCAAGGCCACAAAGCTGATGACTGGCATTAGCTTTGAAGCCTTGGGGGGGACAGAATACGCAGCCACAGCCCAGCCATGCACAGTGCAGCAACCCCAGCAATATAGCTTGGGCCACCCCTGCTTGCTTTGGAGGGTTCATTTTGGCAGTCCCTTGGGAAGCACCAATGCCAACACTACTTTCCATGGACAGAGACTTGATACGAGAATAGCACAGCCTGGACCAAACTGTAGACAGCTAATTGACTCAAATACACAGACAGACACGTGGCTTAACCTTCCCCACCCTGCTCAATGATGTAGTGCATGAGAACAGGGTATTCAAACTGCTTCAGATGGCCTCAATTATCTGGCAGAGCGGATTTCATGGACATGGCTAAAGTGAGCTGACTTCTCTCCAAGGAGCTAGCTGGTAAGGAAGCCAGACCTGGAGCTCATGCTGCCTGCTTTCCCAGAAGTTCATGCCATTACTGTGGCAAAATGGAATAAAAGTACACTCTGTACTGCTACGGGAGAATGGAGAAAATACCCTCTAGTGATTTCCATGAAGTCACTGCACAGCAGGCCTTAACCCACAGTTATTTGCAACACCAACGCCTTGCTCAGCAGCAAGCTAAGATGTTAGTCTAGAGCAACCAATGCTACCGGATTGTGTTACCTGCCCGTGCTCACTCAGGCTGTCCTTAACAGGAATGGAGGGCCTTTCTGTCAAGCTACACACCTCTATTTGTCTATCAGTGTCCAAGCAGAGCAGCCACCATTTCTTTGGTCCAAAATGATAACTATCAACATTAATATCATATCCATACAAATACATATTCAGTATTGATGCTGGAACAGGTTGCCTGGAGAGGTGGTGGAGTGGTGGAATGTCTCCATTCCTGGAGACAGTCAAGATCAGGCTTCATGAGGTTCTGAGCAACCTGATCTAGTTAAAAATGGCCCTACTCACTGCAGGGGGTTTGGACTAGATGGTATTTAAAGGTCCCTTCCAACCTGACACGTTTTATGATTTTACTATTAGAAAACCTAGTACTTGCCTCACACCTATGACTGCATCTAGCTAACTAGCCCTGAGCATTGCCAGAACCTCCATAAGTCTTTTAAAGGCAAAGAGGAGGCTACATGTCAAAGCTCACAGAAACATTCCAATACATGTGGCAGGAGTTCCTGCATCAGTTATACCAATCCTTACCAGGTGAGACCTACTGCTGAAGTAGATTGATTTGTCAGGAGCTGATAAAGCCGATCTCACTTGATTTTCCTTCACAGTGGCTGGATTTACTGGAACCAGGGATGTAGTGGGGCTACAAGTACTGCAGGATCACAGTTCAAGATGTGTGAAAAGCCTGAAGAAGGTACTATCCAAGCTGAGGAACCCAAGTCTCACTTCTTAAAGAACACGATCGTGCCCCATTTAAGTCAGGTGGTGACACCTTAATACCTGTAGATCCTTCCATGGAAAATCATCTTCCTCCCCATAAAGATGGGTAATTAGACAGGTGCCCCACTTCCCATCCACTGCAAGTGCAAAAGGGGCTATGTCATGCTGCTATCATATCCTGTGTCTTGCTGAGATATAATCAAATATGTGATGGAGGCTGACTCTCATGACCCACTGCAGAGCAATGTGTGCAGAACAATAAGCACAAGGTCACTTAGCACCTCTGGGAAAAGGGCAGTTACTTCCACTCAAGGCCTGAAAGCCCCCCAGGTCACTGCTACCAGGGCTGTTCTGGTGCCCACATACAGTATTCACCGCTCCCTGAAAACCAGCCAAAAGCCTTGCACCCCCTTTTCTACCCTTCCTCTTGCAAAGCACTGGCTTTGACTCCTGCCAAACTGCTAAGCACCTCAGATGGGAGGACTTACTGGTGGCCCTAAGTTGTCTCAGATAGAAAACAAGAATACATTATTTATAATTTCCACAGCTTATTAGCAGAAGCAGCACAAGGTGCAGCCGCTGGCACTCCCCTGTATCCTAAGTGCTCATAAAGCTTTTCTTGATGTTAGCAAGTCTATTAATAAAGCGTTGCAAGCAATCAGAGCTGCTCCACCAGTCGGGTGGGGGGGAGTGTTGGTGACATCGTGTTCCAGCTGAAAGTCATGTAAAATCCTCCATACCTTCTTCTGAAAGACATCAGCATCATCAGCAAATGCAAAGATGCAATCACGGCACCTTGTAGCTAACGGGAAGTCACAGTTAACACTGCAGAACCTCTTCCACTGCTGGTGAGCAAACAGGGTTCCTGTCTAGCTTGGGCATTTTCAGTAAAATTCAGCAGCACATCCAAAGGCAAAGAAAAAAAGGATGAACCATATGCTGGCCTCCACAGGCCTGCTGTATCCTCTTGGCTTCAGCTCTGTGTCTGAGCACAGACTGACACTACCATGGCTATTGGTAGCCATCGACCATGGTAAAGCCATCTTCTTTTGCACATGGGGAGGGCTTTGCTGTGGGTTTCAGAGGCAGGGTTATGCCTTTGCTGACTGCAGGCACATTTGAAACCCTACATCAGCACTCCTGGGAGATGCTGTGTGAGCTCACTGCAGAGTGTTAGTACTGGAAAGATCATGTAGGCCTCATTAAGAAATAGTTTTGGTCCCAAGTCCCCATCTCATTTTTTTTAAAGCACTCAGGAGACAGCAGAACCACCACACTTCCTCTTTACACTCAATTTTCTGATCGGGTCCTGAAGCGGTCACTGTCAGATGCTGCCCTGTTTTCACACAATCCGTGTGACTCCAGCATCGATGCCAGCAGCTACAACTGCCTATGATGTCAATGCACACAGCAGCCAGGAAAGCATTCCCAGGCTAGATAACCAGGGCATACGTGCAAGATCATATATTTTAGATAGGGTATTTTGGGGAGGATTTCTAGTCCTTTCAAGCCACACATCTTGCTTAAACCACCAAACATCAAGCTGCTCCTGCTCAGCATCACACCACCCCCATGCTTATTCTTTGTCATCATTCTTGCACATGCATCACGTTATTGATGTTACTTAGATATATTATTTTAAGTGAAGAAAGAAGCGTAGGGAAAATAATCAGCTACTTTTATGCAAACTCTGGCCTGGATTTCTATCAGATTCTTCTAGAAAATTGCATTAATATGGTGGAGAGAAAAATATGTTAAAACTGTGCCAGTGTGCATGCACTCACTGTCTCTCCAACACCCAGCATCAAGAAATAATTCACTGCAAGTAATGCCATTCCGTTCCTGTTCCAGCCTTGCCTGCTTCACCAGAGCTCCGTGCAGCTGCAGCACAAGAAATCAGGAAAAGAAGAAGAGACATCCAGGCTGGAGGAGAGCAGGGAGTGCTGACTGCAAGGCATAGGAGGGCACATGTGGCCACTTTGCCGTGCAGGAGGTTTTACATCTGCAGCAGGGTGCCACTCTTTCTGCCTACTCACAGCTTGCAGCCCCAACTGTGCTCCTTCCCTATTGGATTCTCCCTTCCCACCCAACCAAAGGATGAACCCAGCTGAAGAAGACTCAGTCCAGCAGTAACTATCTGCTGTCAGGTTTTAGACCCAGTGAAGGCCTGAGGGGGAGCCCTCCAGTACCAAACCAGAATACACCAGCTAAAGAAACACAAGGAAAGGCTCTCACCAGGGAGAGAAGAGGACATTCCATGTGCCATAAATGGATCAAAGCAGCAGAGCAAGGAGCTGGTCCTAAGACCTCACTGAGTGTGTGTCCTCAGTCAGAGAAAGCTCTAGACCTCTTCTCCTCTGCTGGAAAGGGAACATTAAAAACGAGAAGACAGCAGAGGGGAATTCCAAAGAACTGAGACAGGGAGCAGAGGGAAAACTGTTTATTGCATGTCTGGCATGCACCTGACTGACATTTCTCTCTTCAAAAATGCTCCCAGTAGATAAATACAGATAAAGGGGTAGAAGTCTTATGATTCAAACACGTGTTGAATAAGAACCCACATAAATGAAAATATCAAGGCTACACTGACTGATGAGGCAATGAGCTCTATTCTGTAAACATTCTTTCAAAGGAAAATCATGTGCCTTGTATAAAAAAGTTGCTTTCTTTTGGCAAAACTCTATTAAAATTCAGTAAGCCACATCCAGTTACTCACAGTGGGATCTGAAGCTTGCATTAGGCTGCTTTATACCCTAAGGGCCTATTTCTTTTAGCAACGTTGTCATCTTCTGTCCACTAAGTGTCACCTTGTCTGTTCACACCAGCAGCAACAGGGTTCCCAGGCAGGGGTTGTGGGGCTGCTGAGCCATCGGGAAAGCTCTGAGCCTGGGCTCCCATTCCCGCTGGCTGCGAACTTCACTTGGAAACTCAGGGAGGAGAGTCCTTCCAAATGGTTGCTCGCTCGCCAAAATTAGGTCACTAAGGGGGAAGAAATGTCCCTGCAGACTGTAACGGTGAGAAACTTCCTACACGAATTACGTGGGACTGGCAGGCTCTCCGAATGCCACTCAAAGCACCCTCCCACCTCCAGGCTCCTTTGGAGAAGGCACAGGCGATGGGATTTTTCCGTTCTCTTAACAAGGTTTTTCCTTTTGGCAGTTCCCAGCTTCTCTGGAACACCTCAGAGCGGGGTTTATTGAAATAGCTTTGAACTGGGTGATGAAGAAGTCCAAAGTCTGTGCTGTGGGGGTGCGCCCACACTCAAAGAGTTGCCACACTTGGCTGCCCAACACCTCTGCTCTCAGACCCGCTGTGGTCCGTGGACCTTTCCACTGAACAGGCCCAAGATGCCAAGCAGATCTTTTGCAATGGCTTTGACTACACAGTCAACCCAGGAAGCCACAAATACACTCACTAGAATCATGCCCAGTGTGGCAAAACTAATTATACCAATATAGTTGGTAATTCTTCCTGTCTTCATGCACCACAGGGAGATCTCTTTTGCTCAGTACTACTTCAGCTTTCATTTCTCCCATCTAATATATGTTATTGTTTTAGACTATCTTAACAGTCTTGCTCTGATTTGCCTCTGTATTCCATCTTCCCTGCTACTCTAAAGGCATTTGTGAAATTGTCACCCTCAACAGGCCACCCCAAGTTAGCTGCCCTGTCTGGTCATCAAGTTTTCTGCCAGCCATGCCACCAGTCTCTCTCACCAACTACACAAGGAACTTTCAGGGCACATTTGAACTCAACACCTAACTTGCAGAGCAGCTAAGACTGAGCTGACCTTTCCCCTATGCCCTCAAACATCCTTGTGAATTTTACATCAGACGCAGGACATCAAGCCAGCATGAAGGTAGCTGTGTTAGCAAAGCACTGCTTGCCATGCTCTGAGCTGCAAGCACAGGTACTTCCTAGCATGAATTGAGCCACCACGAGATCTATAAAAAACACTTTTTGTACCTGCAATTACCTTCTAAGCTCACTCAATGCAACTAAACTACACCAAGAAGGAAATTAGTTTAGAACAGAGGAATGGAAATCTTTCCAACTAGAATGACTTACTGCCTTCGTGCTTAGCTCTGCAGAAATTCCAACACAACCCTGAGGACATTTCTCTGGGAATGTACATTAGTATGCATGTATCCCTAGCATTGCCCATGGACTTGCAAACCACAGGACTCTGAACAACATTACACACGTATAGCTGTTTACTCATCTTGAGTATTAACGTCTGCCATGAGCAGTCCTACTGTAACAAGCAGGACTGTTTCCTCAGAGAAGTACTACTCAACGTGAATAAGAACATGATGTGCTGTTTGGGAGAGGGTGAAGATGTGCCATGAGACCAGATACCAGCATCTCTCCCAAAGGACAGATCATTGCCTCTCTGACGCTCTTGCACTCCAGCTGACATCACTGTGTGAACACCTCACTCTGGACTTGGGGCCAGATGAGAATGACTGGGGCATCCTAGGATATGCAATTTTAGTCTTTTTCAATAAGTCCATCACCAGACACCTCCCTCCCAGCGCCCTCTGTGAAGGCTCTCAGACAGAAGCCTATCTCTCACCAAAAAAAGCAACTCATTAAAGCCATCCCACAGCAGGGTGCCATCCCGCCCCAGTCTGCACCCACAGCCATTTTAAGCCTCTCTCCCTCCAGGTGTGCTCCCAGGCACCCAGTCCAAAACACAGAGGCACCGAAGCACAGCAGCTGACTGAAATCAGAAGTGGTATCTCAGCCATCTGTTTATAAATGTGAGACCATTGACTCATTAGTTTCATCTAACTCTACCAGCACAATAAAAAACCCCCAAAAAACTCACGCCTTCTGGAGAACAAACAATACCAACACGTGTGGGAGGGTTATATCTCCACAAGATGCAGGGGGCGTTGCAGTTAAGAGCATCTCTCCAAGGATTTGCACCAAGCTCTGGCAGGTCAGAGCTGCCATAGATGGGCACTGGATATGGTTGTGTCTGGGCTGTTCCCTTCCCTGGCGATGGGCAGTGTTGTTTGGGTCCTCTCCTTTGCCTGGGGTTTAGGTGATGCCAGGTGGGAGTTTGTCTGCTTTTACCACTCTATTTTTAGAGCACTGCTACAGCGATTAGTTTCTGAGCTGAAGCTGTGTGAAATGACCAAAAAGAAAATGGGAGCAGGGACATCTCCCACCCCCACTTTCTGCTGTCCCTGTCTCATGGGGCAAGTCCCGATTATCTGGGATTGCAGTAATTCTGGGGGATTACTCACAGGCCAACCAGAGCCGCTGGCAGCAAGTTTTCCAGACAAGGAGGAGTGAAAGCTGGCGGAGATGAGTTTAGCAGAGCGTGCCTCAGCGCATGGAAGCTGCTCAAGAAAACAGAAGGAGGGAAATCAGACCTCGGCCGAGTTCAGCGTTTGAAAGTCGAGGTCTCCTGCTTATGAGCTCACCATGCTCTGCTGAGCAAGTGGAAGGAAAACAGTTTTCTGTCCACATCGTGACTTCAGGAAAGGAAGTTGTGTGGGCAGCAGCACCGGGGTGACTCTAAATACAGTGATGTCTCCTTCCCCAGCACACAGGCCTGAGAGCACTCGCTTTCTTCCAGTTCCCTCCCAAGATGTAGGGAGGAAAACATTCAATACCTCCTGCTATAGAGACACTTATTTCTATGGCCAATTATGCCTCCAGGCATAAACTTTTTATTGCTACCTCTCATGCAGTTTATTTATTGTAACTTCCTTTTTTGAGTGGGCTGTTTATTTTTAAGCAAGTGTTGTTACATTTTTCACTAGATTACTAATAGCCACGTGCTCTGGCTGCAGAAGCTTAATAAGCTGATGTAACTGCAGGTCAGGATCTTAGCTCCTTCCTTAGCCTGTCCCCAAAGTAAATATGTAGAGGATGAACTCAGGGTTTAATCTAAGACCACTATGTATTTTCCACTTGGAAGATAAGGCCTCTGGGGTGCTGCAGGTGGGACTGGGACAAAATTAAGTGAAAGCTCTACCTACCATCAGTAGAGCCTTGCAAAGTGCAGAATTTTGCCTTTGAAGTTACTTTTGCAACGGCCCCTTATTTGCAATGCAGCTCTTTCAGCTCACAGTAATTTAGGAGCTTCTCAGCAGCTTTGGAGGCTGCTTCCCAAGGCCCCAGCAGAAGGCTCCCTACACTCCCTGGCTCAGCCAGCAGCATGATACTGCAGCATACACCTAAATGCTCTCCTGGCATTTGGGGTGCTTTGGGGCTTCCTTGGTCCAGCAAGCCCTTGCCCATATGACACAGGCCACCTCCAAGCCCCCTCCTCAACATCCTCTACCCACCAGGTATTTTGTCCTGCTGAGAGTTTCTGACAAAGCTTTTGGAGGGAGGGGAGGTTGTTTGGTTTCCCCCCCCCCCGCCCCATCCTCTTGTTTTTGTGTGTGCATGAAAAGAGGAAATTAAATTGCTCTGGGGTTTCTAACCATGCCTTCCTCTCATGAGAGGAGCTTACTGGAAGTACATGTTCCTGGATAGGCCAAACAGCCCTGGGCTGCCCTCGCTGGGTGCAGAGTGAGCCTTGCTGAAAAGAAGTTGCGACAAGCCAGCTGCTTTGGGTGTCTCCTTACACTCATCTGTGCTTTGCTCTTGGGCATTGTGCAAGATGGAGCTGGGCCAAGGCCCTCTGAACATCACCAGCTTCAGAGACAGCCCTGCTCTCTGTGCTCAGGGGACCTCGCTGAAAACATTTCGTCAGGCTTCTGAGGGACCTGGATGTTAAACACCTCCAACTCCTCCCAGAGAAAAGGCTTAAATGAGAGTATGTACACCTATTGGCAATTTTTCAGTGATGTGGCTACAGGTCTCACCAAAGTAAGATGTCCCTGTCCCTCCAAGAACCCCATTTCCATAGTATTTTCAGTTGCTGAGATTAGTCCAAGACGTGGTACTCAGGTTTTCAGGTGACTGGTGTATCTGTCTGACACCTCCTATATGCTTACTGAAAAATTAATTTGTTTTCTACTGTTCAAAGTGGATATTATTGGGATGAGTATACTCCAAATTCCTCTGAAGCCAAAGTTCTGGGATGGGCTTTGAAGCCAATATGCTTTGGATCAAGCCTTCAGCATATTGCTCAATTTTCCATTCTCTTGCAGGAAAACAGTTTACCAGTTACAGGGTGGAAAAGGGCAGCAGAGAGGTTTCCAAACAGCTCTCATCTCACCACAGCAGTGTCAGTCCTCTCCTTTAACAACCTCACCAAGCACCATCCCAGCCACCGGTCTATCCAGTCTGCCCTATAGCTTTTAGATGCTGAGGTCACATCTGAACTTCCTCCTTTTATAAAAATCAAATCAGAAGTGCTATAATTAGGGCAGATGCATTTCCCTTTACCACTTTCCACTTGAAATGCCACAAAGGCTCTGTGGAAACTTGACATTTACTATTTTAGCAAGGCAGATTAATATTCAAGTTTACATTTCACTTGGAGCACCGGGTGAGTCTGCTGCTGCCTGCTAAGAAGCACAGGAGCTGTTCCTCCAAGCGACTTCTTATTATTATTTGTGTGATTTCCAGCTTGGTCTGCAGGCAGTGCCTAAGCCCTGATACCATATTTAACCCTGAATCCCAACGAGAGTAGAGATGGAGCCTTTAAATCCAACTCGTCGCCACATTCACCTGCCAGAAACTAATTCACATCCCAGTATTAACAAAGCTTCCTTTCCGAACAGGGGAGGGGTGTGCCATTGCTCAGCTTCCCTGTTAGCTGGGGGCACACTTCCCCACCCGTAACAGCCCGGGGAAGCTCCTGATCACTCATTCGGGATGACAGCATCCCCGGCAGCCGCGGGCCCCCGCTGCCGTTCGGCGCCGTCTGCAGCAGATGGTGCTGCCGGCTCGCCCGGAGCCGCCGCCTTCCCATCCTGCCTGGAGATCACCGGCACCCGCTGCAAGTCAGTCAGGATGAGGGGGGGGAAAAAAGGGCCCAGAGCGAGATGCCTCCCACCCGTCTTGGTGTTTGGCACCCATCCCAGGGCCCTCCAGCACTAGCTACACCCCTGCCCGTCTCCAGCCAGAACGCTGGCCGGGCACAGGAAGAATTTAGGATGAGTCAAAGAAGCTGGGTGCAGGACATTGATTTACTGATGTGTAGGGTCAGTCTTGGGAGTGAAAACATTTATTTTCTTATATAGATGTAAAAACACTTCAGAAGCCATGAAAGGAGTGACTCCTGGCCTGACATTGTCCTGTTTCCATGCAGAGGTGCTGCCACATGCTTATCTCTAGTTTAAATAGGGCACCACATTTTCCCCCAGTGAAAACAGGGATGTAGGTCTTTCCCTTGGGGTCCCTTCCAACCCAGACCATTCTGTGATTCAGAAATCCTGGGGGAGATGCTCGATTCCTCTATGACACTACATGGGCTGTCCCCCTGTCCCTTGGGCTGCTCCATCACCCTCAGGTTGGAGCATGTCCTGGGGCAGCTGTAGCCTCCATACAGCTGAGAATGGCTTGTTTATCCAAGTTCAAGTCAAAATAGTCAAAATGACCCTCTGATTTTCACCAAGTCAATATTTGGGAGCATAAAGTTCCTCACCACATAAAGCAGCATTTCAGTTCTAAATAATGAGGTAGAAATGTACAGCTGGCTTAGAAAGACCAAAAGCATTACAACATCAACTCCAGATTACTGGCTCTCACTGAATTCATAAAATGCCTTACCTTACTATCAGTCAGCACATCCCACTCTCTGTAGCCTGGCTCCAAACCCAGAACGGCTGCCTGGTGTCCTCAGAGGGACCTGCAGTTATTGTTTGATGTATGCTCCTTTATATCAGCCAGCTTCAGCACTGAAGAAACCAAATTCTACCCCACCCCCAGGCTCATCCCCTCTCCCAAACTATCCAGCTCAAAGTTAGTTTGGGCAAGTCTTTGCCCACAGTGATATATATATTTTTTCCCCCCACTGTCACAGATGGCATCAGCTGATGATGTAACACAGAGCCTAGCAGAGGTATTGCCACCACACCATCCAGCCCTGGGAAGAAAGGACTGGCTTACAAGTGGCTTTAGGCAAAGTCCCCCACTGACAGGGCACTGAATTATCTTGCCCATAACTTTCTCTAGCAGGCTGCTGGGAAGCCCTGTGGCTCTGGCTCAGCCTGTACCAGTCAGACAAGGCACAGGGTTCCCACCATCCGCTGCCCATCCTGCCCTGCTCATGAGGGGCTGGAAGGACCAAGCAGAGAGGCAGAATTTTAGGACTAAGGCCCCCCAAGTCATCAAGATTTCTAAGGAGCAGACAAGGAAAGTAGTATGCAGTTTGAAGATCCCAGGGAGAGATCACACTGTGGAGCAGTGATTGACTATGGCTGTTGCAGGTTACTGTTTGCCAGGCAGATGATTTCAACATCAATTTCCCCATGGCTTTAAAGCTGTCAGGTGCAGTGTCAATGATATTTAGACTTATCATAAGCTTCTTTCCTCCACAAGGTTTCTATAATAAGCCAGCCTACATTTTCTGAACAATAACAGAAACCCCCAGAGCATAGAAATGTTCATTTGGGGTGAAGATTTGCTGAATTCCCTTCCAGCCCAGCAAACCCACGTATGATCAGATCTATGCACTGAAGCAGGGCCTTGCTGAAGTGCAGAGACTCTTCTTGCCTGTGCAAAGCACCTTTCAGCACAGGGGATTCAGTCAGCACTGACTGATGAACAGGCAGCCGCTGGCCCGTAACAGGATTTAGGAATAATATTTTCCTTGCCCAGGATTATATTGATCTGTGTTATTAGACCAAATTCACCTCTTGCCCTCTCCAACCAGCTTACAAAGCCCTGCACAATACCAGGGTGCACAGAGCAGAAGACATGGTGCTTGAGCTCATACTTGTGACATTCCTTTTGTAGATAAGAGACTCCTCTGGATTTACAGCCATGCCCTCTCCTTCCCTAAGCCAGTAACAGAGAGGATTTGCTGCTCCATCAAAATACCTCTGTGCTCTCCCATACCATCCCTTGTGGCTTAGAGGGTTACTGGTAAACGATAGCCTCATCTTTCACTGACATCATTGCTCATTCCACCTTAGCCCTTCCCCTGGAAGCAGGGGGGGCAATGGCAGAGAAAGGAAGGTATGGCTGCAGGGACTCAGCTCACCACTTCAACCAGGTACCTGGATTTGAGGAGATAAAACCAGCTCTGGTGCATCAGCTCTGCCAGGGACAGGCAAGCCCGGTGGGGGGAAGGTCTTTGACTCCCCAGGAGCGACGCTGGCTGGATAGACATACCCATTCTGAAATACAGAGGAGTCACACACAGGGAAAACAAATGTGATCCCCATGCAAGTGTTATTTGAGAATGGCAGCTTTAATATTTAAAATGTCCCTGGCTGCAAGTGCAGCACGCTGAAGTTATCAACGTTTTCTATGGTACAGAGCAAGCTGATGTTGACCCTACGGCTTAATTTAGTAACAAGATTACTCAGAGAAGAATAATGTACTGAAAAACCTTTATGGGACAAGGAAATATGCCAAAAGTAAACTTGGCCAGTGGACTTAATAGATAGAAACCCATTTGTTTCTTTTTGAGAACTTAATTAAATTTCCCATGAATTCATTTGTAATAACAGTAATAAGCACCATATATGGAAATCTTCAATGAGCTGTTAGCAAGGTAATTTCCTGAATTTGGCTTATATCTTAATAATGTCCAAAGCCAGCTAGATTTTAAAGTACAGCTGGCACACATTATTCCACTCCAAGTATGAGGGTGTGTATGGGCTTATTTGGGAGCCTGGGTGTGTAAAATAAATTACTCTGGTGCTGCCTGACACAGAGTTTTATTGCCTGTAGAGCGATGCTTGGTCAAAATCTGACATGCAGCAAGGAGAGAGTTAACAGGCTTTCTTCTGTTTAACAAAGCAGCCTTCAGGAGAGCAGCACACATACCTGGCACTGACAAGGCTCCTTCATCGCTCCTTGGATCACTGTCAGGATCTGGGAGGGGGAGGCTTTGAAGGGAGCCACCTGGAATCAGAGGAGGTGAGCCATAAGCTCTGCCCTGCTCTACAGCCTTCCTGGCAAAAGGCAGGAGAGAAGGAAGTTCAAGAGGGAGTAGCCACCTCTTCTCACCCAGAGAGAGGCACACACCCGATTTGAAACCTGCTTCTCAGGTGTTTTTCTATGCTCCACATATAACACACATACATAGCCAAATAGCAAAGGAGAACTAGCCATTGCTGATGACTATGTGGAGAAAAGAAGCTTGCTCTTAGAGAGGATGAGCTGTGTCACTGGTCAGAAGGAGCTTTCTCCAGCAGCTGCTCATTGCACACACTCAGAGCCTAAATGCCAATATGGGAGCTGTAATTAAAACCTTAACCTCCCTGCCATTAATTTTGGAAGGTATTAAAGTACTCCAGTCCTGGCAGGGGTAGCATAAGCCACAGCACAAAGAGGTATCAGCGGTTATCTTTGGGCGTGAAGCTGGAATGAAGTGGGTGACAACAGTTGTGGCAGATGAAGTATGCAATCACCCTTTGGAAGCACCACAGGAATGCTGGGGAAGAGCAAGAGGAAAGCCCAGTGACAGAAAACACAGAACAGGCATCTGCCCTGGAGGGTGCTGATGTATCCCCTCACGCTCTGGGCACAAGAGCATTATCTAAATAGTAAGGTAGCAGAGTTCCTGCTGAGAGAGCACAGCAGCCCAAGGATAAATTAGCACCTATTTAAATCACTGGGCTCATCTGCATAGTTTTCAGTGAGATCCAGACTCAAGTGGGAAGAGTGTCAAGAAATTCCCTGTGGGATTAACCCTGTGCTCAGCAATGCCAGCTACCAAAGATCACACACACCTTAGAAAGAAGCAATCTTAGATTTTTCATCATGAATACAGAACAAACCTGCTCACTTGGAAGCTTCCTAAGCACACACAGTGACTGGGATAAAAAGCTAAAGATCCCACAGCACAGCCACTCCATCCATAACCTCCTTCTCCCAGTTAAACCAACGCTCCTCATGCAGCAACACAGCTGCCTCAGGGGATGCCTAGCAGGTCAATGCCTCCTCACAGGTAGAGACGGGCTCCCAGCTACATCTTCTCTTTTCTCCCTGACTTACCCACCTCCCCTGAGACAAGGCAGGATGCTGAAACCTCTGATGCTGTCTGTGCCAGAGGAAACTGCTGCTCTGCAGAGCACCTCTCCTAAACACTTGCAGCACTGCCCCTCACCAGGCAGCCTGCTGAAAGTCCTGCCCAGCTCCTACCTGCAGAAATACCCTGCCCACAGCCCCAGCTAACGAGAAGGCACAGCTCATTCTCATTAACTATATAATCACCCCATCAGATATGGTGTTTCTCCAGCTTTCCAGAGACGCCATGGCCTTGATCATCCCACCTGCCCAAGCAGCATTATTCCGTTATGACAAGCCCAAGGAGAACCCTTCTGATGTTGTATGTCAGCTACATCCTAACATCCTTCTCACCCCACCAGGGTTTTGCTCTCAGTGTGAGATTTTTTTTATTGTTTTAGAAGTTCTGTTGCTGCCCCATTATTTTGTGGGCATTTACACAAAAACCTTTGAAGAGCCTTTGCCTAAAGGCACTGTGCCCACAGGGGTAGCCTCTGATTTGCCACTGATTTGCCACAGGGGTAGCCTCTGATTTTGCCACGACTCCTGTGCTGAGCTCAGAGCCATCAGCAGTCCCACCAGCAAGAGCTTCAAAGCAGAGTGTGAGACCTGGGATGCAACAAGGATCTCTTCCACATGTTAAGGGCCTGCAAAATTAATATAAAGAATTCCCTAATGAAACATGAAGCTTGAGCCTGAACTTGTGCTCAGGGAAAGGCCCTGCTGGTACTTGCTCCATCCTCCTCCTCCGCAGCTCCCCACTATGCTGCCTGTCCTGGTCTGATGGCACAGCGGGGTGTGCTGTGGGATGGTGCAGGGCTCAGATGTCGGGGGTCTCCTTGGGGAGATCTGGCTGTCACTGGTCAGGGGAAGCTGAGCTGGTGGTGCAGGGCCACTGCCAGTGCACAGCTTTCTGTTGCTCATCCAAGCTCCCCACCCATCGGATTCCCCAGACCGTGCTGGCACGTTCTCCATGTAACACAAACTTCATCTCCTGGCTTAAGCATAACTCTGTGTTTCTTGTTTCTTAGATCATCTGGGAGAAACTGGGAGAGATTTTCCATGCTGGGAAGCACTGCTCTGGACCGGTTTCCATCGCCTGTCCACCCAGGTTGTCTTCCCTGCCCATTCCCAGGAAGCAGTGGCTGTGGAAGGCTGGCTGTGGGAGAGCTGCCCTCACTCCTGGGGCAATGTTCTGTTACGCTGAGTACATCCAGGCTTTGAGGAGAAACAATTAATGGATTATTGCTTTGCTTTTATGAGCAAGAGACAATCAATAAACCTATGATAGTTAACAGTCAAGAAAATGATCTGAACAAAATTGCTGTAGGATATCATGAGAGCCCGACCTGCCCCTGCTAATTTGTTCTTGGAAAGCAGCACACGTAACCGATGCGGCCACAAAATGAACAGGAGCTGAGCAAAGATTTTTGTGCAAAAAAAGGGACCCTTTGCATTTGACATGCTCTGTCACATTGAATTTTAATTACAGCTCCCCCTCCGGTGCCAGAGCGGGAGGGGAATGCTAATGATGTGCGGGAGAGGCAGCACCAGGCAGGGAGCAGCAATGGCAGTCTCCAGCCCAGCACTTGCACAAAGGGCAAGGTCCCCAACGTGATGGCACGGAGCAGCGAGCACAGATGTAGTCAAAGTACAAACCCAGCTGGCTTAGTCCCCCTTTAGCTCCTACTGTTTAACCCCCAGCGCTGGATGGGCTGCAGTTTGGGTTAAACCACATTTAAGTGGCTTTATTACATGGAGCCATTCGCAAGGTGCAGCCCTCAGTGACAAGAAACCCACTGAAGGAAATCAGAATTTGTTTGAACAAATATGACCACAGATCACTTCTCTAATCAACAGCCAGCTGTGGCTTTGGGTCATTGCAATGTAACGATGCTACTTGCTGAGTCTTACATCTGTATGTCTGTTTGCTGAGTTTTGTAAAGAAGCCTTTGAGAAGCACCACTCAGAAATCATTGTGTCCCCATGGTGGGTCCGTAGCTCAAATAATTCTGGCAGTGGTCATGTGTAGGCAGGGATTAAGTGTTATGCTCACACTTGATCATCATAGAATCCTAGGTGTTGGAAGGGACCTCGAGAGATCATCGGGTCCAACCCCCTGCCAAAGCAGCTCCTCAGCTCATATTACACAGATGGGCATCCAGATGGGTCCTGAATATCTCCAGAGATGGAGACTCCAGAACCCCCCTGGGCAGCCTGTCCCAGGGCTCTGTCACCCTCACTGGGGAAAAGTTCTTCCCCATGTTGGTGCGAAACTTCCTGTGCTCCAATTTGCAGCCATTGCCCCTTGTCCTGTCCCCACAGGCACTGAAAAGGGGCTGCCCATTTACCCTGCATCCCATACTTAAGATATTTACAAACATTAATAAGATCCCCCCTTAGTCTTCTCTTCTCCAGGCTGAACAGTCCCAGCTCACTCAGCCTTTCCTCACAGGGGAGATGCTCCAGGCCCCTAATCATCTCCATAGCCCTTCTCTGGACTCTCTCCAGGAGATCCCTGTCTTTTTATACCAGGGAGCCCAGAACTGGACACAATACTAATACTGTAAAACAATTACAGGCAGCATTGGTAGCAACCCTGCTGTTCCCTACCTAGAGACACAGAAATTGTCTTCATCGGATGGTGATCATTAAACTTGTGCCAACTATTCCCACAGAAAAATCTTCCAAATATGTGGGATGCTGATATACATCTCAACAAAAGGCATTTGGGACATTAGGGGTGCATGGAAAGATTCAAGGAAGGGCAGAGGGAATTTGGATTGCAAGCCCCCCTTTCAAAACCTGTACTGATATTTCGAGGCTTCCCGGTGTATTACACCTCCTCTAGCTGAAGTCAGTCAAAGATATCCTGTGCATTGTGAAGGTATTTCAGACCCCTTCTTGCCTCTCTGCTCCCTCCCCCCCACAAAAAAGAAGGAAAATGTATATTTCTTAAAATGATCAAAAGTATATATTAATATTCTTTCATTATCTTTTATTATGATATTCAACCTTCAACCATCAGCCAGCTTTCATGGAAATTCAAAGTCTTCTTATCAGGACGAACGGCTGATCTACATAGATTGTGTGACAATTCATAAAATCCTCAGGGATCAGAACAAAGACTCTCACAACCCTTTTGTTGTAAGAGTGCGATCTATTCCCAGGGGGAAATTCTCTCTTACATTGCTGGCTGCTTGCACAATAGAAAGATGGTTTTCCTGCATTGTTGGGGTTAGTAATGCAATGTTTGCTATTTCATCGCTGTGCACTCCTGCCAAAAGAATTTGTATTACCTCACACACTGCTGAGAAAATGGAGTTGCTTGGGAAGATAAAAAAAAAAAGAAATAAACCCCATTAATATTTGACCTGGTGAAATAAATCAGACCAGGGTTTTATGAAATGAAAATACCATTTAAAGCTATAAATTACCTATAAACAGCAACACATGTTGCTGTGCTCTGTTCTTGTTTTCTATAGCTCGTTCTCATCTTTCTGTCTTTCCATCCTCCTCTTCCATAAGTGGCAATTGTCTCATTTAAAATTTCCCCGGTGGATATAAATGTGGCTGGTTTGTGCCACTTGACTGTAGCAGAAGATAAGGTGAGATCTGTATCTCTTACATCACAGCAGCACTTCTTTTAATGGGTAAGGGCTGCCTTGGCTTTAGAACTGAAGGTGTGCACCCGTTTTCTTCAGCTGCATTTCTTCCTGCCCTTTGCTGGAACAGGATGCTATCACCATCAACAAAGCAGCACCATGAGAGTGAATGAGCAGCATTATTTGGGAAGGATCTAGAAATTCAGGGTGGACAACTCAGTTATTTACTCAACCTAAAATTTTATATTCTCTATATTTCTTTTGTAGGGTATAAATCATGCCCGGTCTTTTTAAGTATTGTGAGATTTGGGACTTTGTATTTTGCACTGAAATACCTAATGGAAGCTGGAGGGTTGATAAAGTCCTTATAAAGGGCTGGCAGATTTCATGGAGCAAGAAGGAGCTGAACTTAAATAAAAAATAAATCATAAATCATTTATTCCTCCCTCTCGTAAACTTTTGAGTGTGGCTTTCAGTACCTTGGTATGAAAGTAGAAGAGCTCCTGGCATAGTTCAGAGTGTGACTGCCTTGATGTCAGGGCATAAAGGCTGGCTGGGAATGTCTCTTGATTACAGAAGAATTTCTCAGAGAGATTTTAAAGTAAAAAAAGACTCACCCTTCTACATACGTGTATATGTATGCTATATTAATGGATATTTACTTTCCCTGAGCTGTGTGCTGAGCAGCATGGCCAGCCCCAGGCCAGTCCCTGTGGCTCCAGGCATGCTGAGATGCTCTTGCTCTTACAGCTTTCACGTGAACCCTGCTACTCCCAGGTTACACAAGGAGTGAGAAAGCTGAGCCCTCACGAATCAAGCTGCTGCCCCTCAGTGCAGCACAGCCAGAAACATCTAGCCCTACGCCTGTGTTTGATGCTGTTTTCTCCTCCAGTACTTCACGTGCTTCATGTTTACAGCCTGCCTGACCCGACGGGCTCGGAGCATCCACCAGTGGCCAGTGCAAGAGGGAAACTGAACCTTTAAGTTAGCACGAATTCCCATCAGGCAAACCTCTAATTCTCCTGTAATGAAGGCTGGCAGTGGGAGCTGAGTGAAAGCCACGTTGTTGTCCATGCAGCATTTCAAGGGGTCTTTGCTAAAGCAGAAATAAGTACTTTAATCTGTGTAAGGAGATATTTTAAGCACAAAACTGTGTCTGGAAAGTCAAATCCTTTATGCATCCCTCAGGCACATGAAAAGATCCCCCCTGGCAGAGCAGGAGAGTACCAAAATCTCCTGTAGCAACTGGCCGCTAGCAACGGTAACAAACAGTCTCTTGTCCAATTATCTCAACTGCCTGCATTATTCTGTGAGAGGTGGGTGTGCAGGAGGCTGATGCTTCACAGGAGGCAAATTTTGCACCCTGAAGGACTCGAGCCTTAGCTTGGCTCAAGACGAGGAAGGTCATGGACTTGATACCTCTATGCCTCAGTTTCCCATCCCCAAAAGAGGAGAAGTGTTTTGTTTCCTTTCTCACTCCCTATGGGATGCAGAAGTCCAGGGAATGGGGTAAACCAGAGGCCCCACATGAGGCAAAATTATTGCTTGTACATATTTGTGCTGGATTTGCAAGGAATCCTGTTGGCTTAAGCAGGAATAAAAAGTTGGACAAATATTTCCTGGCAACTTGACTGAATGGACATACTATCTCAGTTGGGTTTATATTTTGAAAGAAAAAAGTGAGGTTATTTCTTCTAAAGGGGCTCACAAAGGTAGGCAGCTTCACAGGCTGAGGTTTTGGGGCCACTACATTAAACACAACCTTTGCTTTTGCTATGAGATTGCTGGAGCATCCAACTGTGCTGGAGCCCCATGTGAAAATGATGCAGACCCAAACGTTTCTGCAGCTTGCAAATGGCCAGTTCTCTCCAGTCCGCCCCTTTCCCAGGATGATCCATGTGGGGAATTGCCAATCAAAGTTCACCTTTTGAATGAAAAGCCTTCTACCACCCTCAAACTTACTATTACCCTTCCCCATTTACTGCATTTCTCCTTCTATCTGGGTTCTCTGCTTGAGTTTCCCCTTGCCACTGCCTAAAAGCATAGAATCATAGAATCATAGACTGGTCTGGGTTGGAAGGGACCCCAAGGATCACAGAGCTCCAACCCCCCTGCCACAGGTAGGGCCACCAACCTCCAGGCCTGGATCTACACAAGGTTGCCCAGGGCCCCATCCAACCTGGCCTTGATCACAAATAGCAGAGAGAACCCACCTCCCCGTGCTCCTCAGGGACCTCCCTCTCCCCAACAAAGGAAGAGGTTTGAAAATCCCCACAAAGTGCTCCAGGATCTGCTTTTGCACAATCAAAAGATTACAGTCAGAGCAGATAACCTTTTTACTTGGTACCTGTGATGCACATTACATCCTGCCCCTGGCAACGTGGTGAGCTGCTGCTTGGGATGGAGGCTTTCTCTATAAAAGAAATAATGGATTTCATCCGCTCTGATGCCCAGAGGGGAACAGACCATCCTCCTTAATAGAAATTAGATCTATAAGGCCCTTGAAACACCTGGCTTGGCTTACCCACAAATGCCACCAAAAATACTCACATTTAATCGGGAAGCTGTCAGCACAAATGTCAGAATGCCTTACCATGAGAAACAAGGGCAATTTACTTTAAAATTAACTACTCAATTGGTTTTCATCTAAAAAGCAATGCACTGGCTCCATCATGACAGGCTCGCTCATTTTTCATCTCTGTTGTCTTATTATGCAGGATCCCATCAAATGATACCACTTGCCTTCCCCACAGCAAAGCCCAGGAAAAATCCCAATGATAAATACCCTTCTACAGCAGCATTTTACATGTGGAGCTTGCCCAAAAGCCAGAAATCCAGAACGATATAGTAGTGATGAATAATACATAGCCAAAATGGCTTGGTCATACATAACCTTATGTATGAATCTCAGCTTTACAGCTCTTCTTTATAATACTTTCTGGTTTGTTGGCTTCATCTGACAAGGTTAAAAATAATCTCATAACCCCCCAAAAAGCATTTTCTTCCCACTGGTGACTCCTATGCTCCCAGTGGGTGCTGAGCAGCACTGCTGGTGAGGTTTGCTGCATGTGTGGAGGTGTTTAGTCTGCCAACCGTGGAGAGCTGGGCTCCTGCTGCAAGCCACGTGGGGTGTGAGGTGCACAGCCACGTCCTTCGTGTTTGCTGCCGCCGCCTTCTTTCTCAAGCCCTTGTGATGTGTCTGACCTTGTAGAATCATAGAATGCTTTGGGTTGGAAAGGACCTCACAGATCATCTAGTTCTAACCCCCTGCCATGGGCAGGGACACCCTCAATAGGCCAGGTTACCCAAAGCCTCATCCAACCTGGCCTTGAACCCTGCCAAGGATCCAGCGGCAGTCACAGGCTCTCTGGGCACCCTGTGCCAGGGCCTCCCCACCCTCAGAGTAAAGAATTTCTTACTAACGTCTAATCTAACCCTGCCCTCATTCAGCTTGAAGCCATTGCCCCTTGTCCTGTCACTGCACTCACTGGTGACCAGTCCCTCTTCCCTACCTCCCTGTCTGACCCCATTAAGTATTGGCAGGCCACAATCAGGTCTCCCCAGAGCCTTCTCTTCTCCATGCTGAACAGCCCAACTCTCTCAGACTGTCTTCACAGGAGAGATGCTCCAGCCCCTGATCCTCTTCATGGACTCCCCTGGACTCGCCCCAACAGCTCTATGTCTTTCCAGCACATACTGCAGCTCCTGATTTGACTCCAGGATGGACTTTGTGAACCAGAGAATAAAATATCCTGCTAAAAGCATCCTTTCGAGGCCTGAGGATGAGGGATGTAATGTTTGGATATTGGGATTAATGGTGTCCTGCTGTCAAGAAAGAGCAAGCATGGGGAAGGAGTCCATGGGCTTTCTTTGGAGGCAGCAGAGGTCAGTGGGAAATGGTATTTTGAAATGAAAAGTGGAAACACTTTTATCTAAAACAAGATAGAGCTGATGTGAAAATCCAGTTGCTGGAAGCCTGATGAGGAAATCCAGTTCCCAGGAGAGTGAAGCCATGAGATGCATCAGGTGTGCCACTGTGGTTTGGAATCAAATGCTTTGAATTTTGGCATAAATACTGGGTAGGGGGGAACAGGTTTTATTTTAAAAGGCCTTAATTTTCTGCCAAAGGAAGAAGTTCTTTTATTTTTTTTCAGTAAAACATCTGGTTTTGACAGAACACTTCTGCCAACTTAGCTCCAGCTTCTGAACCATGGCAGCTGCCACAGGCTCCCATCACCACCACCACCATCTGATGCTGCCTGAGAGGGGATCCTCTGCAGCCCAAGGCAGTAGGCTCACACATGCCTTTTTTCCTCCAGTGCCATCAAAAGCAGAGCACCAAGCATACCAAGAGCAACCCCTCCTGCCCCCAGAGCTCTCATAAAACAGGTTAAGCCCATTAGAGCAACATCAGCGCTTTCTGAGAGGGGCCACATCTTGCTATGTACTATGTCAGAGCAGAAAACAATTATAAGGCAGCACACACCATCACAGCCAGAGGTCAACCTGTAACACACCATAGGGTTATTGCAAAGCTTGCTTACAACACCTGATCTGATACGTAAAGAACTAACATATTGCCAATGAAAAAAAAATGGGGGGGGGGGAAAGCCCATGCACTCTGCTGGGCTCTTCCTTGGGGATGGAGAGAAAATGCACAGAGTGAAGAAGAAAATTGCTTCAAGCTACTGACCTGATCTCAGAAGAATTCAGGTGCTTGTGTTCTTCATCACCTTTAAACAAACGCAGGGGGAAACCTGATAAGAAGAAGAGTGGGATTATTGTAATTTGATGGTAACCTGACTGGCTGGCCCCAGCCCATCTCTCTTTGAAGTCAACGGAGAGATGGCAATTTCATTAAGTCAGTGACAGCTTCATGAAGTCCTGGTGAAAGACTAATAGATGTGGCTCATTCGCCCCTGGTTTACACCGTAGGATGGATCGCGGTTCTAGAAGTGATTCACAGCACGTCGGAGGATGTTCCTGAGACAGAGGTACCACATAACTCACAGTGACACATCCCCTCCTTGATGGGCTGATACTTTGACTTTTTTCCACTATTAAATAGCTTTATCAGAATATGGCTCTTATATAATCTAAATGAGCCATAATTGCAGCCAGGGTTGCTCTGGGAAGCAAAGAGACCTTTCTGCTGGCTGCCTAACGGAGTGCTCGTGGCAGCTCTGCTCACCCAGCACTGAGTGATGCTTTTAAAGTCACCCAAAAAATTGGACCAGGGTTATTTTGCCTCAAATACAAATCATACGAGCTTAAATGCTCCTGATGGCTGTGGCTGCATGGGTATCCTGTTATATCTTCACCTGGAGGGAAGACGTGGGGAAGCACCTGCTGTCTGAAATCCATTCAGAGCAGCTTGTAACTGGGACTTCTTTATTACTTTGGGAAGTCTGCTCCTGGTGGCTTCTCAACACGGTGTGCTGGTTTTGGCTGGGATAGAGTTAATTTTCTTCATGGTAGCTGGTGAGGGGCTGTGCTTGGGATTTGTGCTGGGAACGGTGGTGTTGATAATGCAGAGGTGTTCTGTTACTGCTGAGCAGTGCTTGCGCAGTGCCGAGGGATGTTCTGCTCCTCACACCAACCCACCAGCGAGTGGGCTGGGGATGCACAAGGAATTGTGGGGGACACAGCTGGGACTGCTGATCCCCATGACCAAAGGGATATTCCAGACCATATGACATCATGCTCAGCTCATGAAGCTGGGGCAAGGAGGCATCAGGGGGATGTTCAGAGCGATGACGTTTGTCTTCCCAAGTCCCCGTTACATGTGATGGAGCCCTGCTGTCCTGGGGATGGCTGAGCACCTGCCTGCCATGGGATGTGGGGAAGGGATTCCTGGGTTTGCTTCACCTGTATGTGCAGCTTTTGCTTTGCCAATTGAACTGTCTTGATCTCGACCCACAAGTTCTCTCATTTGCTTTTCTGATTCTCCCCCCATCCCACCCAGAGTGAGCAGCTGCAGGGCACTGAGCTGCTGACTGGGGCTAAACCACCACACACAGCTACAAGGAGATCATACCAGGATAGTGCACTGTTATCTTTGAAGGCAAAATAAATGAAAAAGAATAAGCTCTGCATCACAAATAACTCTTTCCCATGATAGATTACATTTGTTTTGACCCTTATCTAATAGGGCTCCTACTCTGCAATGTGAATAAAATAAGCAGGAGATTAAAATAAAGAGATAGGTGAGAAAAAAGGTGAAGAAAACAGAGAAACTCCTTTTCTAAGCTTTATGTCTGATGTGAAAAAATTAGGATTTGAGAAAACATTCCTGAATAATGCTGGGAGAAAAGGCAGCATTATTTTCCTTTGATATGAAGAGAAAAATGCTTCTAGAGTCCAGGACCTTTTGCACCTTAGAGTTGGGACTTAGACAGGTTTCTCAAAGTAGCCCAATTTAGAACTCAAAAATTGAGTTAAGATTTTGAACAAGCCAAGAGTTAAGACCTGAAATTCAGGTAAGATTCCACAGTTTCAGAACAGCAAAACTAAAAATACCAACCAACATTGATGGAGCTGGATAACGCCAATGCCTGGCTCTGCTGTTTACCTGCTCTGAGAAGCAGCTGTAACACTCACCTGGGGCTCGGTGGTGCTCATGGGATTAATTCCTGGGCAGGATTTGAAGGATTATTTAGAGTACAGCGTGGTGTACAAACTGAAGCCAGGAACTGTAAATAAAACATAAGGAAAATAATGAGGTTCCTCCAGGAGCATTTCTATTGGTAGGTCTTTGATTTAATTATTTGCCTGATTCCAAAATACAAGCCAGAAACCACTTCTGATGCAAGCTCTTCAGTAAGTTGAAGGAATTGGGCATGATTGTGATGTATTGATTAAACTGCCACTGAGTGATTCGAGATGAAGACTCTGAGAGCAGTAAGACATGATTGAAGCTGAGGCCTTCTGTGGATTGGAATGAGCGGCTTTTCCTGCCACACTGCTACCATTTATCAGAACACTAATAATGTTTATTACTGTAAGACTTACAGCTCACTGAGATTAGATTTAGACAGAACTAAAGCAGCACGGGCCAAGCAAACCCATTAACTCTTGGGCATTTAAAGGTGGACAAGGCAAAGCATATGAAAAATGCAGCAGAGAAAATCAGTGCTACTGAGGCAATGCTCAAAGGGAAGGTGCCAGTGCAGAGGCAGCACCAGTCCTTTCTCGACTAACTAGTCCCAAACTGGGATACCTGTCCTGCAGCTCTACCAGCTATTCCATCTCCCATACACCAACCTTTGTGCCTGTGTATGTGGAGCATCTTCGTAGTGCCCAGAGGAGAGCCAAGAGCCCACTACTCTCCTCTAGACATCTCTAGAGGACCATGAACAAACTAGTCAGAAAGGAGGAGTATGGTCACCATTACAAATTAAAATACAGGTTAGTTCTTCCTTTCACTGGCCACGCTCCTAGCTGTACCTCCACGGCCAGGGAAGAGCTGGTTACCTCTCAAACCTTGTGTCCTTAAAGCATCTGACAGCTAAAATCCACAGGTGTGTGAACTGCAACCAATTGGAACTCATTTTTTACCTGAAAATATGGTGGCTTTACATTTTCTGTGCTCCTTGCCTTCCTCCTGTGGAGTTTTCCTGACAACTTTCTCTCCCTGATTAAGGCAGATCCCAACAACCCCAATTCTCAGTACTCTTTCAACTAATTACACGGCTCCTCACTCAATAATCTAATCTCTGTTAATGATTCATTAAATATGCTTGAGTCATCAGACCAAAAAAGTCATACAAAGATATTGGCTATGAAATGGAAAACGTGTTGGTCAGGTTGCTTAATGAATTGCAGATGCATGCTCGTAACTTGGAAAAGCTGAAGCACATCACATTTGGGGGGACAATAAAGCCTGGAAGTGTGTTATGGATTTATGACCACGAGCAAAGCTACAGCATTAAAAAAACCTTGCCATTACCTAAATATGCAAATATTCCAAATAGTGTGTGAGAGAAAAGCATACCTCTTTGTCTAGTCTTAGAAGCTATTTGCAAACTGATGAAAATGAGCTTTTCTGGATTACATGATCACAGAGCATGCAAAGAGCCAGTTTGTACTTCAATACCGCTGCCGTGGTGTTAGGAGTTAGGGGTCCTGCTTACCTGGCTCTGACAGGGCTCAGCAGCCCAGGCTGTGAGCTTTACAGCTTGCACGCCTAACCACATCCCGAGCTGCCTCTGGCTGTTAAATAAATACATATATGAAAGTAAAATGCTTCTGGAGGAAGGCTGTGCAGTTGTAGTCAATGCTGAGGGAATTTTAAAGCGAGCATTCCCTTCCATAGCCAAAAGGTCTGCATCAAGAAGCTCTCTGTTTCTTAGCAAGTGCAAGTTTGCAAGGTAAAGCTGGGGGTTTGAAGATGTTAGGCTTTGGGGAGACTGTTCTGAACACTCAAGCTGCTTTCCAACCAACCCAGGACAGGTTCTGGCTACGAGGAGGCTCTCAGCTTGTTCAGCTCTGGATAAACAGCTCCATCCTCATAAGGCGTACCAGAGGTGACTGGGCAGGAAGTTTGGCTTCAACACAGTCACGTTCTGGAGACTGTGGGGAAAAACACAGCCCCCACGCTCGGATTTGGGGATGAAGAGTTTGATGGAGTGCTGCATCCACATCTCTGACCTTTCATGTCGGCCAGGTGCTCTCCCAGTGACAGAGCGCGTAGCCAGTTTGATGAATAAAGCTTTAAGAACATAACTTCACGTTATCTTACATCAAAACTAAACATTCTCTGTGTCACAGGGCTGTAATTTGTTTAAATTTCTTGCTGAAGCATGACACCATAAAAGTTATACACGCTGCAGGCCCCATCTGCCAAGGTGGTTGGGTGTGCAGAGAGGTCATCAATATGCTGAGGTGGCCACTGACAACCCATGCCTGGCTTTTGGGGAGCAATCACAGTGTTCCCCCATGGTCCCTCTTTGCTGTGAGCAAAACCCACTTGCTTTTTTGCAGTGGGGAAGGAATTTCTGCCTCCTAAACCTTTAATGTGACCTAACAGGAAAAAAATAATGAGTAGCACTGGGTTATGAAATCTGCAGCAGCTCTGGTGTCTGCAAACCCATGCTACAAGAATCACACCATCATTTCTCAGAATTACAGAATCGTTGGCATTGGAAGGGACCTCCAGAGCTCATCGAGTCCAATCCCCCTGCCAAAGCAGGGTCCCTAGGACAGGTCACACAGGTCAGCGTCCAGACAGGGCTGGAGTATCTCCAGAGAAGGAGACTCCACACCCCCAAGGGCAGCCTGTCCCAGGGCTCTGTCACCCTCATCATGAAGAAGTTCCTCTGCATATTGGTGAGGAACTTCCTGTGCTCCAACTTGAGGCCATCGCCCCTTGTCCTGTCCCCACAGACCAGTGAAAACAGGTTGGCCATTTTCTTCTCTGTCCCACACTTCAGATACTGATAACCATTGATCAGATCCCCTCTCAGTCTTCTTTTCTCAAGGCTGAACAGCCCCAGATCATTCAGCCTTTCCTCATAGGGAAGATGCTCCAGGCCTTTAATCATCCATGTGGCCCTCTGCTGGACTCTTTCCCAGAGATCCTCAAGATATTTGCTGGTGATGCCCATCATGAGTGCCCTGGTAGGAACAGCTCTGCCCTCTAAGATTGCCCTGATCATTTCAAATGAGCGTTTCTCATGCACCCACTGACTCTGGGCTGAGGTTTTCCTTCTTAGATGTCCCCGGGCAAAGCTGTCTGGCTTCACAGATGTTAATTATTTGCGTCTACTGTTAATTAGCTGTCTGCAGTCGGTCATGCCGAGCAAGCAGTGACAGCCTGGGAGCCTCTCCCCAGCAGCACAGCCCACTGGGCTTTGTTCCCTGTCCCTCCTGCTTCCCCCTCCCCAGCTCCCAGCCAGAACATTTCATTTTAGTCACGGTGCCAGAGGCCAGACCCTGGAGGGTCTTTGAAATTAAACACGTATGAAGTACAGTGGAGAGGGAGGGTGGGGAGAAGAGGGGGCAGAGGAGGGAGAAAGGGGCAATTTCAGCTCCTGAAGCATGCAAGTTGAGAGTGCTGCCTCTCTTTTCAGGCGGCCACAAATCACGTCCTCAGCCATCCTGGGGAACCTGTCACCGTGATGGAAATTTCCACACTTGCTCTGTGTGTGTGTGTCACTCTTTGTCGTTGCTTTGCTGCCTTCAAGACATTGTAAATAATAGAATTTTTACAGAAAGAAGGTTATTTTTGTGTGTGCGTTGCAGAAAAAGAAATTCATCCCTGGCTTGGTATGTTCAGAACACAACATGCAGGGTAAATTCTCCTCCTGAAGTTTGCAGTTCCAGGGAAGCAAAAGTTCTTCCCTCATCACAGACACGTAGTGTAATTTTCAGTGAAAGGGATTCATCCCAGGTCACATTTCCTAGCTGCATTAAGTCTGGATAATATTTCTTTTGTTAGGATGTTAAGCACAAACAAGTGGTTTGACATTTCAGCTAAACAGCTGGGAAATACCCTGGGCAAAAAAAAAAAAAATTAATAAAAATTCACAGGGAATAATTTATTCATCCCTTTCCACCTGCAGATTGCCTAAGAACAGGTTAGGTTCTCACCCCAATGTTACAGTGATTGTTAACATTATTTTCACCAATGTTTCTTGCTTGGAAATTTCCTGGTGACCAAGTCACTGTAGATAATTAATATTTTCCATTCAAATTCTGAGCCCTTCTGAGGACCCACAGATGGCAGGAACAGGCCCGTGCTCTGCAGGCTGAACATGCCTCCAGTCTCTGCTGCAAGTGGCCTGATGACACTGCCCCAGTGTTACCTCTCATTAAACATAGAATCATAGAAGCATAGACTGGTCTGGGTTGGAAGGGACCCCAAGGATCACAGAGTTCCAACCCCCCTGCCACAGGCAGGGCCACCAACCTCCAGGCCTGGATATCACCATCCCAAAGTCAACACAGTCTCCATGAGCTCTGGAGGCAGCCGTCATCGCCCACTTTGCTTCTCCGGCCTGGATCTCTAGGCTTTCTCCCAAGCTGCAATGTCATCTGCTCTATCACTTCTTACCTGCCAGATTTCAGAAGGACCAAATTATCAGTGTGGCATGAACACAGTCATCTCTCTGACCACCACTGCCACCAGCACAGAGCCTCCTCTTCACTGGGGGTCCCCAGTGGCTTCTCTGCACTCCCATTAGCCCGCAAGCTCCTTGGGGACTTTCTGTCTGTAGCGCCCATCCCATTTGGCTCATGGGTGTAACTCCTAGGTGCAATAAATAACAACAAGTCCAAAGTTCCCATCAGAGTGTACTCTTCCCCCTGTGTCCATCAGAAACTCATTTGCTGGTGCATTTAACCAGAAGTGAACACAAAGGACATGCAAACACACATCAAGTAGGCTTTAAACTTCACATGAATATTCATGGAAATGGGACTTTTTGCATTGCTCAGCCCCCTCTCCTTCCCACATTGATACAGAAATGACACTGGGAAGGGAGAAGGGGTTGTGGCTATTTAAGCATTGGCTGCCTGAACCACCAGCAGATGCTCTGATGTTTGCCTGTGATGGAGTAGCTGGTGGTGGTGGCTGCAGGGGACTGCTGTTGCACGCTGCTGGCACCCCAGCTCCTGCGCCTCTGCTGCCTGTTGCACCCTCCAGCGTGGCAGAGTTGGGCCGTTGCATGTCAGAGAGGACAAACTGAAATGAGATATCCACAAGAAAATTTTCAAAGACTTAAAATAAGTGCTTTTCATGAAAGCCCACAAGATTTGATGGCTAAAAAACATCCTTGTTGAAAAAGCCTTGACAAATGCCTTTGGGGTAGCTCGGCCTGGGGCCCTTTGGCAGGTGATCAGTGTGATGCTGCCCTGCTCTGGTCCTAAATGGTTCCTTCTTTTATGAGTAAAACTTCTGTTTCTGTGAGGCCTAAAATGTCTCCTTTTAAAGCAGCTCTGCCCAGATTTCCTGCCACCCCTTCCCAATGCCAAGCAGCTATGAAGTGTTTCTAGAGCGAGTGCTTCCCGCCGCTCCGTGTGGTGTGTCATGTCATCCTTCCGCATCCGCGTGCGCGCGGGCTGGCCTGGTTAGCTGTCATTCCCAGACACGTTCAGAAACTCAGCGATCCAAATCGTCTGGGATATGCAAGGGGCAAACCCTGCTCTGTGGGAAGTGACACAGGCAGTGTTTTTGGGGCTCCCTGGGGTGAGAAATGATGGTGCACCCCAGCATCCCACTTCTCTGCGCAGTGCGAGGAGCAGAAGTGATTCATGTCAGCTCCTACATCCCTGTAGAGACCAGCAGAGAGCAACAAGCAATTAGATAGGAATTTTAGGTGAAGCCATTTTATTAGGTGCAATCACACAGATTCTATACCTTTATTACTGCAAACGTGGCAAGCTAAAAAACTGCTAATTGGTTCCACACACTGTTCACATAGTATTGATTGGTTAATAATTATAACGAGTTCTGATAAGCCTATCTTACAGCAAAATATTGTTAGTTTACCTTTAATACCTAAAAGCATCCCCACACCTGCTGTTTTGAACCTCTTGTTATGGTTGTTTCTTAACATGTTCCGTCACTCCCAAATACCTTCCCATAACTGCTTCTTGGTTTAGGGCAGCCTGTACCCCTATCAGCAAGGCCGCTGTGTTTTGAGAATGTGATTATTAGGATCCTCTCTGCATGGGTAACTTTTCCTCTCTCATGGCAGCAGAAGAACATTGTCAGGGCCTAAATCTTGGGAGAAGAGAGCTAGGCTGCTAGCAGGCCTGCTGTCTGCCCCGACACATCCTCACTTTTGACATAACCCCAATGATGCTGATGCACCCCAAAGTGCTGTTTTAAGCTGTGGCTTCCCAGGAGCTGGGAGGCAGGGAGGCTGCAGGAGGTAGCCTGGCAAGGAAGCGTAGATGTTCCCTGGCAGTAATCATGTGGATGCAAAAATATCTTTGCAGAGCGAATGAAGAAAGGAGAGCAAGGAGCCATCTCACTGCAGCTTTATGCTAAATGAATTATGGAAGGAGAGAGTGAGGGAATATCGTTGGAATTAAAAGGCTTTAAGATAAGACGGGAAGTACGGTTGAGTCAGGAAAGCAGGCTGGAATTAGAAGGGTGTTTAAATGATATTAACAAAGATGGAGGCACAGTGAGGGCAGAAGGGCTCCTACAGCACCTTGCAAAGCTGCAGTGTGGTGGAAAGATGGCAGCACAACTGTGGCCATACCTGGGATTCCTGTGGGAATACTTTCCAAGGAGATGTGGAGGAAACAGGGGGATGGTCTTCGGTCTGAAGGTAGTGTAAGTAAGTTCAGTGTCTTTAGTAGAGCTGTGCCATCAGATCCATCCCACAGTCACCAGGCCAGTGTCAGTGCCAGTGCAGGGCGGGAGATGCTGCAGCTCAGTGACAGCAAGAAGTTCTCACCACAGGCAAGGACATCAGTGGCTTCGGCCTGACTAGCATGGATCAAGTTGTGGAAAGTATGGAAATACTAACCAGCTAGAGTCTGATTAGTTGCCAAAAAACCCTTCGCACTGCTGAGAAGACAGTCTGGTTGGCACAACTGTCCTGGCAGCTGTCTTGGCAGGTGCTGAGGGTGCCTGGCCAGCCTAGCATCGGTATCAACAATGATTTAAATTAGTTAATGGATTGGACTGGATTATGCTGATCTCTTTATATTGTCATCATGGATCATCAGCTGTCAACAAAGGAAAAATGTTACTGAACAATGTGTTTGAGGCGGCTTGATTTTGTGGATAGAGCTGTCAGCAGGAATGAAAAGAACCCTTCTGTCACAAAATTAGAAGATTGTGCCCCAGGATACATACAAGATGCTCGAAGGCCATAATAACCACTTCAAACTTTCTACTTTGTGCTTAGTGCTTCCTCAATTCAGGAGTGAGGGGGGAGAAAAGGGAAAAACTAATGAGGGAAGGGTACTACGTGTGTCTGTCTTACATGGTATGGCATGTGGACGGCAGAAGAGATGCCTGGTCCTGGAAGGAATCAGGAGTGGGCATCGCCCAGGACCCCGGGGGTTAAGGCCAGGCACAGGTGCAGAGGACACATGGTGCCATCTGAACATGAAGTGAAAAATCACCTCTCTCAGAATCAGGTAAGCGGCTGGGGGAGCTTGGCTGTGCAAGGCAATTTCAGCTCAGTAGGTCTGTAAGAAGCAGAGAGAGGAATCAATGCAATAAGATATGACGCAGCGAATCTCATGGCTGTTGTGGCGCTTCGTTGTTCTGCATGTTGGGTTCTGCTGGCGCTAGTGGAGCTGGCAAGGATGTGCAATTCCAGGACATGGGAAGAATGGCTCCAGGGATGGCAAGTGCTGAATGACCAGCTGAATATCATAGAATCGTAGAATCATAGAATGGTCTGGGTTGGAAGGGACCCCAAGGATCATAGAGCTCCAACCCCCCTGCCACAGGCAGGGCCACCAACCTCAGGCCTGGAGCTACACAAGGTTGCCAAGGGCCCCATCCAACCTGGCCTTGAACACCCCCAGGGACGGGGCACCCACCACTTCTCTGGGCAGCCTGTTCCAGCCCCTCACCACTCTCTCTGTAAAGAACTTCCCCCTAATATCTAATCTAAACCTTCCCTACTTCAGCTTCAATCCGATCCCCCTTGTCCTGCCATTGCCTAATATGTCCTGCATCAAACCTCTCCATACTGCCTTAAATGAGGTGGCCCTTTCCTCCAGTGGAATTATCTGCAGCACCCTTGTGCCATTTGACAGTGCTGTTTTCACACTGCTGGCCCAGGAGCACCTGAAACACAAATCAAAGGAGCACCCTCACCTTCTAGCAAATACATTGCTGGTCTACAGCAGGAGAGGAAATTAAAAATTCGCTTGTCATCTTCCAAGTATGACATGACCTTTGCATTGTAGGAAGAAATCTACCCCATAAGGTTAAATCACTACTTATCTGCTTAATGTCAGTCAGACATTAAGCAGATTGACTGGGAGATTCAATTTATTTATTTTTAAATGGGGACCCAAACAACTTAATACTCCTTCTTGACTTAATCTGCTGCTGGGCTGGGTATCCAATTTATTGTCTGTGTTTGTTTATCTATTTGTTTATTTGTTTATGTCTCTTTTCCCCCTCCTGGGGCCTATGGGTCCCTATGCATCTCTGCAACTGGGCTGTTGCAGCGATGGATGAAACCCACATGGAGATTATCCTTGCTGTACACCATCTCCATTGGGTGCAGTGACTTCAGCAGGAATTTTTAAGCATAGGCTCTCATGGATTATCCACATGCTTCAGTGAATACGAATCAACTTGCAGTTAAGATTAAGATACAACCATTTCCAACCATCCAGGATCGTATACTATGAACTAGGAATGGAAAAGAGAAGTAATGAAGTGGCACATGGGCTGCAAGGTATAGCCAGCAATTGGAATAAATGGCCACAGGTGAAGAACACTGGAATTGGGAACCCTTCACGGTCTAAGAAAGCAGAAAATGTAGATTCATTAAACATGACCCAAACTGTTCTAATCCTTTCCCATGAAATTATCATCTTCTAAGCCGTAACATGTTAAGTATACCTAAGAAATAAAGCTGATTCAATACCCTTTTATACAGCTGTACCCCCTGAAATAAAGGGCAGTGAGTTGCAACCTTGCTTTTATTCCTTTGATCTGGATTCCCTACTAGCTTGGTACAAATAAAGGAGGTTGGAGAGAAACTAGCAGAGACCTGATGACTGTTTAATCACTGTGGTGATAACCATGTGGTAATTAAAGGCTTGCTGCTGTGAGATGCTCCATTTAGTGCCTTCACAGACAAGTTTTTCCACTAATACCCAGTCTTTTTGAAATGAGCAGGGTGGGATTTTCAAAAGCTTGTGTAGGAGCCCCTGTAACTTGAGTTTTAATGATACTGGTGCTTGTGGATAATTTCTGGAACCCCCATCATTTATTTGTTTATTTGTTTATAAAATATTAACAGATGTAAATGCTGATCCTCTTCTAGGCACAAAACTCTATTGAATCCAGCCTTCCATGCTAACCTGCACAGGCCAGAAAAAAAACCCCAAACCTTTCTTCTGGTTTTAAACTCCACTCTGACATCAGATTTTGTTGTTTTCAGCACAAATCCAAAGCACAGCCCTGTGCTAGCTGCTATGAAGACAACTAACCAGCACACAAATGGAGAGGAATACTTGCAGAAAGTGCAGGGTCTATTCTGACTGGGGAACAAGCTTTAAAATCCAGGTATGACATTCTCCAGAAATACTTTGGAAAGATCTCTGACAGAGCCCTGAGGGCACTAATTAGCTTTAATGGCCCTAACCAGCCTCACCTAGTGACTCCACCCACTCCCAGGGCCCCAGGAGCCCATTTAAACTCGGCCAGAGTCATCCCCTTCTTCTCCAGCCATGCTAGAGCAGTGCTGGTCTGTAGCTTAGCTAGTGCTTGGATGTGGACTCCACCACAGAGGCTGAGTTGTTTAGCTGTGGGCATGCCTCCTTCATGACCTGGCCTCCCACCTGAAGCTGCTCACCAGCTCTGGCGTTGTCTTGCTCCAACAGCAAAAGGCTGAGCCTTCCTCTCCTGTGGGCCTATGGTCTGCTCCATGTCCCTGAGGGATCTGGTGTCCTTCTCTGCTTCCTGATGGTCTCTTTGCTAAAGGTAAGGTAGGTAACTACACCAAACTTCTTCACAGCCAACGCTTTCCTAACCCATCCTTTAAACCCCATGGAGCATTTTCACTGCTGCTGCACTGTAGAAGTGAGGTTTTGGGCATGTGTTGCTGATGTAATGTCTGGAGGCATCATGGAGTTCAGCTTATCTTATTACTTTGGTGAGCTTGATATATGGGAAGCTTTGATAGATGGAGAGGCCAAGGCTCTCCATGAGTGTAACTGCACAGTTGCCTCATTCACCAGAAGCCATGTCACAGTACCCATGAAGAGCACTTGGGAGGCTGAGAGCACTAATGGAAGGTCAACAAGTTCACTTGAGCTGGCTCAGGGTCACAGCCTGATCTAGGTTGCATTACTGAAGAGACAGAACAAATCTTATGGACTAAATGTCACTGTTCCTCCTTGACACCAGCATAACAAAACTGGAATGTGCTTTTCAGAGCCATTTCAGCTCTTCTGATCAAATAAACAGGGTCCAACAAGCAGGACTCTTTGTCTGTCAGAATTATGTTCATTGACCCTCTTGTAGTATTTTTAGCTGGTTCAATGCCTCTAGCTTTATGCTATTTTCCATCTTAATGTGTCTCCTTAGACTGGCTGGTGGAAAGGCAAAACAAAAAGCCCTCACATCAAACCCCTGTAGCCATCAAGATATGTCTGACAGCTAGCAGAGTAGCTGTGTTTCTGGTTTATGGCTGTCAAATATGCCTGGAGATAGCAGCAAAGTAGCCTTAAGCTCTGGCCCTGATACAGAAGAACTAAAATAAGGCTAGAGCCATTCCCTTCTCCATACATCAAAAAAAGTTTGATGGCTTTTCCTTAGTGACAGTAAAGTGGTGATGAACAGGCTTGGGCACTTGGTAGAATATTCTGTAGAAAGAAAAAACTAATAGGTAAAGTTCCAAGAGCAACTCTTTTATGGTAGGATGGAAGCTTAAGCACAGTGTCTTGTGCAAGCAGCCCTTCCCCTGCATCCCAGAGGAGCTGGGGGTGGGTGCAGTGGCTGTCCTTGCAGCTTGCCCATCAAGGAGCCTCCAGCAAAGCAGTGCTTTGGGGTGAAGGGAAGAGCATCTCCAGACCTGTGTTTTATTTGCATCTTGTACTGGAGTAGGCCCCAGGGAGTGTGACTGATCTTTGGGTCTCAGCTAGAGCTCAAAAGTCTGTAGTTTAGCAGAGACTGAAAAGGAAAATAGGAAAAGTTCTGGAGGCAGCTTGAGCAGAAGGTATGTGGCAGGTGTCTCTGCATGAGGAGGACTGGGATTCAGGAGTCTAGCTTTATTGCTGGTCAGCCTGTTCCCCTTTCTGATCCTTAGGTATCTCCATCCATTAAAAACAATATGGGAAGTTGGAAATAAGGAAAGCTTATCTTTATAATGTGCCTTTGGATCTCCTGAGGAGAGACAGTAGTGCTTTGATTAATACATGGCAAGGTCTATTAATTCATGGCAAGGTTTATAGGTCCCCTTGGCATGAGAAGGCCAGACTTTAAATGGTTTGGATAATATTTTGAGATGTGGGACATAACCTGACTCTTCAGGGGCTAATGTCACTCCAGGAGCAAATTGGGAAGTTGTTCTGTAAATGTATCTTGAAGAACTAAGTTTTATTCAGAATGATTCAAATATTCATCTCAGGAACATGAGTGTAAACAGTTTTTACAGTCTCTGATTAGGTATAAGTACTTGGGGATGCAGAGGAGTGCTGAGAAGCAGAGTCCCTTCTAGCATTAGTGATGCTGCAGAAGGAGGGTGTGTGTCCTCTGGGAAGGAGGTTAGGATCTACAGTACTTGGGGAGGGGGGAGAGATACAGGACCTGTGGGGTGCAAGGTGGGTGCACTGAGTGACTGCACTCTGTAATCTGCTTTAATTCTCCATAAACAATGGTAGGATCAGGGAATGATGAAGTGAGAGAAATGCAAGAAAAGCCCAGTAGATTGTGCTATCAGCCACCAGAGTAACCATCAGAACAGCTTCACTGATAAAACAAGTAACACTCATGCCTCCAGCTTGCTTTCTCTTCATATTGAGTGTAGATAAGGGGAAGGACTGAGAGAGCATGCATAGCACCTGGGTGTGTGTTTCTTGTCCTGCTCTCTTGAGCCCTGGAAGAATCAAGGGCCTAGAAGCCAGGAATTGTAACTGCTTCAGCTCCTGCCTCAGGCTTTACCTGCAGTCTCTGAGCTCAGCCATCGTGTCAAGTCTGCTGGTATGGTACCACTGGGCAGTGCTATCTCCTCTCCCAGCTTTCCCATCTTTACACAGGGAAAATAGCATCCACCTCCTTTGTTTAAGCAGTTTGGGTCCCTCTGTGTAGAGCCAAAATGCTGGAGCCATAACCTTTAAGCAGTATGTGGAAAGACCTCTTGCCTGGTGTTGGTAACAAGAGACACATTTATTGGCACCATTATCTATTTTTAATCATCTCAAAGACCAACAAAATCCTTAATCCTGGTGATAATTCTAGATCTGTGAGAGAACTTGCATGTTGCAGATCTCATTTCAGCCACAAGCAAGGCAGGAAAGCTCCTTTGTGAGGCAAGGGTAGGGAAAGTGGCTAATTCCTTTGGACAACACACAAGAACTTATGCCCTGAGACAGTTGGGAGTTGTGTAGGGGTACAGAGGTGGGGGAAGTCACCTTCTAAAAGTGGCTGGTGTGAACAAGCTGCTCGCATCAGGAGTGTGGCAGTGCCCTGGCAATACCCCAGGAGCCCCACTGGAAGCTGAGATTAAGCATATATGGATGTGTTTGTTGAATTTGGAGCTTGGACTTGAATCCCAGCATCAAGAAGCTGCCTCTGTAAACTTTCTCAGGGCTTGGGTCTGCTGGTGTATTTTTATAACAATAGTTTGTGTGTTTTGGCAGTTAAGGTAAGTTACATCATTTTACTCTATCTTTATGCTTTTTATTTACTTCATTTCCTTTTCTAAAAATACACAGAATTGACTAGTCAATGGTATGAAGCTGGAACCAGATACAGAGCAGCCAGCAGCCCCCTTGTCCTCTGCTTCATTTAAACTGCATCAAACCACACAAATGGAGGTTGCTTGCCAAAGGTTATGATGGAGAACAGTCCCTGGGATACTTTGGAGAAGCAAAGAGGATGGGGGAGGGAGTGTCCAGCTTCCTTTTTATGGAGGAGGGCTGTGCTCAGGGGAGTGATGAGTTTTATGAGGAAAGGCTGAATGATCTGGGGCTGTTGAGCCTTGAGAAAAGAAGACTGAGAGGGGATCTGATCAATGGTTATGAATATCTGAAGTGTGAGAGACAGAGGGAAATGGCCAACCTGTTTTCACTGGTCTGTGGGGACAGGACAAGGGGTGATGGCCTCAAGTTGGAGCACAGGAAGTTCCACACTAATATGTGGAAGAACTTCTTCCTGGTGAGGGTGACAGAGCCCTGGGACAGGCTGCCCAGGGGGGTGTGGAGTCTCCTTCTCTGGAGATATTCCAGCCCTATCTGGACGCCTCCCTGTGTGACTTGTCCTAGGGATCCTGCTTTGGCAGGGGGGCTGGACTTGATCTCTGGAGGTCCCTTCCAACCCCTGTGATTCTGTGAATCTGGGGCTGTTGTCAAGCTCTGCACACCTAAATAGCTTTTGCCTGTCCTCAAGGCTCCCATCTTCATGGTATAAACATGGGCACAAAAGGAATGTATATGGTAAAGACTTTCCAGCTCAGAGGACCTGTTCTGAAAGGGAAAAAAAAGACTTAACTGGGAAAACATTTTAGGTGGCATCATCCAAATTGTTTTTTTAGGATTGAGCAGCTTTTATGTACCTTCTGGTTTAGATTTGGAACACAACAGGAGGCTTGTGGCATTTCTGGAGCTTATCATAGAATCATAGAATGGTCTGGGTTGGAAGGGACCCCATGGATCATAGAGCTCCAACCCCCCCTTATGTGAGGGTGGCTGTGGGAATCTGGATCTGACTGTGATCTACCTTGGATTGTTCCTAACATATTGTGTGCCTGTGCTGTAAAGGTTTATGCACATATTTGAAACTCTACCACCTGCTTGTGAAATGAGCAGGGATGGCTTCCAAGCTGTTTGCTATCCTTCTCTTCTGGAGGTTCATGTTCCACTGCAGGTGCACAGCTCCAGCATGTGAGTGCTTGTCTGTGCTTTAGGACAGAATCAGCCAACTGAGTTGAAATCAGCAACAAGGGGATGAGCTAAGCTGACTGACCTTGCATGAGAGTGAATTCTGGGGTGTTTTTTTTTCAGCTGGGCTGCAAGGAAGGAACCTCCAGTCATGGGAAGTGGCTTATTGCTGGAGTGAGTCTTTTTCTGGCTCCAGAATAACCTGAGAGAGGATTTCTGGCACCAGCCTCCACAGCAACTCTTCCCTCAAAGCCCCTGAAGCCTGGCTACCTGCTGCTAGTGCACCTGGGGGAAGACTGGCAGTGCTGAGGGCATGAAACACAGCAGGTCTATGCCTTGCCATCACTCAAGTGATGCTCATTTTGGGGTCTGTATGTGTCTCTGCCACGCTACATAAACAGCTTGGCTTTACTGGGGTCTCCTAGAAGAATGCTGCAGTGGGTTAGACTAGTGCTCTATTTATCCTGGCATTGCACTGTTCATCCTAAATAATGAATGATACCCACTCTGGCAGTTTGTACAGATTAACATCCGTGGTAGATCTCAGCAGAGAGGCAAAGTACCTTTTTAAACATTAATATTCCTCCCTTGCTATAAAGGGCTTTTGTGAAGAGCTGTGGCCAGGGCTGGGCTCTACCTTCTGTATAAGTAGCATAAATTCAGCCACTTATTTCCAAGAGATCTTTAACCCAACCTAATTGGTGTCCAAAAGTGTTAGATATCTACTTAAGAATTTGATACCTAAAAAATAATGCTTCAGGGCTAGCAATGCAAGGGTTTTGTTTCAGCCTGCCAAAACTTAAGGAAATAGATCTGTTGACTAACTGTGGTGCAATGCATTTAATCTCCAGAGCTTTGAATTGTGTAAATCGCTGCTAACCAAAGAAGGCAAAAGGACTATGAAGTTCTACTTGAAGTTCTGCTCCCCATTATGGACTAGAAGCAGGATTTCTCACTGAACCTGAGGCATCTTAGACATGTAGTCTGAACTAGCTTGGTTGAAAGCAGGAGGAATTATTTATGGCTTGCTGGGAGACCTCAGGCAAACCGCATCACCAGGTTCCTCACTCCCTGCTTCATTTGTCTGGTCTCTCTGCTCTTGAGGGCAGGAGAACCTGTGGATTTGTCAGATGTCTACTGCAATAGGGTCCTGGTGAGGGCTGATATTTCAGGGTCAAGCATGAAGTCAGTAGAGACTACTTGGCTGAAAAACTTTGCTCTGCATCCCTTCATCAATCCCATCAGGTGACCTTCCCTGCTGTCACGAGCTGCTGCCACTCACTGTCTGTACATACTTGGTTCAGGTGCATCTGCCCTATTTTCTGCAAGCTTTTGATTTCATTACAATACAGCTATAAACCAGATAAAGAGCATTTATTTCAGCTACTATAAATATTGTCTGACCTTTCCTGTTCAAAGGAAGCGCAGTTCTCTCTCTAGACTTGGGTTTAGGATTCTTTGTGAAAGGCAAATGGATGCACCCATCACATCAAAATATCTCAGTGTCATTTCCCCTAATGAGGTACTATGTGCAGGAGGGGGTCATGGTGAATTTTAATGGTTGAAGTAGTAGGTAGTGTTAGAATTTCTTGTGATATAGAACAGTTTTTGGGGGGAGATGGCATAGTGGTTGTTTATCTGCTGCAGTACAGAGCCCACTGGGACTTGGTGGTTGATGGCAGCTGGAAATTAGGCAGAGATGAGACTACTTGTGTAGTAGTATACACAGCTAAAATCTATTTGGTACTTCCAGGGAACACAAAATCTCTACAGTATGGATGTGCAGGCAACTTGTGAGGTCCTGTGAGAAAAGCAGGCAGAAAGGATCTGAAAGATGCAGAGTAAGTAGAAGAAAATTTTGGAGGATGATGTTGAAAACCTGGTGAATCGATGTTGTTATTGCATTGACCTTGCCATGTACCAACTTGGAGCAGAAGAGGCAAATGTTACCACCTTTCCAGCAGTGGGGAACATCTGGGAACACTTCTCAGTGCCCAAACCACAGCCCCAAAGGAACTGAGAGGAGGAAAAAATCACAGGGAAGTTAGATGGCAGCAAAAACCAAGTACAGGGGCCCTTGGGTGTAAATAGAAGTGAGGGAGGAGAGGCAAGAGGATGAGTTGGAGGAAAAGTATTAAGATGACTGATTCAGTAAGTTCCAGGAGAGCATCAATAGATCATTTCTAAAAGGGTATGAATGCAATATAGCCAAGGAATCCTGTGTGAGTACGGGTGGAGATGTATATAAAATACATAAGCAAGTCAAGCTGTGCTTATTCCTCTGCTTCAAAAAACTCTCCATCTAGTTGGCTACTGTAGCCTGCAGATGTGATAAATAGGAAGGGCTGGTGTTGCTGGGGCTAGTAACCACTGTGTGATAGGATTTTTTGGCCATAGAATTCTCTCTCAGGTTTCCTAGGTAAACATGATCCTCTTAATTCTAGCTAAATGAGCTAACAAAGATTTGTGGAGTTTCTGGGAAAACAGCATTTTTTTTTTCTTTTCATGGCAAAGCATGAGAGTGAATCTCCTCACAGCCCAATTGCTGGTTTAGCTGCAGTGATTTGTTTTGTGGAATATATAGCACTTGCCATGGTGCTGCTCATTTCAAGCCTGGTGTCTACCATCATTTGCCAGCACCTCCAGTTTATCAGACAGCCCCCAAACAATAGCCAGGCTGCTATTCATTGCTATACTTGAGACAGCCCATCTGCATGTGGTAACTAGTAGCCTGCATTTGTAACATACCAGCATGGATATTCCTGAACTCCTCTTGTTGTTCTGTTTCATACTGCAAGGATGACAAAGGGCCCTTATGAGCAGAACGTGCTGGATTTTGGCAAATCCACTCCCCTTCCCGTTACCCAGTAGAAATCTCTGTATAGCTTTTCAGAGGAGACAGCATGCATCTCCTGCCTGTGTTGTGAACTGCAGTCGGGAGTAAATCAAAGGCAGCGGGAGGACCCACGGCAGCTCTGAGGAAGCCAGCCCCGGGGGATTGTCAGCGTGGACCACGGTTTGTGGCGAGTAGGGCTGGACGCGGTCCCTCCGCTGCTCCGGCGTTTGCTGAAGTTACGGATGAGGATGCTCCAAGTTGCCCGTGTCCTCTCTCCGGCGCGGGGAGGCAGCTGCGGCGCTTTGTGAGGGCTGAGGGAGCGCGTCCGCACACGCACGCATGTAAACATGACCTGAGCATCCATTGCCAGCGGGTCTTGAGCGGCTGCGGATCTGTTGGTCCCCCTCCTCGCTCGCCGCCGGGGCGGGCCGGGGTCCCGGCAGCCAAGGGCGGAGGTGCCCCGGGGCTAAGGGGGCTGCGCTCCCCCTCATTCCCCGATGCCGGCGGTGGGGTGGGAGCAGGGGAGGGGGTGTGTATGTGGGGGGGAAGCCGTGCCTGCGCTTAAGC
>VZTU01012607.1:682027-709765 GCA_013400835.1 Zapornia atra | reverse complement strand
GAGGGAGGAGAAATGTGTTTACTGCTTTTCTGGCTCACTGTTTGTCTCAGTAAAGGAAGATGTTGTGTCATTCCTTTCCCTTGTGCAAAAGCTTGAAGATAAGCCTGGGAGATTGTGACCTGTTGTCTCAGCTGAGGCCTGAAGGGTAAAGCTGCCTGGTAGCAGGGCAGGAGGCTGCAGCGTGGGACTCTACTTTGGCAGTGAAGCTTTTATAAGGCACATCTCAGACTCCTTATGTGAAGAGGTAGCTGCATGCTCAAACCCCTGCTCTGAGGTGTCAGAAATTGCATTTAATGTTGCTCTCTCTTTTTTTAAGGTACCAGTAATTTTTATTCTTGCAATCCAGCTTTAGTCTTACTGCAAACTACTCTGAGTCCTCAGACGACTAACACTTGGGTGTGTTGGCCTGTGTTCTAACAGCTAATCTTAAACAAGGGTGGGCAATCTTTATGCAACCTTGGAGCTGTTAAGTGCCTTGAGGTAGTAGGTTACTGCAGGAGGAGGAAAGTTAGACACTATGGCCTGACCTAGCTGTTAAGACCTCCCCACCCCTCCAACAGCACTGGAAGTGAGACCTGGTCCTCATGCACCTAGGTTTGAGGTACAAAGGAGCTTCCCTCTATCCATGTGGTTCTGTAGCCTCAGGCAGCAAAGTGGTGCTGTACAGAGCTGCCAGATGTAACAAGGAAATCTTATAGGAAGCTATTTGCAGAAATTAAGATCCTGGTTCCTTTCTCACAGGAGGGCTCTTACTTACTTCATTGAAGTTGGGAGGAAGACATGAAGCCACAGATATAAGCTCCAGTCATTACCATTTAGAAGAACATACTGGAGGACCTAAGGCAGGATGTGCTGGTGGCACTGCCAGTTGTGCTGCTGAGATGTTCCTGCAGCAGCCTGTTTGCCCTCCTAAACCAAGTAGCCACAGAGATTGCTTTATACCACAAACTGGAGTCAGTGGGGGGGAAATGGGATTCTCCTTTCCTGTGAGCTCCATGTGGGACAGTGGTGTGCAGTTAAGAAAGGGCTGTCAGTGATGCTTCACCAGGATGCCAAGATCATACTGTGGTTAAAATGGGGTTTGGGGTAGTTTGTCCTTGGTGCCTGTTACATTGCTCTGCAGAAGCTGTCTGAGTCAAAGTACCATTCTGGGCACAGCGTGGAGGTGGTGCTGGGCCTCTGTGTGTTCAGGGATGTGCTGTGTGTGTGTGAATGGAGGGGAGATGTCTGCCTGATGCTGTCTCCAGCTGTTCCTCTCAGCACTTCCCAGTCCTGTACCCTGGAGCCATCAAACCCTGGGGAGTCTCCCAGGTCTGGGCAGGGGTTTTGGGGCTGCTCTGTCTCCTAGGGCGGCTGGGAGTGGAAAGTCCTGTTGTACAGGAAAAGATGTCTGATGATGCTCTAGATACTGCTCTGCCCAAAGCAGCTGATAGCACGTGCTTCTGGAAGAGAATAAAAGGTTTTGAAGAAGGTGGTGCTATCTGACTAGGAAGCCTGTAGTAAATGAATTTTAACACCTGTGTGTAGCCTACTTTGTTCTTATGGGGCTATGACAGGTGTAAGAGTACCAGCATTGCCCATCACCTCAGGCTGTAAGGACTCATTTTAAGGCTGTGCATCACATTCAGTCTCTGATATCACTGGCTCTTGAGCAGGCCTTGCCTGGGTTCTTGCAGCTTGTGCCTCCTCTGAGCTCAGGAGGTCCTGAGATCAGTCCTTGTGCTGGCTATGTTGGTTTAGCGTTGCCTACCCAGAGGCTCATCTGGGGTTAGTGCATCTTAATTGATTTCTTTACCCTGAGAAAGTCTGCATGTCTGACTGGTACCTTCATTTGTAAAGCCTGAGAGGTTCTCCCTGAGGTTTGTGACTTTAAGAGGTTAATTCTGTGTGGTAGAATGAGGTGGTGAATGATGCTGGTGCTTAGGGAGAAAAAATAGGGGAAGCTATAACCAAAGCACAATCTGTGTGTTTCTTTTCATTTTGAGGAGTTGGAATCTCTTATGTGACCTGGTTCTTGTAACTGGCCTGCTAGCTCCTAGAGTAAATGACTTTCAGAGCTGTGATTGAGTCAAGTGGCTCTTCACAGTGCCAGCCAGGTCTGCAAAGAAACATCACAGCCCGAGGGGGTTGGCACAGAGCAGTGTGAAAAAACACAGTGATGGATGTTTGGGTGCAAACCTGGGGGCAGGAGACCCACTGGGAACTGTGTAAGAAGGGTGATAGCATAGGATGCTGAGAGAGGAGGTACAAGTCTGATCTGGGCTTGCTTGGTATTAGGGAATACTGGGAGAAGAGCTTCTTGAGAGTAGCCCTGCTGAGAAGGACTTGGGGATTGTGGTGGATGAGAGACTTAACATGAGCCAGCAGTGGCTCTGGCAGCTGGCAAGGCCAATGGGATCCTGGGCTCCATCAGCAGAGGGGTGGCAGCAGGGACAGGGAGGGGATTGTCCCTCTCTGCTCTGCCCTCCGGAGGCCCCAGCTGGAGTCCTGTGTCCAGAGCTGGGCCCCCAATACAAGAAAGATGTGGGGCTGTTGGAGAGGGGTCAGAGGAGCCACGAGGATGCTCAGAGGGCTGGAGCACCTGCCCTACAAAGAGAGGCTGAGGGAGCTGGGCTGGTTCAGCCTGGAGAAGAGAAGGCTGTGGGGGGACCTCATTGCAGCCTGCCAGTCCCTGAAGGGAGCTTATAAGCAGGAGGGGATTCAACTTTTTAAAAGGGCAGATAATGGCAGGACAAGGGGGATGGATTAAAACTGAAGGAAGGTTTAGATGAGATATTAGGGGGAAGTTTTTTACAGAGAGAGTGGTGAGGGGCTGGAACAGGCTGCCCAGAGAAGTAGTGGATGCCCCATCCCTGGAAGTGTTCAAGGCCAGGTTGGATGGGGCCCTGGGCAACCTTGTGTAGATCCAGGCCTGGAGGTTGGTGGCCCTGCCTGTAGCAGGGGGGTTGGAGCTCTGTGATCCTTGGGGTCCCTTCCAACCCAGACTATTCTATGATTCTTCAGGTAAAAGTCCCTGCCAGGCCCAGGAAAGCAGAGGAGTGGTCAAGGCAGTCCAAGGAGGTGGACTTGTTTGTGACTTGATGTGGTTCCTCAATAGCATCTTGTTCCTAATGACTGGCCTGGGCTGTGGGATATGTAGCTGTCATTGTGTAACTCTTGACTTCTGCTTTATCATGATTCTTTGGGTTTTCTTGCTTGAAACAGTTTTTCTGTGCTACACCCTGATGCCCAGGGAAGGCATTGGGTAAGGTGTGGTGGTTAGCCATGGTGCTTTGTGACATTTCAGTGTGTGGTTACCTCAGGGAATTTCTCTGCAGCTGACACCCATGTCCAAGGGGAAGATGGGGCAAAACAGGAAGAAAAGTTAAATTAAATTCAGAATTTGTTGGACAGTGGTAAATTTCAGCACCAATGTCAGTAATGGAGCATTAGCAGTGGCTCTGTTACAACAGAGCATAGCTCTCTGTATAGAGGATGCTTTAACCTGCTGGAACCTCCTGGCATGGTTGCAGTTTCCCTTTTTTGTCTAAATAATATAATCACTTGCTGGAATAAACATCTCCACCATGAGAGCTGAACAATAGGCATTCTCATGGGGCAGAATCTGTTAAGGCTTTAGCCAATGCCACGCAGCAAGGCAGCAGTCAGCCATCCCTTCAAACTCCACTCCTGCAATGAGAATCTGAATTGTTAGTATGAGCTGGGCAGGAATGTGCTGGTATCTACCCAAATCTTGAGGAAGATCCTTAGCAGAGGAATGTGCCCTGCATGCTCACCATTCCACTAGGAAATGGTGCATATAAAGTAAACTTCAAGCAAATATTTGGAGGGTCAGGGGGGACTTGAGAAGAACAGTGTGTCCTCTAGACTTCAGGAAGAGTGTGTGATCCCCATGTGCTTGGTTGAGTCTTGTCCTTCCTGCAGGCTCCATCCTCACCAATGCTGCTGCCTGGGTGGTTACAATAAACCTCTTTATTTCATTTTAATATGTGTCTGTGTGAGTACCTGATATTCAGAGTGGGATTAGGGGGAGATGAATTGCTCCTGAAATTGGTAATAACAGAAAGCAAACCTGTCTGACAGCATCTGCTCTGTGATCTTCTGAGAGCAGGGAAAGGAATCCTTAATTAACTTCTTGCAAGGGTGGGGTAGTATTTTGGTGAAGAATTCATTTTGGGAAGTTACAGCATGAATTGTTGTTGCCTGAATTGGAGTAGCCTAATGAATTGCCATAAATTAGCTCCTAGCCTGTAGTAAATACTGGGTTTAAGGGGGGGAAAAAAAAGCCATAGTGTTTGCTGTGGGCTGAAGGGAGGGAGCTGACTACATTTCTTAAAGCTGAGGTAACATGAGAGCATGGTGGCTCATAACTGTTGTTGTCAAAACGCTTCCAAAAGCTCTTTGCACTGCTCTTGTGTTGCTTCTCTGCCTCTTGCCTGCATGAGATGCCTCAGAGCTGGTCAGAGGCTCTGGTGCAGGTGTGGTGATGATATCCCAGTGTCTCTGGGGAGATTACTCCAATGGCAGATTGTTCTCTTTGTGAGACATGTTCCTCATGCTGGATTCTAAAATTGGGATTTCCCTAGGAGTAACTTGCATTGGTGAACTGTCCACCTTTCCATGTGACTGTAAAAAAGGAGGCTCCATCATCTTTGTAGCTGCCCTTCAGCTACTAGAACATGAGCTGTCTTTTCTCAAGGCTGAACAAAGCCAATCCTCTCTCAGCCTTTCCTCATGCAGTAGGCTTCCCAGTCCTTTGGTCATCCTGGTGGATGATCAGCTTTGCACCCTCTCCAGCCTGTCCAGATATATATTTTTGTATAATGGGGACCAAAACTGAATACCATATTCCATGTGTGACAAGCATTGAGTAGAATGGGATAACGACTTCTTTGTCTCTGCTGGCAGTGCCCTTGTTGCTGAAGCCCAACACCCTGTTGACTTTCTCTGTCCCAGCAACACACTGCTCACTCATATTGAGCTGCTTGCCCACTGGGACAGCCAGATCGCTTTCCATAACTGCTCTCCAGCCAGGTGGATCTCAACCTATGCTGCACTGCAGAATCATTTTCCCTATTGTTTGTCCTTCTTGAATCTCATCAGGTTCTTGTTAGCTCAGTCTTCCAGCCTATCTAGGTCTTCCTCAGGTGCCTGCAAGTTACTATGTGAATAGGTTATCTGTGAATACTTTATCTGACCAGTTAAACTCCTGGAAGTGGCCCAAGTCAGAACCAGTTTGAGGCCTTCAGTGTGCTGGCTTCCAAGTTCTGAAACACTGGAAGTCCCCTAGTTTGGTGGTTATCTGTGTGCAGGGCTGTATCACACCTAGGGCAGTGGAAGCAGCAGTGTGTTAAGCTGTCTCCTGGTACTGACTGCTCAGTGCAGAGACTGTCGTTGCTAATTGCTGTGGTGGCAAGGACATGTTTTCTTCCTCCAACAGTGCTCAGTCAAACTGTCATCAAACTAGACTTTGGATTGCTGCAGATTCCTTATTAAAAAGTAGAGTTGGGAGATGGAAGATGGGAGGTTATTGTAAAGCAGCAGATAATTAAATAGTTATCTTGGGGCTGAATTTGTTGTTCCTGAAGGAAAAAAAAAAGCCTTGACAGACTGTTCTGTCAGCTGCTGCTGGAGTAATTAGAGATGGGGGCTTCCCCTTAATAAGGGTTGTGCCATGGTTTGACAAGGGTTGCTCTAGTTGTGTCTCTGTTTATCATAGAATCATAGAATAGTCTGGGTTGGAAGGGACCCCAAGGATCATAGAGCTCCAACCCCCCTGCCACAGGCAGGGCCCCCAACCTCCCGGCCTGGATCTACACAAGGTTGCCCAGGGCCCCATCCAACCTGGCCTTGAACACTTCCAGGGATGGGGCATCCACCACTTCTCTGGGCAGCCTGTTCCAACCCCTCACCACTCTCTCTGTAAAAAACTTCCCCCTAATATCTAATCTAACCCTTCCTGTTTTGGGAAGGTTAAGTGCATCCCCCTTGGTGGTGTGGAATTACCTGTTGGTCATGAGGGGCAAGCAGATTGCCACCAAAACCCAGTGTGTTTTCATGCATATAATCTGGTAGTTTGCATAAAACAAGGTGTAGGGTGGTTTGAGGGCAAGTATGGAACAGCAAAGGTAGGAAGGGTTGGGGCTCCCAAAGCGAGTTGTCCCTCTGTATTGCCCTTGTCCCTGAGAATGGGTCTGGCTGGCTTTACAGTGAGAGGCTCTTTGCTTCCCAAGAAATCACTGTCCCAGAGCAAGGCACTCCTCTTCCCAGATAATAAAACCACGGGGGGTTACTTGAATGAGCAGCAACAAGTACCTGTAACTCAGTACAGCTGCCTGGGAGCCTTAGGGAGTGTGTGATGCTTGTGTCAGTGAGCTCAGTGCTGCTGGGTCGGTGCTTCTCTTGTTAAATGCCCTTTTTCAGCTCGGCCACTGTGAAGGTGATGAAAACTTTTGTGCAGAATGTAAAGTCTCAAGTGAAGCCTGTAGGAATAACCCAGATGAATCGAGTAGTTTAATAGCCTGTCTCCAGCAGCAGCCAGTACCAGCTACTTCAGGAGCTGATATTTCAAAAGTCCTTTGTCTTGGGATGGTTTTTCCCAAGAAATTTTCTCTTGCCACCCAGTTAGTTACTCCTGGATGTGAGCCAGTTTCTATCCAAGTGCTTTTGAGTCCTAATAAAAGTCTAATTTACTTAGACCTTAGTCTGGAAAAGGCAAAATATTGTTGCATTTTTATGCTTTGGAGGAGCAAGAATTTAATCATGTATGTGTTTAGCTTGCTGGAGTCTTGAGTTGCTGAGTTCAGTGAGGGGGAGAAAAAAAAGCTGCAGCATGAATTAAACATAGCCAGTATTTCTAAAGGCATGATGTCTTGATTGAATGGTTTTAATCAGCATCACTTAAATACTCTGTCACTGCTTAGCAAACAGCCCTAGCTGGTGCTCTGAAGTACTGCAAAACCAAACTAGGCAATACCCCATCAGGGTATTCCCAGCTTCCCAATGTGGCTCCAAGCTGTGTGCACAAGTGGGATGAAAATGGTGTGTGTGAAGGAGTGGGTAAGGGGAGCTCTTCTGCATGAGTTTGAGATGCCAGTCCAAAAAAGAGCTGCCTGTCTGCAAAACGGCTTGCTGGCCCTGGGCATCACCTCCTGGGCTCTGCTGTGCAGATGATTTGGGATTATGTTTTGAGTAGAGAGGGTTTGGTTAGAACAACAAACAGCTGGGCAGAAAGGAGGACCGACCCTCCCTCCCTCCCTTCCCAAGATGCATCCTATAAAGCTTCATTTAAAGAAGAAAAATCATGACCATAAAGCTGGCCATGCATTCTTCAGGCACATGCACAGCTCTGCAGGGGGAAATACTTCTGCCCCTTGTTTTGTCAGTCTGTGCACGCAGCCCTGGGTTCCTTGCAGAGCCATTATCCCTGGCAGAGTACAGGGTTTGGGCTTGTCCCTTCTGCACTGCTCTCTCCTGCTTGTGTTAGAATTAAATAGGAAGATTCCAGGTCCTGTGGGGAGAGGTGTTTCCAGGTGTGACCCTGGTTCAGCGGCCTTGGAGGTAGCTGCTGTCATCCCTGGCAGGCAGGCTGTGGCTTGCTCGGGGACCCCAGCACTGCTGGAAGTGCTGACAGCCTGTTACCTGGCCACAGGTACAGCATGGCTGGGTGAGGTGGGTGCAGCTCCCTGGATCCCAGTGCAGGAAAGCAGGAGGTTTCTATGGACTGGTGCTGCATGAGGCGAATGCAAATAGAGGGGATGGAGGAGGAGGAGTTTCATGTTGACTTGAATCCACAGGCAGGTGCTTGCCTGATATGGCTGGGTAGTTGCAGTTAATCCTAGGTCTGGGGGGGGTGTGTGTCCACTCCAAAAGGGGGTGTATAAATGTAGGCTTTGAGCCTGGATTAAGCCCCAGGCTTTCTGATGGTGTCTCTCAACCTCAGATTAACAGCAATTTCTCCTACCAGGCGAATGCCAACTATAGCAGTGCCTGAGGTGAGGATGCACAGCTGCTCTGTGGGGACTGTACATCAGCATGGGCAGGAATAACCAGAGTTCCCATACATCCAGCCACTTGTGCACTCAGTTGTGGTGGCTGCACAGCCTCATATGTAAGGAGACAGTCTTCCAATGCCCTTGTATTTCTGAAAGCTGGTTATTAAATGCCCAGTAGTGTTAAACGGAGTACAAATTCTTGAGGCTTTCCAGGCACGTTGATGCTGTTACACAGGGATGTGTGCCAAGGTGCTCTTATCCAAGCTTAGTGAAATCTGAACCTGTTTGGAGCTATCTGCTTTCAGGATTAATCTGAACCAATGAACCTGGGCTGCTTCTGTCAGAAAAAGTTGCTGAATCCATAGTTGTCTGTTAAAGAAAATCCAAGCCAGCTCCAAAACAACCCTAGAAAAAGTGATGTTGCTTTGAGGGAGGAGAAATATGACAGCCCAGTGTCTGTGTCTTTGCTAAATTATACAAGAAGCCATTGCAGTGAGTGGAACTGCTGCTTGCTGATGTTTCTGTGAGTTATGACCACATTATCCTGGTGTGTGTGTGTGTGCTGCTGCAGATGCTCCAGGGCATGGCGAGCACTGCTGGGGGAAGGCAGCCTCTTCTGCAGCTCTGCTTGCCTCCACTGATGGCCTCTGAAATTCTCCTATGTTTTTGTTGTTGCTTACAATCTCCACTCTTGTCATCTTATCCTTGTTATAGGCTTTCTGTTTCTGAAACTGTCACAAGGTATCTTCAGATTAATCTTTCCCTCTTCACCCCCCCCCATAGAATCACAGAATTTTGAGGGGTTGGAAGGGACCTGAAGAGATCGAGTCCCACCCACCTGCCAAAGCAGGTTCCATCTGGTGGTCTCTCAGTCTTCTCATAGCTGTTTTGCTTCCCATGTTGCTGAGACAAAGGAAAACCAGCCTTCTGTAGGGCTGGTGTCAGGCCAAGCCTTCCTTATTTGAAGTCAGTGCAGGTGCTTTCAAAAAAGGAACAGCAAATCACGGTGTTTCCATTACCACTGCCCTACCCTGGCTGCAAAGGGAAGAGCCAAATCATACACAGACACAAAACTAGCTGATATTTTTATGTGTAGCTGTGTGTTTCCATACTGTCAAAGTTCATAGCTGTGCAGTAGGAACCCAACTCAGGTTGGCACAACATCTTCCCAGGGAGGACTCTGTCCAGGGAAGGAACAAGAGGGATATATCCTCCTTGTGTTTCTTGGGCTGCTGGCAGGGAAGAGCAGCGAGGTCACTGATTCTCCCAAAAGGGTTTTGTTTTGTGGCATGTGTTCTCCCTGTGTCAATGGGTATGAAGGGCAGGTCAGCTCTCTTGGCAGGTCTCCCTGGCCCAGGAGCAGTGTCTGTGTGCAGAGCATGTGGGGAAGGGTTTGGAAACTGGGGAGAGGGGCTCTGGGACTGTGAAAAAAGCTGTTCTGCAGAGAAAAAAATTTAAAATCACTGAAGAGCCCCTTTCCTTCATTTAGGGCAGCACAGGGAATATAAACAGCAGATAAATCTTGAGGAGAGTTGTTTATTAAAGGGCTAGATGTATCTTTGTCACAGAAAGCTTTGTCATTGTTCCAGTTTGTTCATTGAGGTTGTCTGCCCTGTCAGGTAGCTAGGTGGCTGTGAGAGGAAGCAAGATGTGAGCTATGGCTGTAGCAAATGTACCTATCACATTCATACACCCTGTCTTCTGGATGACTATGGGTGCCTGCACTGGGGCTGCAGTATTTCATGGGCATTCCCTCTTTAATAGGTTTGGGGATGAGCTCCTGGGCTGAATGGTTGAGCACCTTGACAGGCAATAGATGTTGCCAGCTCCTGGAGCCAGCTAGCACTGACCCTGCTTTGGATGGCTGTGACATGCACTCGCTGCTGTACCTGCATCCCTGGTTCATAGTGACAGTTGTACTTCCTTTAGGTAGGCTTTCATTTTTCCCATTTGGAGAGTGACCTTGTGTACCTGAGAGCTCTTTGGAGGAGCCCTGGCTGGTTGGCCACCAACAGCCCTTGTTTGAGTGAACTGGCAATAGATCCTGCATCTTCAGCAGCGGTAACAGGTCCTGACCTTGGCCCTTCAGCAAGAGCAAGGCTAAATTATTTCCCAGGTCCCACTAAGCAGGGATGTGATGCTTGGGGACAGCAAGTATCCTGGTGCTGTTCACTGCAGAGATGGGCACAGCCCCTTGCTCCTGGATCCACACATGCCTTGACAGGGACACGGTGAGCGTGCGCTGCCACAGACTCTTTGTTCCTGGTTTGCTGGGCCTGTCCAACAGCAGAGCTGGGATTTCTTCCATCTACTTAATAAGTGCTTGTGGGCATCTAATAATCAAGCCCAAAATGAAATGTGTAAGAAGGTAAGGTTGCAAACAGGAGATAGATGAGCTTTCAGCTGTGTATGTGTGGGATTGGCATCTCCTGGGATGTATGTTCATAAATGCCATATTTGTTGATGGCACAACAGAGACCTAATTACAGGTCTGTTCCCTGTCACAGCTCTGCTGTCCTCTTGCACAGACTAGGCATAAATTTGGCTTTCCCAGGGGTAAATATTGGGTAATGGTGTGTGTGTGTGTGAGTGTATTTTAATGTCACTCATGTAAGCAAAGAAGGATTTCCCATCTTTTTGCCCTCTACCATTTTGTCATGCTGTTTTTTCCCCCCTGCTCTTTTCCCAGCAGCTGTGGATTTTTAAGAGTTGCTTTACATTTTTCTTTCCCCTTTCCAACTGGATGATGTGTTCCTGAACTTCAGAATGTGCCTTTTTCTGGGTAAAACCTGGGGAATGACCAGGTTTCTTTACTTTTTGCTCATTATTGCATCTGCATGTCTCAAGTCAGTCATAAGATGCTTTCTTTACAAGAAAGTGGTTTTAAAGAAGGGGGTGTAACAATTTCACACAGCAAAGATGCAGGGACCCCCCCCTCCTCCCCCCCTTTGGGCTACTGAACCTTAAAGCCTAATGCCATCCAAGACCACAAAATAAAGCAGGGAGCAAGGGGGGTGGCAGCAGATCTCCATGTTAAATCACAGTAAAGGCAAAGCAGAGTCCCTTGAGTGTCCCTAATGCTATGTGATGGATGAGAACTTCAGAAAGTAGACATTTGGGTTGCTTTTTTTTTCAAAAAGGACTTTCACCATGCAATTGCTGACAGTAATACAGAATAGCAATACAAGGAGCAAGCTCTTCTCTTCCTTCCCTTCCTCTGGTAGAGGAATAAAATGAAATCTAGTTTAGATTCATCTGCCATATTTCTTACTGGGGCAAATGTTTAATTTCTGTCCTCAGGCAGAGAGACTGGCTGCAGTTATTGTGTGCCAGCACAGAGTACCTGGTTTGATTTGTGGAGCTGCTCAGGACAGAAAATGGAGGTGGTGAGCTGAGAGCATCAAAGTCTGGAGTCATAGGGAGCATAATATTGCAGTGCACCTCTGTTGTGTTAGTTTAATTGTGGCATACAGCTGAAAACAATAAATTAAAGCTACATTTTAATTTCTGCTATCATGTTCCCTCTGTTTTTTTTCTCCCTGGTACCCTTCCTTAGGATGTCAGCAAAGGCTTTGTTGAGCTGTGGTGCTAGCAGTGTAGCAACATCAGGTCGGGCATCAATGGGGGACAGTGGGTTGCTCCTGGTCACCCAGTCAGGAGTCTGAGCTGGCACCATTTAAAAGTCATAGCTTCCTGGTGTTGTAGCAGGAGCCAAGAAACTGGCAGAAAAAGAGGGACTAGATTGGAGCCTGTGGCACAGATGCTTAGAATTTCAACCGCTGTGTATGTATGCAGGTGGTTACACACAGCCAGGGCTCTGCAGGGTGGAGGTAATGTGTGGGGAGTGAGGACCTTGGATTGGGGCTCAGCCTGAAACCAGCACAGCCCATCCTGAGTCTCCCTGTTGCTGTGAGAGGCCTTGTGTTCAGGGTGGTCAGAACTTTGTATTTCTGACATCACCTTTCCTTGGACTCATTTGAACATGTCTGGATTTATTCACATTTGTTACAGGGATTACCATGAGAAAGAAAGCAAGAGTACAACCCAAAATGTTTTTAAGGTGCTTTGCCCTAGAAGGCACACTTAATTCTTCTTTTTTTTTTGCAGAGCAGAAGGAATAATCCCCTCAGCTTGTCCTATCCATTCCAGAATGACTGGATTTGTTTATGGATCTCATTTTACTATGTGACTCAGGCCATATAATGCCTTCAAATAACCAGCCTGTTTGCTGTGGGATTCCCAAGGCCACCTGAAGGAGGGAATGGCATATAAACTATATCATCTTGAGTGATGAAGAAGCTGGCAGAAAGATCTGCATTCTCCAGAAAGTGTTTAAAAATCTCACTGATGCTTAATGACAAGGGGGCAATACAGTTAGGCCAAGTGCCACAGCTTGGTGTCCACAGGGTTAGTGGGAAATCAAGAGATTGAATTTTCATGTCCTTTTAGAGAGGTTAATAGGTGCCCAGCTTTCTAAGCTGTTCAACAAAGGGTTACATCAAGACAGCTGCTTGTCACTGTGTGCCTTGAATTCATGACTCTTGACAGCAAATAGCATGGGAGTGCAAATCTGAGGATATTGGCCACCCAGTGCCTCTGTGTGAAGAATTAATGGTTGATAATCAAATCGTGTTCACTGACTGGCAAGTGGGCAGGTGAATTCTCAACAGCAAAGCTTCAAGAGCTTCAGGTGGAGAGAAGCAAATCTTGCCATCATCCATCAAGCTTCTAGGAGGCTTGAAGTTCAGACCCTGATTCTGTTGAGATTGATGGAAAAGCTTGTGTTCCTGATTAAAAATGGGGAAGCTTTCTTGGTGTGACAGCAGAAGCCTCTGTGTGTGTGTGTGTGTAGGTGTCACTTATATAATGCAGCATATCAAGGCATCTACTAAATTGCAAGTGGCTTCCTCAGCTGCCACCTTGTTTTCTGCTATAAATAATGAATCCATCTCTTGCAGCAAGCGTGGTGCCTCTGGGGGAAGCCTGACCCAGGCCATTCCCAAGGTCTTGGGGCTTTTAATGTGTGTTACAGCTGGGCTGCTTTGTGTCTGGGCTGCTTTGTGTCTGCCCTGCTGCTCCTCGAGCCCTGGCTGGCAACTAAAGCTAAAGGTGTGCTGCGATACTGCCAGTGTCACACAGACCCTGTGCAATGCCATCACCCTGCAAAGCTGACAGGTGACTCAGTTTGTGTCACATCTTGGGCCAAGCATCCATGGCTGCTTCTCACCCAGCACTTCCAACATGACTTCTAGTGGATAGGCATAATTTTAGGTGCCCTCACTTTGCCTCTGTTGGGTATGTTTTACCCTTTCAGGCTCTTGAAAGGATGAGTTTGGTCTGTGATCCTGATGTTTGTAAAGCAGCCTGTGATCTCTTACCAAGATGAAATCAGGTTTCCTGTGAGAAGGTGACTGGTGCTGACTTAGAATGCAGTAAGGCTCCTGCCAAGGAAGGCTTTCTTTGTTCTGGGGGTAAATTACCTTTTAGAAGGACTCTCTTATGTGGGGTCGTGTGGGTGGGAAGTCTTACTACTCCAGCCAGTGCTGCACTGGTCTGAGAAATCAAAGGTGCAGCAATTTAAAACACAGCACTTGCAGGGAAGGAGTGGTGTTAGCTGGTGGGTCTTGCTTAGAGGCAGTTTGAAGTCTTTTAGACTTCATTGAAGTGTAAGCTTTCACATGAAATTGTAGCTGAGAAGTGGTGAAGGTTGGTGCTGTGGGAGATGCAATGGTATATACTTCAGCCTGCATGTAACCAAGGGCTGCTTTCAGAATTGGAGTGCTTTTGCTTTCTTTGGTACTGCTTAGGACTGGAAAGCATGGCTTGCTTTATGAGATGTTCAATTAGCAAAATTCACATTTCTGTTTTGTATGTTTTGAGCAGTCCTGGAAGTAAATAACACTTCTGTGATCTTCAGTCAAAGGTTTCAGGAAGCGAGTTAACTGCTGGAGAGCACAGGGATATCAAAACTTGGAAGTGTCTCCTGGAAGTGCTCCTCCCCTCCTGCTTTGTATCAGGGATGTAAAGGGAAGAAAGCCAGAGGGTTTTGTCTGAAACACTTTCCCTGGGAAGGTGGAGGAAAGCCTTCTGCATTAGCTGTGCCTGGCTTTGGCTAAGGTGTATCATTCCTATTTAGTAGCCAAGATCCACAGTGTTTACTGATGCTTGTTTAATTCCTAAAGTGCTGAGGAGATAATACTCCTTGGAGTACAGCAGTTGCTCTTGCAACTGGAGTAGGTAGTTACCACACTGGCAGCAGCCCAGGCTAAACTAAGCTTAGGAGGGTTACCTGCTGACCCTGTCCGTGGGATAACGCTTCTTCCTGACCTCATCTTATAATACCACTTTACTCCTTGAAATGTGTGGATGTTAATTACCTGTGGGAGCAAAGCTGGGGAGCTATTGCTGCAGCCAGGAGGGGACAAATCCACCCCCAACTATGGGTCAGCTGCTCTGAAGTGGCTGGAAGTGAAGGGGGTGTTCTGGGTATTGATGTGCAAGGGGTAAAACTTGCTCCTCTCAAAACAGAGGCATAAATATATATATTTATATNATAAATATATAAATATTATATAAGTATTATATAAATGCTATATAAATATTTATATGTATATAATATATAAATAAATAATATATATATATTTATATATAGTCCCCTGACTCTTGCACCCAGCAGAGATATTAAATGGTGCAACACATGTTGTGTGTGTGCTGGGTTGGGGAGTGTGTTATCATCCCTCAGTGGTGCCCCTCTTACATGAATAGGAGCTGCATTGTGTTGGCCAGAATGTGCTGGCTCTTGCCAGTCTTCATAGACTGGTTTGGGTTGGAAGGCACCCCAAGGATCACAGAGCTCCAACCCCCCTGCCACAGGCAGGGCCACCAACCTCAGGCCTGGATCTACACAAGGTTGCCCAGGGCCCCATCCAACCTGGCCTTGAACACTGCCAGGGATGGAGCACCCACCACCTCTCTGGGCAGCCTGTTCCAGCCCCTCACCACTCACTCTGGGCTTCAGATGCTTGCAAGTGGGCCAGGCTGGAATGTGATCATAGGATTTGTGCTCTCACCATTGTCAGGTGGGCTTAAATGAAAGAGGGGGTGGATAAAAGTGGAGGTAGCTTGCATTTAAAAACAAGCTGCATTCTCTTCAGGATTGTAAATCTGTTAAATTTGTAAGTGCTTTGATTCAAGGCAAAGTCCATAAGATAGAGAAAACTTTGCTCTCTGTTGCCACATTAAAATCAAAGTGAAGCCAAAAATCACAGAACCGAATTAATCATCTTTGAGTTAAATCTTGTAAGTAATACTGTATAAACACTTTAGATCCAAAGGGGATTATAGGCAAATACTCAGCTGATGGAGGAGTCTAAGGATAGTCTGAATTGCAAAGCAGGTATTTAGAAAGCATTTCTAGAGCCACATGGGCTGGGAGCACGTGGAGGGAGGGATGAGGTGGTACTTAGGGCAAGATGCTAAGAGGAAACTAGATGTGGTTGAGCCTGGAGAGAATGAATGAGAGCAGAAGGGCCCAGGGAGAAGGAAGATAATGCCCAAGGTCTATGAGTCAGTGGTGTCTTACCCACTGGTCCGTTCCATCTGCTGCTGTTGGTGCAAGTGCCAGGCTTGTTTCCTGTGCTTGGCTTGCTCGATGGGCTTTTGGGGTGTTGGGTACCGTGGGGCAGGTGCAGGCACTGGCTGCTCCTCCCCTCAGGGACCCTGGGCAAATGCTTTAACCTTTGTATGGGTCTGGTTACTCACCTGAAATGAACATCACCATAGTAGAGAGCTCAGATCAACTGATCATAGAATCCCGGACTGGTTGGGGTGGGAAAGGATCTTGAAGTCCTCTGGTACCACCCCCTGCTGTGGGCAGGTACACCCCCTGCCAGCCCAGGGTGCCCAAAGGCCCATCCAACCTGACCTTGAACCCTGCCAGGGATCTAGGGGCAGCCCCAGCTTTTCTGAGCAGCCTGTGCCAGGGCCTCCCCACCCTTCCAGGGAAGGATTTATTCCTAATATCTAGTCTAAATCTGCCCTCTAATAAGCTACTCAGGTACCATCAAGTAATTGGAATGGCATTTTCTTCAGATCACCCAGTGAAACACTGTAGGATATGACAATCTGTGTAATCATGATGCACTACAGATCACCTCATTTATTGTGATAGGAGGAGAGATGAGCTGGCATATGTATTTTTTGTGATGCACAAAGTTAATTAGTATTGTGTCCAGAGCTGGGGCCCCCAATACAAGAAAGATGTGGAACTGTTGGAGAGGGTTCAGAGGAGCCACGAGGATGCTCAGAGGGCTGGAGCAGCTGCCCTACAAAGAGAGGCTGAGGGAGCTGGGCTGGTTCAGCCTGGAGAAGAGAAGGCTGTGGGGGGACCTCATTGCAGCCTGCCAGTCCCTGAAGGGAGCTTATAAGCAGGAGGGGATTCAGCTTCTTAAAAGGATAGACAATGGCAGGACAAGGGGGATGGATTAAAACTAAAGGAAGGTTTAGGTTAGATTAGATATTAGGGGGAAGTTTTTTACAGAAAGAGTGGTGAGGGGCTGGAACAGGCTGCCCAGAGAAGNGGTGGCCCTGCCTGTGGCAGGGGGGTTGGAGCTCTATGATCCTTGGGGTCCCTTCCAACCCAGACCATTCTATGATTCTATGATTCTATATTGCATAGCTTTTAATGTGGCATCAGAAGGGGTATCCCCAGAAAAGGAAGTGCCAGGCTTTTCCTTATAGAAGGCAAATTGAGTTCTTTATCTTCTTTGTAGCCCCATGATTAATTGATGGCTTCATCTCCCAATGCACAGCAGATGAATCTCAAATCTCCATTGTTTTCCCTGCTGAGACATTTGCCCAGATTTTATACTTTATGAGAGAAAATATTAGAAGCGTGGTGCCTTGTTTTCCTGATATTTTGGGGTTTTTTTCCCCTGAAATGCTTTGACCTCTCTTATTTTTACCTGCTTGTGACTCGTGGTGCAGGCTCCCTGCACAGTTAATTGCCTTGGATGATTTATTTACCAGTGACACAGCCGAGCCCTCAACACAGTGACTGCAGTGATGGGATCATAAAAACATCAAAGGCAGGAGCCCCTGCTGTCTCATCTCCCTCGTGCTGCTGCAGTCCTCCCACCTCTCCCTTTGTGCTCCCTCTTTGTTGCTTTAATCCTCCTGGGGAAGGGGGAAAAAAATCGTGTAACCAGATACAAAGTGGGTAAGTGCTGGAGCAGGTCTCCACGTGTAACTGCTCACGTGGTGTCCTGTAGTCAGGGTGCTGAAATGCTGCCCTTGCATCGCTTGGGGTTTTGCTGTCACCTTGTCCCCTCCTTCACCCCAGGCTTTCAATGGCTGTGTCCCAGCAAAGATGGATTGGGTTGCAGCTGGGATGAGAGCGGGTGTGCTGCCTGCCCTGGAGATGAAGTGGGTGTTGTGGGGAGAGCCCTGGTTTGCCTACATGGTGAGAAGCAGCTGGGTTTGGGTTGGCGTCTCTGGGAATCTGTGAGGTCTTGTGGAAGAGGGGAAAGAACTCCCCCCTTGGTGGGCTGAGCAGGACCTGGCCAGGCTTTGTCCTCTGCTGCTGGAGAGCTGGGCTGTAGCCAATGGCATGAGGTTCAACAAGAGCAAATGCCGAGTCCTGCACTTTGGCCACAACAACCCCAGGCAGCGCTATAGGCTTGGGGCGGAGTGGCTGGAGGACTGTGTGGAGGAAATGGACCTGGGGGTACTGATTGATGCACGGCTGAACATGAGCCGACAGTGTGCGCAGGTGGCCAAGAAGGCCAACGGCATCCTGGCTTGCATCAAAAATAGTGTTACTAGTAGGAACAGGGAGGTAATTGTCCCCCTGTACTCAGCACTTGTGAGGCCGCATCTCGAGTACTGTGTCCAGTTTTGGGCCCCTCATTACAGGAAAGACATTGAGGCCCTGGAACGCGTTCAGAGGAGGGCTACTAAGCTGGTGAGGGGTCTGGAACACAGGCCTTACGAGGAGCGGCTGAGGGAGCTGGGATTGTTCAGCCTGGAGAAGAGGAGGCTCAGGGGAGACCTTATAGCTCTCTCTAACTTCCTGAAGGGAGGTTGTAGTGAACTGGGGGCCGGCCTCTTCTCCCGTGTAGACAGTGACAGAACTAGAGGGAATGGTGTCAAGCTGCGCCAGGGGAGATTCAGGCTGGACATTAGGAAGCACTACTGCTGGGAAAGGGTAGTCAGGCACTGGAATGCACTGCCCAGGGAGGTGGTGGAGTCACCGGCCCTGGGGGTGTTCAAGGAAAGACTAGATGTTGTATTGAGGGACATGGTTTAGTGGGAGCTAGTAGTAATAGGTGAATGGTTGGACTGGATGATCTTTTAGGTCTTTTCCAACCTTGATAATTCTGTGATTCTGCTCCCTGAGTGGAATCTCCCTGCCCAGGCTCAGCAGGAGGAAGAGCTGAAGTCTGTAGTGGTTCCTCTTCCACCTCTGCTATGCCAAGCTTGTCCCAGGCAGTGACTGACTCTCAGGTCCTCTGAGCAGTCACCAGTCTGCTCCAGTGTGCACAGGAGATGCTGGGGTGCAGTAGCTGCTGTGGATCAGGATCTGAGTGTGCTGGATCAACACAACTGTGTAGCTCTGCAATGTTTTCCACTTTTGCAGCCCTCCCCCATTTGCCTTCTTCTTTCATGCAAGATGAAAAATTTCATCTTGCAAGAGAAGGTGATGGCTGGATGAAGCAGAATCAAAATAGGGTTTGGTGGGAAGGAATTTGAGTTTAAACCTGAGAAGTAGAAGCTTTGGTACCTCAAACAAGGTCCTTCCCTGGTCTAAATGGGATTGGAGAGCTCATCTCTTAGGTGCTTTCCTGTTTCTCTCTGGTCTGAGCACATGTTCATCCTTTTGCTGCTTCCTGCTCAGCTCTGCAGCCTGCTGCAGGTGCTTCAGCTCATGAGGTCCTTGGGAACTTGGGGATGCTTCTGTCTTGAGGGGAATAAAAAAACCCAACCAAACAAACCCAAAACCAAAGAGTTTGAGGTTTGGAAGAGGCTCCTCATCAGGGAGCTGAATGTCAGGATGGGGATTAAGGACTGCTTGGAAGGAGAGAGGCTGGCAGCGCAGCGTGTTGAACAGCTAAATCATTGCTTGAGGCATCCTGATGTCACTGGTTTAGGCTGAGCCCAGGAATTCCCTTGTTTTATGTGTGCAAATCTGTGTCTTTGTGTTATTTGAGGGAGCTACAAGAGGGGGGAAAAACAGGAGGGGAGGAAGTACTGGAGAACATGTGGATCGTTTTCCATGCTTTGCAAAGTGACTGGAAGCCACAGTTCCTGCTGAGAGCAGAGTGGGGGGTATCCCAGCTCCCCTGAAGATGGGCTCTGGAATTCAGAGGGACCAGCTGACCCAAGGTGATGCGTTTACCCCTTGGCACAAACTCTCTCTCTTCCCAGACAGCAGGAGCCCAGGCTGCTGCCACTCCATTCCATGCTAACAGGCTGAGAAATGAAATACCACTATGAGTTGAACTGTTAAATGCACCCAGGGCCTGCACCAGAAGTCTCTTTCCAACAGCAGCAGCACAGTAGTGAAAAAGCAGCTGCAGCAGGATTGCTGCAGGGGTTTTATATGCTCCCTGGTCTGGTGCAGGGGGCTGTTTGGAGGTGGTGTATGTGGATGGGGCCCTGAGCTGAGATGTTGCTCTGCTCCCAGCTCTGCATCTTGCTTTTTGCATGGTGTCAGGTCACAGGTTTGTGCTTCAGGTGCTTTGTGAGTTGGGTCTGTGGGAAGGATCTCACAGTGATGGGAGAGCATTTGTGATCCACCTTTGAAACAAGCTGTGTCACCTTCTATGTTGTTTTGGTACACTGTCTAGAAGATACACCCTTCCTTTCATATGCTGAAGCCAAGTACATCTGTCTGTCTACATCTGCCTTAGCTTGCTGGGGGTCTGCTGCAGGAGGAATGGCAGACAGATCACCTCCAAACCAGTTCCTGAGAACTGGGATACAAACTGAAGCCCCCAGTGACCCAAGTGGCTCTGTCCCCTGGTGTTATACCACTGTATTAATACAGGGTAGCCCACAATCTGCCTGGTCAGTGGAGTAGGAAACTGTTTATTTTATGAAGTAGCTGTTGAGTATGTGTTTTCCTGGTTCTTGTGACTGCCCAGTTGCAAGAGATGTCAGCTCTAGCTCAGCCTTTTCAGAAGTGTTCTCCCAGTGCAGTGAAGCTGAGTATCACACTGTAATTCAGTCCTACCTCTCCTGTGGAGATAGGCTGAAGGAGTTGTGCTACTTCAGCCTGGAGAAGACTCTGGGGAGACCTGAGAGGACCTTCCAGTATGTAAAGGGGCTCCAGAAAAGCTGGAGAGGGACTGGTGACAAGGATGAGGGGACAGTACAAGGGGGAAGGGCATTAAAGTGAAGGAGGGGAGATTTAGATTAAGTATAGGAAAGAAATCCTTCTCTGTGAAGATGGTGATGCCCTGGTATAGGTTGGCCAGAGAAGCTGAGGCTGCCCCTGGATCCCTGGCAGGGTTCAAGGCCAGGTTGGATGGGTCTTTGGGCACCCTGGGCTAGTGGAGGGTGCCCCTGCCCATGGCAGGGGGTGGAACTAGATGGGCTTTGAGATCCCTTCCAGCTCAAACCAGTCTGGGGTTCTCTGTCAAGTCCAGCACTCCAGGCCACTCCATGTCTTTTATCTTAGTGAAGCTGGTAGGAACCAGGGAGGAGCCATCCTCTAATTTCTCTCCCTGTAACAGGAGGAAAGATCCTGTCTGAAGGCAGCTGCTCCCACTCTCTTCCATGCTGAAAAAAGTGAGGCAGCACTGTAAGCCTGTCTGCAGGGTCACAGAGCAGCATGGAAACTGCTCTTCCCAACAGGGAATGCACAGTGGGGTGTGGAGAGAGGGGGTGTTTAGTTCTAAGGGGTTTGTTTATCCCAGAAGCTTGGCTATCAGTGTGGGTGAAGGCAGATGGAAGTAATTTTAAGGGACAGGAGCCAGCTGACAGTTGTATCTGGATACAGAACAAGTATGCCCTTAGAGGAAGTTCTTATCCTAACCTCTGTCATTTAGTCGTTGGTCTGTGCCCTAAGAATGGGCTTCATGTGCCCTTACTGTCTGTGCACAGGGCTTTTAGCTGGTGCTGCAGCTCCAGCCCTCCTTGCTGATGATGGGGTATGATGATCTCTGTGCTTGCAGCTCATACAGACATGTGGCTCTTTGGGTTTGTCTTCTCTTCTTACATACTATGTCCTAAACTTCTGGAGCCTTGATATTATGCTAGCTGCTCTGCCTTGGGTAGGTTTGTACCTTTCAGGGCAGCTGGGGGGTTCTTTGAGATGGGAATCTCAGAAGGCAAATGGAAAGAAGCCCAGATGATGAAAACCTTGTGATGGAATCCTCACTACTCTGTCTTCTATCCTCCACAAAGCTTTATCTTTCACCCTGTAATTATGTGATTCCCTATGGGGGCTTTAATCAAAGAGAACTTTGGAAAAGTGTTAATTTTATCTATTAGATGGGTTTTTTGTGATCTCCAAGTGCAGACATTGGTAGAAGGGAAGTTTTGGGGGCAAATTCCTATGGTTTTAGTGAACTGCATGAGGAGACTAACTGGGAGCCTGTTGAACAGGCTTGCCCACATTTGCATTTGTAAGTGATATGGGTACATAACGTGCTGCTGGAGGGGGCTGCTTCCCTTACAATCACAGAATGTGTTAGGTTGGAAGGGACCTTCAATTGAAGCTGTGTCTCCCTTTCTCCAGGATCCTGTTCTTTTGCTTTTTTTTTGGGTTTTTGGAATAAAACCTGCTAAAACTTGATAAGATGCCCCAGAAAATGAGCAGAACCCATGGCTGGAACTGTTTCATCTTTGACCTATGCACTTCAGATGCATTTTGCATGTTATAACAGCCCCTTTTTTGGTCATCTTCTAGATTGTGCTATGTGCAATGCTTGTACAAAAAGAAAATAAACAGAAATAGGTGTGTGGGGGGGGAATAGATGATTTTCCAGACTGAATTAAACTGTAGGACATCAGTGTTGTGATGAACAGCTCAGATATGGTTCAGGGTGCAGAGATGGGTCAGACCAGTAGTTACAGAAACCATTGTCAATTCTAAATTCTCATTGCTGTTCCAGCCCCCAGCCCAAGCTGATACACAGCCTTTCCCAAAGGAAAGGGGAAAAGAGCAAGCCTGTGAGCTGTAGGCTAAAGTGAACAGATAAGAGGCTTTTGAAAGCCAAGGGACTGGTTTGAATCAATCCTGGAAGAGGGGAGTGAAAGGAATTGGGGGCCCTTATGCAAGAGCATGACTCAGTGTTTTCATCATCAAGGTTTCCTCTTACAGGATTAGTGATTATTGCCCAAGAACATGGTAACTTATACCAGAATCCAGACTGAAGGCAAGTTTCAGCTAAGACCAAGACACAGGGTGTTGTGCAGTATCACCTTGGTCCTCCTGCTCCTTGTGCCAGGGCTGCTGCAGAGCGAGCCCTCAGCACGCTGGGATGGGTCCCACAAGCTGTCAGGGGCTGATGTCTTCTCACCCCTGCTCCTCAGAAAATGGTACCCCATGGAGATGTGTTTGGGGTTTAATTTGGCTGGTGCAGAGATGGAGAAGTGAAACTTGTTGCAGTGTCTTGTAGAGGAGAGCATCTCCATTCCTAAACTGCCTGCCACTATGGGAAACGACAGCTGGGGGCTGCTGCCAGCTGAACCTCTGTGCTTCTGTTTCAAAATCCTTTCCTTCCTCTCACCCCAGCAAGTGTGAGCTGGGGTGCTTGGGATCCTGCTGCTGCAGACTGGCCCACCTGTGGGGGTACCTATGGATGTGTTGGAGAGGGCCCCTTCTGTCACGCTCCTTCCTTTCTCTCAAGTGCAGTGTGGCTTTTAGGCACAGCTCATCCTCACTGAGGCTTTACTAAGCCCAAATCTTGGGTTTGTGGTAAGCTTTTTATAACTGTAGCAGAGCAGAACAATGCTCTGTGTGTAACAGCCCAAACTGGGAAAAGGGAAGGGGGTGGGGGGACAGTGGCAAGTGAGGAAAAAATCATCTGAAATTGCTGGGGTCCAGTTTTCTTTCCTTGTCAGGGGCTGCTTCCCACTGATGAGAGCTGGGAGTGCTGCTGCAGCCTCCTACTCCACTTCTGCTGAGCCCAGGGCTGTCCCAGCCCTCACCCAGATAACTTCTGAGCCTGCACAGAAAGAAACAGCTCATAAATACAAGGCTGTGTCTTTGGGCAGGAGGCTTCCCAGGGCAGACATTCTGGCTCTCCACATTAAATCTTCCCATGCTGGGAGGAGATAAGGGTTTGAAGATGCATGGCTGCAGGACCCTGAGCTGCTCCTGCCACGCTGCTGTTTGCAGCCCAAAGCTGGGGCACACCCTTCCCTTCCCCTAATTTTTAGGACAGGGGTTGCTTTGTGTAACTTGTTCACTGCTGGATGTGGCTGGTGTTAGCAGCACCTTTTGTGGCCCCTTCTTGGCTGGTGGGTGACAACTGATGGAGCCTGGGGACTCCTGTTTCCTTCCTGCATCATGAGGCATGAGATGAGCTCTGAACAGCTTGAGCACAGCAGCTGCCCTTGCATGCCCCCTGCAATGTGGGATTTACTGTGGGGATGCTGCCCAAGGAGGGGGCTCCTCTAACACCACGCTTCCTGTGGGTGTACAGGGGATGCTTGTCTTTCTCCATGGGCTGTAGTGCCTTCTGAGACATGGCACTGTCACCTACTCCTGGGGGTGACAACCCTGAGCCACTGACTGTTGAGTCTTGTCTGCTGTGAAACTAAAAACTGGTCCCACCACATGGCCCTGTGGGCTCTGTTCTGTGTAGCTGGGAGAGAGACCAGATGAGGTCTCCCACTCTGGGATGAGCTGGGGGCAACTGGGATGTGGCACCTTCCAAGGGTGTCAGGTGAGTCTGCATACGGATGAGCTCTTGTCACTGTGCTGTAGATGCCCCTCTTCTCCCCAGCTGATACAGGATGCTCCTCCTGAGAAGATGGGACTTGAGCATTTTTTCCTCTCTTGTTAAAGACCAATGAAATCCCCAAACCAAACAAAAACCCCAAAACCACCCCAACCAAAACAATCCTAACTCTGGATGTTGGATGGGGCCCTGGGCAACCTTGTGTAGCTCCAGGCCTGAGGTTGGTGGCCCTGCCTGTGGCAGGGGGGTTGGAGCTCTATGATCCTTGGGGTCCCTTCCAACCCATGCCATTCTCTGATTCTCCCCTGATTCTCCCCTGATTCTCCCCTGATTCTCCCCTGATTCTCCCCTGATTCTCCCCTGATTCTCCCCTGATTCTCCCCTGATTACAAGAGTTCTCTTGTTAACCTTGCTACTGCTTCACATTTGTCTTGTGCCTGGTCAGAAAACATCACCTGGAGAACTCAACAGTCTGTGGCAGTGTCACAGCTCTGCAGGAACAGGGTTTCTTCCTCTCCTGAGGTAACATGGGAGAGGCTTCAAGTTGTGTCGTGTGTCTGAACAGCCTCTTGAAGTTGTGCTCAGCAACTTGAGCCAAGATGCTGGATGCCTTGTAGGGTGCCACAGATTAATGCTGGCACAAGTTGGGCTCTTCCTGCAATCTCACCCCTTTAATTAAAATAATGTTGAACAAAAAGGGGGAATTAGTTAAAAATAACAGCTCTCAGCAGCCCAGCATGTCTTTTTATTAGGCTTGTCCTTGCTTTCTCTGCTGCTCTGATAAGAAGGATATTCTCCCTCTGGGATGGAGTGAATAAACCAAGATGAAACCCATTTGTTTAGGCATTACTGTTAATTAATTTTTAACACTAATCCCTTCCCCATACACTGTTTCTTCTGTTTTTTAGATAGCAGAATGCCATCCTGTTTGGAGGGGAGGATGGGCAGGTTCTGCTGTGCTGCAGCAGGGTGGAGGCTGTCCCAGTTGACCCCTGGGCTGTGGAGGTTTTGCCTAGCCCCATGCAGCAGTTCATTTCTGGGGAGTCAGGAGCCTTCTAGAAAGCCCATCCAGAACATGTGGATCTTAAATTCACCTATAATGTTGCCTTGATCCTCACCTGTTGTACTGAAGGTGTGGTTACCTGAGAGCAAGGTGGAGGGGTGATCTGGTGTGGCACTGGTTCTGCTGGGAGGGACCTGAGGTCCCCAGTGGGTTGCAGGTTCTGCATCCCTCTGTCAGCCTGAGCAGTGCCTGTGGTCCAGGGTGTGAAAGCACTATAGTCACCCTCATAAAATCCTCTTGCTGGGGGAAGAACCCAACTCCAGGTACACTTTGATATAACTTTTTCTTTTTAAAATCAACTGAAGGCATTTTCAAGCCTCTAGAAAACATGGGTTGTTTTCCTTTTGCACCCAGGCTTTCCTAGACTTCTGATGGAATAAACTTGGGGTTTAAGTTTGTTTTAAGCTGATGGGAAGTTTGCCATTCAAGTGGGGAAGACACAGACCTTTTTTTCTCTGATCTTTCAGTGATTTAGCAATTTGATATTTTTCTTTTCTTCTTAGTCCTTCCTCTTGCTCTGCAGTTATCCCTGGCTGCTGCTGCATCCTGCTTGCTTAATGTTGTCCATTCTTTCAAAATCAATATGTGCTGCTAAATTACTGGGGTTGGAGAATAAAATAATCCCATCTGAGGCTTTGGCATGTGAGTATTGCTTATAAAAGGACAGGATGGTTGCCAATTAAAGCCTGCTTGCTTTTTCATTTCTAATATATACATAAGTCCAGATGAGTGAAAACTCCCTGGTTCAGGGAGAGGTAAAATAATTATAGGCAATCCTGGAAAGGGATTTTTCATTCTGTCCAAGCATGTAAGCTACTGCAGGTGTCTGGAGTGGTGACTTCATGGGTGAACTCTTCCCACTGTGGAATTGCTCTGGGTTCACTGTCCAGCAAATCTGTCCTGTCATCTTGCTATGATTTTGGGTGAATTAAGGGACAAACCAGGAGAAAAACATATTAAACAGATTCCAGCTTGCCAATGTGCCCTTAAAATACACAGAGCAGGAAGAAAATAAGTGTTACCTAGTGGCTGATGACTGTTGAAAGGACTGATTTATCACAGGGAATGCCTTTGGATATTGCAAGTTTCAATCCTTCAATGCAAGGAGATATTTGGGATTGACTTTTAGGTCTGTAAGTGGGATTGGGACCTTGGTGGCCCCAGAGCTGAGAGTTGCTTATAAAATGAGGAAAATAGTCCTCTTTTGTGATACATCTTAAATCATGTGCCTTTCTCATCTGAGAGCAATTTTCATCTATTAGATGTCATCTTCTGAAGACTTTTATCTATAATAGAACTGAATTTGGCCAGTTAAAATGTGGAGCAGAACTGATTGAAGAGTATCTGCTGCCAAGACAAGGTGCTCTGTGGAGCTGTGCTGGGTTCAAGCTTCTGCACAACCATCTGTTGGCCTTGGGGGGGACTGATCCAGCATGGAAAGACTCCAAGAGACTCCAATAAGCTTTGGGATTCTAGTCCCCCACATAAATAACATACTATCAGGAAAAGGTCCATTGGGAATATTTGATCCAATTAGCTATTGATATAAGCAAATCAGCCCCACTGGAGGTTATTAAAGCCTGGTGAGAACTTCCACTTCCTGCCTTGAATCCCTATTCCCATGCTATTTCCTAATAGGATAATAGGTTGATGCCATACAAAGGCAATTACACCCTGGTAAGAATTTACCAAGGGAGTAAATACTTAAAATACTGAGTAAACTTCCCAGCACTGAGATGAGAACTCCCAGTTTCTGGCTGATGTGAAAGAGCTCAGCATGGGTATTGCCACAAAGGAGGAGGACTTTTCTGGGGAGCAGGGGATGTGCTTGTGGTGGTTGGTGCTGCTGGTTTGTTGATTTATGTCTGGCATAATAAAAGCCAGGCCATAATGTTGTTTCCTTGCTTAATTTATGGGGTTTTCTCCACAGGTAGATGAACAATTTGTTGTCTCCTGGGATCATGGAGACTGAGTTAGAGGTTTGGGTGAAAAGCCTTAGTGTCATTCACTAAGTATTGGCAGTTCTGTGGGGAAAACCATCAAAAGTGGGGTTCAATATTGGAGATGGTGATCTGATTTGAGTGGTGAGGGCACTGGGAGCAAGGTTTGTGCCTCTGCTCAAGAGCCCAGGCCTGTGTCTGAGCCACACCACATGTGCAGTACAGGGCTAAGAAGGCTTTTTACTTCTCCCTCACCATTACTTTTGGAAACTGAATTGTGTGGCTTGTATCTTTATACCCCAAGGCTGTGCTGGACAAAGCTCTCTGGGGTGGCTGAGCTGGCTGCGTACCGGCTGCCCTCTAGTGAGATGCTGCCGGCAGTAAATCACTGCAGGAGCTGAGCACGGCTTCACCAAGGGAAGGTCGTGCCTCACCAATCTAGTGACTTTCTATGATGGGGTGACAGCGTCGGGGGATAAAGGGAAGGCAACCGATGTCATCTACCTGGACCTGTGCAAGGCCTTTGACACAGTCCCCCACCACATCCTGATCTCTAAACTGGAGAGATGTGGATTTGATGGGTGGACCATCCAGTGGATAAGAAACTGGTTACCAGACCGAAGCCAAAGGGTGGTGGTCAATGGGTCTGTGTCCAGGTGGAGGCCGGTGACAAGCAGTGTCCCCCAGGGGTCTGTCTTGGGCCCAGTGCTCTTTAACATCTTTATCAATGACATCGATGATGGGATTGAGTGCACCCTCACCAAGCTTGCTGATGACACCAAGCTGAGTGGGGTGGTGACACCCTAGAAGGAAAGGAGCCATCCAGAGGG
>VZTU01012607.1:660072-681517 GCA_013400835.1 Zapornia atra | reverse complement strand
TTTTTAAAAGGGTAGATAATGGCAGGACAAGGGGGAATGGATTAAAACTAAAGGAAGGAAGGTTTAGATTAGATATTAGGGGGAAGTTTTTTACAGAAAGAGTGGTGAGGGGCTGGAACAGGCTGCCCAGAGAAGTAGTGGATGCCCCGTCCCTGGAAGTGTTCAAGGCCAGGTTGGATGGGGCCCTGGGCAACCTTGTGTAGCTCCAGGCCTGGAGGTTGGTGGCCCTGCCTGTGGCAGGGGGGTTGGAGCTCTATGATCCTTGGGGTCCCTTCCAACCCAGACCATTCTATGATTCTGAGAGCATGGTGCTCCATCCAAACTTGCAGCCTCTCCAAACTTGTGATCAGCCTAAATCTTTGCATCCCGACCTGATGATGCTCCATCTTGCTGGTAGGAATCAGATCTCTGATCAATTAGTGGGTGTTGTAGTAGAAGAGGGGTTAAATTTTGCACATCTGGAGAGTCTCACTGCTGTGGGAAGTGCAGAGGCAGCTGTTGTGATGTGGTGTCAAACCTCTGTGTTTCCACCAACTGGAGTTTTTCTATTCCTAAGCTTTTTTTTGGGGGTGCACAGCAGCGTTGTGGGGACCAATCCCTGGTGGAACTGCTGGCCCAGGTCAACAGCAGATTTCTGTCTGTGTAGTAAATTGATAAGGTGGCTTTTAACAGCTGTAGGAGGGAATCTGTGGGCTTGGGCAGTGTGTGCTGGGCTGCTGTGCAGGGTGCTGAGAGCCCTCACTGGGGCTGTGCCCCAGATCATAGAATCATAGAATGGCATGGGTTGGAAGGGACCCCAGGGATCACAGAGTTCCAACCCCCCTGCCACAGGCAGGGCCACCAACCTCAGGCCTGGAGCTACACAAGGTTGCCCAGGGCCCCATCCAACCTGGCCTTGAACACTGCCAGGGATGGAGCATCCACCACTTCTCTGGGCAGCCTGTTCCAGCCCCTCACCACTCTCTCTGTAAAAAACTTCCCCCTAATATCTAATCTAAACCTTCCTTCCTTAGATACCCAAGATACCCTCTCCATCATGCAGGACAGGCTGCCAGGACTAGTGTGCTCACATCCCTCTGTGCTGGATACACTATTTGAGCACAGGGAAAGGTTTTACTTTGTTTTCACTGGGAAGAAACACTTTGTCCAGGGTTGTTTTTCTACCTTCCTCCTCTGGCTGTTGTATATTGTGGTGGTCTTGGTGGGTAGGGGTGTGTGTAGGGTTGAAAGTGGTGCGAGTCCTGACAGGCATCATCATCACCCTGATGATTCAAAGTAGAATTATTAAGATGTGGTTGGCAACAGTGAAATCCCTTGGGGCTGCCCAAGCAGTGTGCTGAGGAGCTCCTCCAGGCTTGAGATCTACTACATGTGAGGGTCACCAAAGCTAAAAGCAAGGTGTGTGTGCAGCCCTGCTGAGGAGAAAAGCCAGAGAGGAGACCTCCTCAGAGGAGGTGACTGGATGCTTCAGTGCTGGAGCTGCCCCTTCTGATGAGCAGGTGTGTGGATGCAGGAGGGGCATCACAGCAACATTCACCCGGGAGGGGAATTGGATGGATTCCCCAGTTGAGAGAGGGCTTGAAACAGGCGCCGGTGCCCTGGGCTGTTGAAAGACCGGTCCTGCAGCAGCAAAGTGCTGCCCCTTTGAGGAGCTGCTTGTAGGAGATACCCAGGGGGTAGGATTGGGTAAGTGGGTTAGAAGAGCTTAGTCAGGATGTGTTTGTTTAAAGGATCTGCTTCAGCCTGACTGCTGTAATTAGGCAGCGTGTATATTTCTGTTCCTTGGAAACACTTCATTCAGTAATCTAATGGAGGGGAGGATTATGCAGAGATGAATTGGGAAGATGTTGAGCAAGGCTGGCTTTGCATCTGGGATGAACAAGGCATGCAGCGGTCTTAGCTGCTGGGGAGTGCCAGGAGCATTATCAGGGGGCTGTGCCACAACGTGCACCAGCATCTTACCAATCTATATCTGGTTTCATCTGTAGATAAAGCCCACTATTAGGCTTGGGTAGGGAGGTGGGGCTGTGTGTGACTGTGGGTGAAAAAGATTTGGAAAAGCTTAACAGTTTAGGATGCATGCAGCTTCTGTGAGGGAAAGGAGACACTCTGCTGTAGTGTCCCAGCAACAGGGATGGGAAAAAGGAAGAGTGAAATGAACAGGATGAAATCCATGTGTTGTAACAGGAAGAAGAGGATTAAGCAAAGGCAGGAGACTGCATTGGAGTTATGGCTGTGAATCAGTAATGGTTTCTCTTAGCAAGCAGTCTAGTGGTGTGCCAGAGGGGTGCCTACATGGCAACCTTTTAGATTCTGAATGTTGCTTTCTCTGAGCTGAGCGCTCTGGATGCTGTGGGGAAGCCAGCAGCTCCTCAGGAGCTGCTGAACGTACACACATCCTCAGGGATACAGGGGAATCTCTCCTCAGAAAGCAGCAGCTCCCTACTAGACAGCAGCAGTAGCTGAAATGCAGCAGAGCACCAGCACTAACAGGGCTGTGGTGAAGGAGAATGAGACAGACCCCAAATTTCTCCCTGGGAAGGGATTTTTATTGAGGAAAATGAGGAGGAGTGACCTGAGGTCTGAGCTCCTGGAACTGACCTGAGGAGTTAGAAGCCTGAGTGTGTTTCTGATGGTTGAGGAGGGAATCTTGCAGCTGTGGCTGGGCTGGATCCTCCTGTGCTTGCTGGCCCTGAGTGCAGCCAGGCCAACCCAGCCCCAGCCCAGCTCAGCCTGTCTGTGGGTGCAGTGCTGGCTCAGAGGTGCCACCAACCAGTTGGCTGCTCTGTGCTCTGGTGTGTTCTGTGGTGCATCCCATATCCAACAAAATACCTACTGAAACCTGCACCTGTAGGAATGGAGATGCTGAAGGTATTGAAAAAAGCATCGTGGTTGGTATTTCTAGGTCAGATGAGGCTTTCTTGGAACATTCATGGACCCCTCTCCTTTCCTTTGGTTGGGGGTTGGGATATGGGGGCTGCTCACACGTAAAGTGATGCTGGTTGTCTTGATTCCTTACAGCCTGTGTGATAGATGAGGCAGGAGGGGGGAGGTGGAAACAAAACTCTCCATTGCTGATTGAACAGTAAAACTAGGACTGTGGAAGACAGGATGTGTATATACAATACAAAATCTGGGAGAAGACAGGCTTCTCTGGTTACACCTTTGGCACTGAAGTTCTAACTCTTTTTTTTCCCCTCTCTCTTTAGTCATCAAATATCTCCTTTGAAAATGATTCTGTGACAGTCTTAGATCCTATGAAGCCACTTTCTTTTCTTCCTTTCTTTCTCCCTCCCAAGCTGGGGCAGGAGCAAACACATGACTTAAACACCTCCTGTGCCGAGCTGGCCTTCAGCAAAGGCAGCAACAGGCTGAACCAGTTTGCTGGTTGCTTTTGTCTCCTGACAGGCGCTCTCTTGTCCCGGGAGCCCTGGGAGGTGCTTGGCCTCTTCTCCCGGTGCTGCAGGAATTCCCCTGCCTCCAGCCACCGGCTGCGGTGCTGCAGTGTGTGGCCAGCAGCCTTGCACTGGTGGCTGTGCCACGGAGGAGAGGAGGCTTTGCAGAAGACCTGAGCTGAGGCTGGGGGGCAGACCCTGGGATCTGGCTACGGGGTCGAGGAGAGGTGTTTTTATGGTGTGTGGCAGAGGATAAGGTGTGCAAGCAGCTTTCGTCTCCAAAAGGGACCCGTCTCCTGAGTCTCAGGTGAGAGATGTTTGTTGGTTGAGTTGACAAGTTGAGTTGCTTGAGCCTGAGACTGTTACTGCCTTTTGGGTTGGGGGAAGTGTGTCAGAGGAGGCTTTCCTGGGAGCTCAGATCAGAAGTGTCTGAGCATGAAAGCTTAGTGTGGGTGTTATCAGTGGCAGACCTGCTCCTGCTATGGTTTGTGATGCTGGGCTGGCTGGTGGGTCATGCATTCATTTGGATGAAGTTGATGTGGAGGGGACCAGGGTTTAACCATGTGGCATTGCTGTCCTGCCTTGGGCTGGGTGCTGGAGCCTGCACTGAGAACCTCTCAGGCTGAAAGCCTTTGCTGTCTGAGCAGGAGCCAGCACTGCTCCGGGCTGAGATGGACTTTGTTGTCCTCACTGAGCACAGAGCCCCACCAGCAGCTCTGTGGGCAGAAGAGCAGGAAATCTGGGGAGAGTCAGGGGTGTGGGTCTTGCTTTGCTGCCTATCTGTTGTTTGGCAATAGTTCTGTACCCAGGCAAGGCCCTTCAGGATGGGACAGCCCTTCCTCAGCTGAGCCCGTGGAGTGGCATCCTGCCATGGGGCCTGGGCCCCCACTGGAAGTTCCCTGGGGAAGGGTGCCTTCACAGAATCACACAGAATCACAGAATCTTAGGGGCTGGAAGGGACCTCCAGAGATCATCGGGTCCAACCCCCCTGCCAGAGCAGCTCCTCAGCTCATATTGCACAGATAGGCATCCAGATGAGACTTGAATATCTCCAGAGATGGAGACTCCACCACCCCCCTGGGCAGCCTGTCCCAGGGCTCCCTCACCCTCACTGGGGAAAAGTTCCTCCCCATGTTGGTGTGGAACTTCCTGTGCTCCAGTTTACAGCCATTGCCCCTTGTCCTGTCTCCACAGACACTGAAAAGGGGCTGGCCAATTCCCCCTGCATCCCATGCCTAAGATATTTATATAAACACTAATTAGGTCCCCCTAAGTCTTTTCTCCAGGCTGAACAGATCCAGCTCACTCAGCCTGTCCTCATAGGGGAGATGTTCCATACCCCTAATCAACTTTGTCGCCCTTCTCTGGACTCTCTCCAGGAGATCCCTGTCTTTTTTATCCCAGGGAGCCCAGAACTGGACACAGTACTCCAGGTGGGGCCTGACAGGATTTGCTCTATACAGAGCTTCCTGGGGTTGTGCTCACTATTTGAGGTCTAGTCACAGAGAGATCCAAGAAGTTGAAAGCTCCCTGATTCATGGTTGAGACTTATGTGTGCTTGTACACAAGTCCCTTAAATATCAATCTAAAGATGTGGAGATGTTGGCTGCTTTTCTCCTTCCCCTTTATCATAATGAAAAAAAACCACCTTGCAGCAGCCCTCAGAATATTTAGAAATGGAATTTCTGATATGAACATGCTCTGGCATAAGGCACAAACAGCTGGAAACTGCTTTCTCCCACAGTATTTTAAGGATTCATAGCATCATCAAGGGCTGTTCACTAGAGCTGGCACTGTGAGCCTATCCAGCATGTCAGAAAATAAATGATCTGTCCCCACCTTCTAGTACAGTACACCCCAAATGTGCAGTGGGCAGGTGAGGAGCCCTTTCTCCCTGGTGACAGACATCTGCCCATCAGCTTGGCTGTACCTCAGAAGGGATATGGGAGTAAATCCCTGCTAGAGGAGCTGGCAGAAAGCATATTGAGAAACAGATGGTGCTGTTCTACAATTTTATCTGCTGTAAGACTGGTGCATAATTTAGCAATAGAGAAACAGGAGTTGTATTCCAGTGGTTGCTGTGTTCTTGTGGGGCTCTTTTTTTTTATTATTTGATTTAACAATCAGCAGGAGAAAGGGGTAAATGATATTATATGTAACTTTTTGCTCCCTGAGGATCTGGAAGTGGAGCATCCATTAGATTTGCTTTTGAATGCCTGAATTTATTTTCCCCCTGCTTATTTCTGTGTGAGTGCTAGGAGTGAGTTGGGAGCTGTGATGTGTGCTGAAGGAGCTCGCTGCCTCTGGGGAATGGGCAGGTACCCCTGTGTCCTGCCAAGGGCAGCTAGGGTATGGGGAGAGCCCCCTCTGTGCCCCAAATGAGATGCTATTCTCTCTCTCCCCCTTAGAGCACATTGAAGCCCCTTTAAGCCTACAGCTGCACTTTCCCTACCTCCACAAAACCTTAGTCCCAGAGTCTTTCTCACCTTAAAGCTACTGCCTGTCTCCTGACAGTTCCTCCAATCCCTTTCCCCCACTGTGCCCCAAATAGCCTTGTTTGCCTCCCTAAATGGTAGAAAATGGTTAGAACATGGGGGGTATAAGGCATACAGCAACTGCAGCTTTGGTGGGTGCTGAAGGTGGAGCAGGACCTGGTGAGCCAGGTGATAACCAGTGTCCTGTACTGAGGGGCAGGTGTGTGTAAGGAGAAGGATGTTTGGCCTCTCTGTCCCTTGTGTGGCTTTTCAAGTCTTGAGAAACAGGTATGTGGGACAAGAGGATGAGACTGGTTGTAGCAGGACCTGGTCCTCCCTCCTTCCTTCCTCGTGTAGGACTGGAGGAAGAGCAGCACCAGGTGCTCTGGTTTCCCTGGGCTTGATGTCCCCCATCCTTTTCCCTTCCAACCACATGTACAGGATGGGAGCAGCACTCCTGGGAAGCATCCTCCAGGAACAGCTGGGCATGACCTGCTGAAACAGGCAGGCAAAGTGGTTTTTTGTGCTACAGGTTTGCCTGTTAACCTGAATGAGGATAGCAGCTACTTTTTCTATGTCCATTTGATCCTCTGACCTCAGAAAGGGCCTAATATGATCCCTCCAGCTCTGCTTCCAAGCATCCTTTTCCTGCTCCAAATGGCTTCCTTTCCCTGGCTGAGCACTCGTGTCCTTTCCAAGGAGGAGAGGGCATTAGAATTTTGCAGTCTTGGCAAATGAGGAATCATGCCTGTGAAGACAAATACCCATTAATTAGGACCATGAAACGCTGATTGAATCACAGCTCTGATAATGGCAAGGGCAGCTTTATATCCCAAAGTGGGGCAGGGGGATGGACACATGGACCCAATGAGAATTTTTCTTTGAGGAAGCCAGTTCCCCCACTCCCTATTTAAAAGTTCCTCTGCCAGCAGGTTACTACTCACTTGCTCTGTTGTTTCCATTTGAAGTACAGGCAGGAGATTGAAGTTATTGCCTAGGATAATTGTTAACAAATGCTGAGTTCTCCTTCGTGGCTGTTACAGCAGGAGTAACTTAGAGCACATGGATGGTCTGAGATTGACCCCCATTGGGGACTTGATGCTGTTGCAGGACAGCCAGAAGAGAGATGAGGAAACTGTGGGGAGCCTGGCTGGGGTAAAGCCCTGCTCTGGCATGTCTGTTCTGCTTCTCTCTCTGCCAAGGTGACTAGGGAAAAGTTCAAAGGGCTTTTCCTGAAGATGAGCTCTAACAGTCTGTGCTATCAACAGCCTTTTGGCAAAATCCCCTCTCCCTTTCTGCCATCACCTTTCTCCTCTTCCTCTCCCCAGTAAGCTCCAAAATGAGTCCAGTTTAGTAGTGGGCTGGGGTACCCCATCCCCCTGCACCCATGTCATCACTCTCTGGATGTAGTGGGATGGGGGGGTTGCACAGCTTTACCTGCTGGATCCAGCCATGGCCCCCAGCTGTGGTGGCAAGCGAGGAGCTGGCGTGGGCAAGACCCTGCTGCTGTGCCACACCTGTGTGATGGGGGGCTGAGAGGAAAGGGTGAGGTGTGGGGAAACATCCCTGGCAGGAACAGGGTTCTGTGTCCAGCACCTGCACCCTGCTCGCTGAAGGGCTGAGTTCCTTCTGACCTGAATGGGCTGACTCAGCAACTGCAGCCATCCCATGTCCCCTCCACCTTTCCCTTCCCACTTCCTTTCTTATTGTTTGAGCTGCTGACGTTTCCACATGTCAGTGCTCCTGCCCTGGGGGCATCTGATACATCACTGCTGGTGTCAGGCCTTTCTCCTGGTGCTTTTTTTCAGAAAGGGAGGAGAAATTGGACCAGGAAGCCTTGTTCTTGGAGGGGCTCACCTTGAACATGCAAAGTACACGTTATCTGAACTTGGCCAGCCTGCCTTGGCAAGAGGGACTTAGAATTTCTGCAGCATCAGTGCAAGGCTCCTCCAAACACTGAAAGTCTCAGGGCAGATGCAAGGGTGGTAACTGGGGAAGGACTGGTGTCTGTGGTGGGTCTGGAAGGTACATCATGATGTGTGAGGCAGAGCTATGGTTCAGGCTTTCCATGCTGATATATATATATATATATACCCACAAGATAGGTGTATATATATCTCTATATATAGATATATTTTGTGGGTCCCAGCTACGTGGGTGATTGATTTCTGACCCTGTGTGATCCCATGTTCCCAGGGTTGGGTTGATTTTTTTTTTTAAAAAATCAATCAATCTTTCAAAATTTTAATAGGATTTAAAGAATTTGGAATGGCTTGAGTAGCTAGTGGTTGCAAAAGGCCTGCTGAGGCCAAGGAGAGCAGAGCTGAGGGAGGAGCTTCAGGACATGGCAGTGAAGATCTGGACCAGCCAACGGTTGGTGGGGCAGCACGTGGAGCTCTTGTGGCATGCCCAGCCTCACTGAGAGCCTATTGAGGGCAGCTGGAGTCTTTCCATCGATTTCAATGGGCTTTGGATCAAGCCCATGGCATGCTGCTTGTTTATTTTGGAGGCCCTTTATAGGATAAAAGCATCCTTTCAGGGCTGCTCTTTTTTCTTCTCCTCTGGTTTGGTTGCTCCTTGTGCCCTGAGGCGTTGTGCTGTGGGATGCCCACCTGCTTTCTGCATGGGCAGCAGCTCATGCACTTTGGAAAGCCTGCTTCAACTCCTGCTAGTAGCAACAGTCAGTGCCCTGTACAAGCAGTGTGGTCCCTCAGTGGGGAGATGCCATGAGATGCTTGACTTATTTCCTTTTCCATGGTCAGATGCTCAGCACTGAGGCTCACCTTCCAGCAAAGCTTATTCCAGAGCTCATCTGCTCTAACAACAAAGCATACTGACTTGTCTCCTTTTGAATTGTAGGTGGCTGTTCCCCATTATTCATCCAGAGCTGGGAAATGGTACCATTGTGCAGGTACTCTGTTAGTAAATGAAACACTAATTGCTGTAGCAAGAGATGACAGATTAGAAATCATGGTTTTTTGCTTCCCAGCTTGAGAGGCACAGATGCAGCAGACCTGCATTCTCAGAAGATCTCACTCCATAGCACCAAGAGTGCTGGCAACTTCTTATTTAGGATTACAGTACCCATTTTTTTTTTCCCCTCTTCTATTTACTGGAGCTGTTTTTTCCCACTGCCAGGAAGATGCACAGCTCTACCTCAAGGCTCTGACCTCTACTCACCAGTGGCAGGTGGAGCCAGACCTGCTGACTTCAGGTTATGCTGCATCCAATCCAAAATAAGCAGCATGAGGACTGTTCTCTTACTCAAGCATGCTAGAGCTGTGGGGCTGGACACTGGTGGTTTGGGCTGGAGGAGATGAGTACTGTGGCTCTGGGAGAGCATCAGCTGCCTGTGTCATGCTGCTGCCCCCATCCCTGCTGCCCTCTGCCAGCCAGCAACACTGGGGATGGGGCTTGGTTACTTTAAACATGGGTTTTGATGAGGAGCTGTGGTCAGTATCAGTGCTTTGGTGTGCCAGGTACTGAAAGGGCACAGAGATGAATCCTGCTTTGCTGGGTTTATGGTCTGAAACTGGGGTTAGGGAAAAGCAGCACAAATGCATCCAAGATTTGTCTCTCTCTGTGTTTGATAGTATGTAGTAATCTAAACTCTGTCATTTGACTATGTAGGCAGGGAAGGACAAGTTCTCTGGGTGTACACCTTTCCTTGGCTAGGCCATAACCCATAAAGTCTAATCAAGGGCAGAGCATTGCTCTGAGTCATGATTTTTCTGGAGGCTACAGCATCCCAGGTTACTCATCCTGAGAGAATGAATGTACTGAGGATATAATTATAATGGTTAGACATCATTTATTCTCACTCTTGAAAAGATTCTTGTCAGGAGACTGATGGGTTTGGGTTGTTATTTTTGTCTTTGTGGCCATCTATATCATGCAAAATGCTGAAACTTTACTATCTCATTTACAGCACTGCTTTCAGTGCTGGAGCTCTCTGCCCAGTATTTAGGTTATGTAGTAATTCCACACCATTTGTCATAGATTAATGAGGCTATAAAATCACCATAAAGCTGGGGCAGCCCTGGATATTCATGCTCCTCACGTATTTCTATCCACCGTGAAATACTTCATCCAGGAGTAATTACCTGCCTACTCCAGGCTCCCTTGAATACTCCTCCTTGCTGCCTGAAAAAGCAGGGGATGCTGCCCTGCTTCTGGCTGGGACAGCAGCAGGGCAATGCCAGCATCCATCCATTGTGGGACTGGTGCCTTGGGGGCTGAAGGAAGCTGAGCAGGTTTGGTACCTGTTGGGGACCGTGGTGCAGAGCCAGGGAAGAAACCTTCCAGCTGGGGCTGTGGGGAGCACAGGACAAACCAGTGTGACTGGATGCATTTCCCTGCCAGCCCCTTGGTCCTCCAGACTTTGAACCCACCGCTCCTCTGATGAGACCCAGAAGCATTTCATGGCTCTAGTAAGGTGATGGTCAGGAAGAGTGGCAGCCACTACTACAATACAAACCAGAGGTGTGTGGCGTTGCTTGGAGCTGATGCAGCAGGTCTAGGTGGGAGGTGAAGGAGGCTGTGCTGACCCACCTGAACGTCTTGGGATCTGAGGTAAGAGTTTCATTGGAATGGTGCATCATTGCACAGAAGCTATTCTAACTTCACCTCCAAACCCAGGATGCTAAAAGTATCTTTGTGCTCTTTGTTATTCCCAGTTTGGGGGAGGTTGAGGTGGAGACTGCCTGGTAGGTGGCAGGGCACCAGGAAAGCAGAATCAGCAGCTTGGAGAGAAATCCTCTTGCTGCAGCTTCCCAAAGCAGTCACAGCATCATCTCTGTGCCACTGCTTCCCATGGGTGCTCCCTGGAGAGACAGCCCAAATGCAGAGGTCAGGGGGTGCATCCCTCTCACGAGGGTCTGGCCTGGTGTGAATCAGTTCCTCCAGCAGCGGCACTACCCCGGTCATGGTGTGGTTCTGGGTGAAGCCCTGGCTGGGAAAGGCAGTGCTGCTGCTCTCTCTGCAGCTCTCAGCATGCCCCAGGCTTCTACCTTGTGTTGTCTGATCTCTTGTTTCCTCCAGATGTGACTTGGGAGTAGCACGGAGTGCAGGATGAGTTCCATGTCACTGGTGGTGAACTCTCCTCCTGATGGAGCTTTCCCCAAGAAGGAAGCCCTTCCCACAGAGCAGAGGAGGATCATCTGGCCCATCCCAGAGTGAGGAAGGCAGCATGTCACTGATCCCACAGATGCCCTGACCACAGTACAGTGTCCCTGGGGCAGGTCTCCATGTGTGGAGAGCTGCAGGTTGAGGTGTTGGTTTGTGGCTGGCTAGATGGCAACCTTCCTGTGGGTCTCCAGCTTGCCATCACCCATGCTGCTGAGAAAGGGCATAAAGATGCAGTTTGACAGTGTCTCCAGACTCTGTGTGATAAACTGGAAATCAGCTGGAAATCAATTTTCATAGAATCATAGAATGGTCTGGGTTGGAAGGGACCACAAGGATCAGAGAGCTCCAACCCCCCCTGCCACAGGCAGGGACACCAACCTCCAGGCCTGGAGCTACACAAGGTTGCCCAGGGTCCCATCCAACCTGGCCTTGGACACCTCCAGGGACAGGGCAGCCACCCCCTCTCTGGGCAGCCTGTTCCAGCCCCTCACCACTCTCTCTGGAAAAAACTTCCCCCTAATATCTAATCTAACCCTTCCTTCCTTTAGCTTTAGTCCATTCCCCCTTGTCCTGCCATTGTCTATCCTTTTAAAAAGTTTAATCCCCTCCTGCTTATAAGCTCCCTTCAGGGACTGGCAGGCTGCAATGAGGTCCCCCCACAGCCTTCTCTTCTCCAGGCTGAACCAGCCCAGCTCCCTCAGCCTCTCTTTGTAGGGCAGGTGCTCCAGCCCTCTGAGCATCTTCGTGGCTCCTCTGAACCCTCTCCAACAGTTCCACATCTTTCTTGTATTGGGGGCCCCAGCTCTGGACACAGGACTCCAGCTGGGGCCTCCGGAGGGCAGAGTAGAGAGGGACAATCCCCTCCCTGTCCCTGCTGGCAAACTTTTTCTCATGCTTTTTTATCCGTCCTTCCCCAGAAGTCTGGGGTGGTGTTCCCCCTTGTTACATCTCCTCTGTGCAAACAGATTTTGATGTAGACTTCTCCAGGCTTAAATGTGTGTATTAAAAAAATTGAAATACAACTTGTTTATAGGCATATGTTAAACAGTGACACACACTCAAAGCTCTGCTCACTGCCACCAAATTGTATGTAAACTTCTTTGAGCACCATCCTCACCTGAGTATCTGCACGTGGACGTGTGAGGTTTCCCTGAGGTCAGTGGGGCTGTGCCAAATTACACCTCTGATAAGCTCATAAGCTACTGGAGGAGTTAGACCTGTGTAATAACACGTGGGTGACGTGTTCTGATGGCAGCAGCGCGGTAGCAGAAGATGATCGACTCTGACTCGTGAAACTGGAGCATACGCTGCTTGTTTTGAACCTGACCTGATTTTGTAGTCCTGGGCATAGTGGGTAGGGAAGTCTGCTGTTTGAGGCATCAGACTGTGAGCTGTTTAATCATTTATAAAGTTGAAAAGTGGTGGCACTTCATTTCTGATGTGAAGTGCTAATTAGTTTACTATAGGATACAGGAAATTCGTGTTTCTGGCAGGGTGGCTGTTCATCTTTTAAAATGTGTTTATTTGTGACTGCATTATGTTTATATCATTAGAGCAATAGATGTACAGCCTGAGCTCTCAGAGGGGAGGAAAAGGGCAGTACCTCATTCAGAAGTACATGAGGCTGCTGTTAATAGAGCTTATTAGGGGCTGTGCCTCACCTGGACAGAAAAGCACTAGGTACCAGACCTTCCCTCTGCATCTGTGGATCCTTTTGGGTGCAGTTGTGGCTTGATTTAAGTGCTGTTCAGTGGGCAAAAACCAGGAATTGAAATTCCTGGTGTAGAACCTGGGGAAGGGTCCAAATACCCACATTGAATGTTGTTTGCCTTAAAGGACAGCAGCATGGTCCTTTCATGCAGACTTAATTTGCTTCCTAAAAGTTTGATAACAGGAGGGGAGGTAGATCTTTGTGAACTACAGATTTATTTCTGAGAGGCCCCCCCAAAGTTGATGTGAATATAAAGTAGGTTAGTTAATATCTTGTGATTTCTTCCCCCCCCCTCCAATAATTTCAAAGAACAAAATGGGTTTGCAAACACCTTTTTCCAGCAATTGAATCTTGCTTTGAAAGCTCTTGATCACGGCAGGTTGGATTAGAAGCTTACCCCATGCACTGCTGCATCTTATATACTGAGAGGTTACAGCATCAAAGAGAGGGTGCCTGATGACTGGATTTCACTCCATCTTTATTAAGTTGGTAATTAAGGGCCAGAGTGTAGCAAAAAATGATTTTTTGAGAAGTCACTTCATCTTTATTTGGGGTTAACTGCATTAACGCTCTCAGCTTGATAGGCTGGTTTCATGACAGGAACTTTAAAACAGTGTTAGGGGGATGTGCAGCTTCAGCATTGTACAAGGAGAGCCCTAATTCTAAAGTAATCCTGTTGTTCATGCTCTCAAACTCTTATAAATCAGCACCTTTTAGGCATTTTAAAATGCATGTTTAAAAGCAGTGTAATCAGGCACTGTTGGCTTGTAACTGGAGCAGAATGGGGAAAATCTGAAAACTAAATGTGGATTTGCAGAGAAGGGAGAAACGTGCCTGTGTGTAGCAGGATGAGGTGGGACTGCAGCTGGATTCTGGCAGGAATTCAGTGGACAAAGCCCTTGGAGGACTAGCGTGGATCTCAAGGATGCTTATCATTGCCCTGAGACCATCCCAGGGTATCAGGGCTTTGAGGATTTGAACCCTGGGAGTTGAGGTACCAGCAGATTTCAAAATAGTGATGTGTGCCATCAAACAGAATTGGTTCTCACAGCCCTGTTGAGAGCTGTCTCTATGTTTGGTTGCAATTGTGTAGTTAATATATGAGGACAAATTAAGGATTAAAGTGTGTTTTTAAAGCACTGGTTAGGACAGACATCCACTAGCCCATATAATTAGGCATTTTGTACGTCTGCATAATAACTCACCTTTTACCATTGAAGGTTCAGAGACCAAAAATGATCAAAGCTTCCATTTCATTACCTGCCACTAGAGACTTCTTGTGTTTGTCCTTTTTCCTGTGTGTCTAATCAAACACTGTATCTAGGGGCAATACTGCTTTGGAGATATAAGGGAAGATTGATGCTCTTGTCCTCTGGTTGCACAGGTAGATGAATTCTCTATTCATGTGAACCTCACATGAGCTACTTTAAAAAGAAATGCAGCAATTCAGCTAAGCCCTGTTCTGTTCATTTTGGTACAGAAGATAACACACAGGGAAGCCTGAGAACCCACCTGGGATCATCTTTTCCTATTATGTTGGCAGCAAACCTTTGTGCTGTTTTAATACGTGTTATTCTGGAACTGTAACATATTCTGGATCAATAACATAAGGGAAAGCATGGATGTACCACACATCAAACCTTCTGTCTTGTTTTTAAGTGATGTTTTCCTGAAATTCCTGTTGTGTAGGCTTACTCCTTATGAGAGACGAATGTGCTGCTGTTCATAGGGCTGTACATCAAACAGATTTGCAGTACCTGTCTCTTGTGTTCCCTTGAAAGCAATACATATGTCTGCAAAGATTTTTCCTGAGATGTCTCTTGCCCTTGTTCCTCACAGAATAGAGATCTGCATACTGTGGCCTTTGGAAGCCACATAGGAATAATTCAGAATGCTTTGAGTGGGTAGAAAGAGGAGTACAATGAAAATAGCCAGATTTCTGAAAGAAGTTTGCCTTCTTGTGAAAAAACTAATAAGCTTGAAGTTTTATGGTGAAAAACAAAATTCCAGAGAAAACATTTCAGATAGAAATCTGGATGCCTGTCTGTGCAATATGAGCTAGGGAGCCTGCTTGGGCACAGGGGGGTTGGACCTGAAGATCTCTCGAGGTCCCTTCCAACCCCTACGATTCTGTGATTCTGCTTGCTTTCCCTTGCTGGGTTTTGTTGTATCTGTTCTGAATCTTAAGGAGCCTGGATATTATTTAGGTACTTCAAATTAACCCACTTGCAATCAGGTTCTGAAAGTGGAAGTCGGTAAGAGACTAAAATTGTTTTGAATGGGTAAGTCATCGGCTGCATATTACAGCATGAAAATTGCTTTAAATTGCATTTAGCTCTTTGCATCATAAGCTGGTTTTGCTCTTTTTTGTTTTGGGGGTGTTCACAGTTATGCCCTGGGTTCAGCCCTGAGAGCAGCCCTGCTGAGAAGGACTTGGGGATTCTGGTGGATGAGAAACTTAACACGAGCCAGCAGTGGCTCTTGCAGCTGGCAAGGCCAATGGGATCCTGGGCTCCATCAGCAGAGGGGTGGCAGCAGGGACAGGGAGGGGATTGTCCCTCTCTGCTCTGCCCTCCTGAGGCCCCATCTGGAGTCCTGTGTCCAGAGCTGGGGCCCCCAATACAAGAAAGATGTGGAACTGTTGGAGAGGGTTCAGAGGAGCCACAAGGATGATTAGAGGGCTGGAGCAGCTGCCCTACAAAGAGAGGCTGAGGGAGCTGGGCTGGTTCAGCCTGGAGAAGAGAAGGCTGCGGGGGGACCTCATTGCAGCCTGCCAGTCCCTGAAGGGAGCTTATAAGCAGGAGGGGATTCAGCTTTTTAAAAGGATAGACAATGGCAGGACAAGGGGGATGGATTAAAACTAAAGGAAGGAAGGGTTAGATTAGATATTAGGGGGAAGTTTTTTACAGAGAGAGTGGTGAGGGGCTGGAACAGGCTGCCCAGAGAAGTAGTGGATGCCCCGTCCCTGGAAGTGTTCAAGGCCAGGTTGGATGGGGCCCTGGGCAACCTTGTGTAGCTCCAGGCCTGAGGTTGGTGGCCCTGCCTGTGGCAGGGGGGTTGGAGCTCTATGATCCATGGGGTTCCTTCCAACCCATGTCATTCTAGGATTCTGTACTTTAAGGGACAGTGTGCCATTGTGTGACTGCTGCCTCATGCACCTGGGGCAGCTGGGGAGGTGAGGTCCAGATGCACTCACTGCTTATTCTTACCACCTACTTCATCTGCAGAAGGGATGGCACAGTGTCTGTGAAGCTTTTATTCATGAGACTGGACGTGAAGATGGGCTTCACATCCATGTACCCTAGGGAAGGGTGGGGAGAAGATGCTCACCTTGTTCTAGCCTACACGTGGAGCTGTAACTTATAAGAGCACAAATCCTGCCCATGTTAAGGGAAATATTGATGTGGGAAGTAGCTGGGGTAGTGGGGAGGGAGGGCCTGGGTGCATATGGCTCTGCCTTCTGTGATGGAGCCATCTGAGGCCATCGCTCAGGCACATAGCAACTTGTTAAGAGCAACTGTGCAAAGTCCCTAAGTTCAATTTAGGATACAATGGATCATAGACCACTTTAAAAAAAACCAAAACAAAACCAAATCCCTTGTGCTGTGATGTGTGACATCAGCAGAGGAGGAAGATGTGTGGACACAGACTCTAAGACAGCATTCAAAGGGACAATAAAACCCTCAGGTGGGTGTAGGGATGCTGCTTTCAGTGCAGAGCCTGAGTCTTTACCTGCCTTTTGTTATAGTGAGTTGTATCTCTCTGTGCCAGCGCCCTTTATAACAGGAAGCCTCTAATAACATTTGAAATACAGTAGTAGTAGTAGTTGTTGTTGTTTTTCCTGGGTGAAAGCAAGGCTCTGAGAGATTTAAACCCCCTGGCAGCAGCAGAGCTGATGGATACCAGCACCAGGAGGAACTGAGCTGCTTTTGCTTGAAGTATAAACAGAAAAAGTGTGATGCTGGGAGAGAGGGGTCCAAAGCTTCTCTAAAACAGGCAGTGTGTCTACAGAATTACATTACCCCCAGCCCTTGCAACATGAAGAGGGCTGGTTATTATGGAATTAAATGGGTTTTGTGAATAATTGCACTGTGCTACAGGAACTTGGGGTGTCTTTCTTCTTGAAGAGCAATGGGAAGAGTATCTGGGACAGGGCTGCCACAACTCTGGTGTCAAAGCTGTTTGCCTTGAGGGGAAGCAGTACCAGCAGTGCCTTGGGATGAAAGTTTTCACCCAGCCTTTCTGCAAGCTGCTCCTGTCCCCTTTTCAGTCACTTCCTTGCAGAGGAAGGTTACACTTACAGGTAGGTCTTGCTGATGGTTTTAGCCAAAAATCTGCTCTGAGTGGTCTCCTCAGCAAGGTGATGATGGTGACATGTGGGTGAACACACACACACACAGCCCTGCAGCTTCTTGCCCAAAATTCTTAGGAAATATCAAATCCTCTGAGGGGTCTTAAAAGGATTAATTGCCCTTTGACTTCTACCCTCCCTTAGCTTTTAATAGGAGTGAGCTCACAAATGAAAGGCGCAGCTTGCTGGTGCTAACAGTTTAAGCCCCAAAGGGACAGGGTGCTGCTTAACTTCATACTGACTATCGAGGCAAGGCTGTGGATTCTCTTGTGGACTATTATTTCAGTGTTTGTTTGCTGAGGGCTGTTTGTGAAGAGCTCAGCCAGCACAGGCAGCTTTGTTTTTACGCTTTAATGGAGCTACGTTAGTTTCGGTGTAGAGCCAAGCCATCTCTTTAGCAGGTGTTGAGCATTTAATCAGTACAACGTGACAAGCAAGGGAGAAGCTCGGAGCAGGGAGAGAGAGGGCTCCTTGGGCTGGGCATCTGCTGCCATCTGAGCTGGGAGACGAGTTAGTGCGTGTATTTCCGCAGGGATATTCTGATCCCTTTTTTTATTTTACTATCGTTATTTCTCTGTTCTCTGGCTCCCAAAGGTGCTATTTAAAATAGGATTTCTAGTGTATGATTTGAGCCAGGAGAAAACGATGACAGCTCTGTTCCCTGCCTGGCAGATAAGGAGGTGTCGGAGGCAGATAGCGCTGGGTGTGAGGCGGGAGCTGCGTGTGAGGCTCTTGCCCGCCTTGCCGAGGCGCGGTGGTGGGTAACGCGGGCCGGCGGCGCCCACCCTTTCCCTGTCGCCTCCAAGTGGGAGGGTTGTCAGGGCATGAGGCAGAAGGGTTAAAATTTAATTAGAAAACATAGTGGCAGCTACTGGAGCTTAGCAGAGATTTATATAAGCTGCTAAGGAGGACAAGGCTGCTGTGTGAGCTGCTGGTAGGGCTGAGCTACTGCAGCCGCTGGCTCGGCTTCAGGCGCCGGCAGCCGGGGCATTCCTGGGAATCTGCCCAGGAAGCGCTGTGAAAGAGGAGTTTGTTTTAAGGTTTGACCCTGGCCCTGCGCAACACCCCTGCCCTCCGCCCACCGTATAAAGCCAGGCTGCCGTCATGCCAAGCGTTTGAAGGAGGGAGCCAGAGCCAGCCGGGACGGGGATCCTTGGTTAGCCGGCGGAGCAGCTCATGGCTTCGGTGTTCATGTGCGGGGTGGAAGATCTGCTCTTCAGCGGGAGCCGCTTCGTCTGGACGGTGACGGTGGCAGCGCTGAGGAGGTGGTACGCTGCCCGGCTGCGGGCTTGCCAGCAAGCCCTGCGAGCATGGTGCGGCCTCCGGGATGTCTACCAGGTAAAACCCCCCTCGCCGGTCCTCGCCCTGGGTTCTGTTAGGAAGCAGCGTGCCACCCAGGGACCTACGTGTGCTCACCTGGCTGATTCCTCGGTGCATGCAGCCCGGGTGAGGTGGCTGGGGCAGGGTGAGGTGAAGAGCATCGTGCTGGAGCTGCAGCTCACGCAGCCCTGGCGTGTAGATACCTGGCAGGTTTATAGCTGAGAGTCTGAACTGCTGTCAGGCTGCTTTCAAACAGCCACTGCTGCACATCTGCCTTGAACTCAGGGCTTGGGGGAGATGCTTCGTGGGTTAAATGTGATTTATCAGCCCGTTTATCAAAGTGTTTCAGCAGCCAGGTGCCCCCTGTATCACAGCCCCTCTTGCTGGTCACCATCGCTGTGCTGGGGATCTGGGAGGTGCAGCTTGTGTACTTGGAGCACGATGCTGCCATGGGAGAGAGTGGCTGTGGCTTTTCCTGCTGTGTCCGTGTCGCTGAACGGCAGCGGAGTGGGATGTGATAGTAGTTTGCATTGCAAAGGGATTGCTGTTTGGGGGGGGCTGTCGTGAGTCCTGAAACAACTATTGGGAGGCTTGCCTTTCTACAGGCAAAAACTACAGTGCTGTACTTTTAGTTGCAGTTAGGGTGGTGTCACTCTTGGAACCTGTTTTTGCTGGCAGTTACTTATTTTCAAGTGTCTGGATTTATTTTTGCCTCACATGTGAACTCGTGTGCCTGGTCCCACTGTCAGTTTTTGCTAAACTAATAAGTCAAAGCTGCTTCTCCCTGATGTGTTGCAATACAGAGAATGACACAGCTCGCAGCAAACAGCTCCCCAGAACCATCAGGATGTAACATCCATGGGTATGTCATGCTGAAGGAGCATCTGTGCCTGCTTAATCCCAAAGGGATCTGTTGCTATTTAGCTTGAAGGTATGCCCAGGAGTGGGAGCAGCTTTACTGTGATAGAGGTGCCTACAAGTGCATCTTTTATGGATGATGGATGCAAATGCTTTGTGATGTGTGGCACTTGAGGAATATGGATCATGTACAGTCAGGGACTGGGGGAGTACAGGCATCACTGCTCCACACCTTCGCTAACCTGTAGAAATGTGGGAAGCAGCCCTGGCTCCCATTGCTCTCTATAAATAAAACCCAGCTACACCTGTACTGTCTGGCTGTTATTTTTGGAGTGTGCTCGTGTAAAGAGCATGGATCTCAGACTGCCTCTTCTCCCCTGCTGCGTACGCATGGAGGAAAACCCCATTGCTCCAGGGCTGGAAGAACAGCTTGTGAAGGACCAGCTCTGACAACAGCTGTATTCAGCCTGTTCAGCTGCAATTCTCTGATGGCTGGCTCTAAGTGAAAAGAGTTTGGGGTTTTTTTTCCAAAACAAAGTGTGACTGTATCTCTGGCCAAACTTACTGTGTCCTGGTGGCTGCTGGTGGATTTATCTGGCTTGTCTTTACGAAAAGCATTGCTGACTCGTGTCTGTGTCTTAAGAAGTGGGGATGTGAAAATGGGTAAAGGGGAGACTGGTCCTTCCATTGCCCTTCCAGGTGGCCTGTGAGCCAGTGGGTGGACAGGGAGCACCCCTTCCTGCTTCCCTGTGCTTCCACAGCCTGTCACAGCCGCACAGAGCACAGCCAGGCTGCTGGGAAATACAGTGACCTGTTGCTCCATGCTCATGGCTCCAAGGATCAGCTTGTGCCATGTTATCCCTGGGATGTGAAGCTGGGCAGAAACAAGGTGTCTCTCATGTTTTAATGTCAGGAATTTCCCAGGGGTAACTTGGGGTGTATTAAAGAGATGGCTGAAAGAATGCCCTGCAGCTCTTCCTTGGGTTGTGCAGCATGCTGCTTTCTGTGTGGAGGTCTTTGCTTGTTGCTGCTAGAACCGTTGGCAGTACCCTGGCTGAGCCCAAAGGGGACAGGACAGCACGCAGCATCAAGTCACCTGTCTGTCTGGATGTGGGAGCCCTATAAGAAGCTGAATCAAATACAATTTTTTCTCTTTATAAACACTTCAAGCTATGAAAACATCTAGGCAGGGTAGCTGGATGATCCCTGCATGCAGAAATGTACTGAGCCATTCCATGTTAGGTTTGTTCATCTTGGGCTTAGAGCAGTAAGGTATGAAGTGCAGAGCTCTCCAGGGCTGTTTGTCAGGGGAGGTGGATGTTGCAGTGTCTATGGGACTAGGCTCTCCTCTTGTACATGGGATTTTTTTGTCCCATCATTCCCATAGATCCTGCATTATCCTGGGAATATGTCTTTGCTGTGCCCTGTTCTCTGTCTGTAAAATGGACGTAACAACTCACTCCTATCTGCCAGGGATGCTACTTGTCTTCCCAAACTTTTCCTAGAAGTCCTGTAGCTACTGCAGCCAGATGAAAGCATGGTTTTGCCTTGTGTTCTTAATATTGGTACCTGGACAGGTGCTTAATCAAGTCCTTTCCCACCTTGGCTCTGTCATGTTCATATTTCTCTAACTTTCACATTTGTGGTGTAAAAAGTACCATGGCTCTTTTGACTAAACTTAGACTTTTGTCCTCTCTGAGGACTCTCTGGGCTGAATGGGGTGTAACAGAGTGGGGAAACAAGCCAGAACTTTCACTGAGCTACATGCAAGGGACACGCAGGTGAGGTGATGGGCACTTGCACTGCCAGCCAGCCCTGGAAGCTTCAGTTTGATATTTGGGGTTCCTCTTGTTTTGTGGGTCAGTGGCTATATCCAGGTGAGTTGGACACTGTTAGTAGGTCTCTTTCATCAGCAGCAGATTGGTGTGGTGAAAGGAAAGACAACAGGACTGCTGCTCCCTGGTAACTTCTGGGGTTTTGTTGTTACTGGGTTTTTTTGGTGGTGCTATTAGTAAAAGGCTTGCTAGCCTTGTGGAGACCTGAGCCTGAGTCCCAGCACAGAGAAGCTGTTAACACCTTCATCCTGCTACGGAGAGCTCCCACCCGTGCCTTGTGAGGGCGGCAGGTGCCGAGGTGGTCACGCGGGCAGAGCTGTCTGGCTGGGGAAGCTGAAATCCTCTCTGCCAGCATAAAGCCTTTACCTGCCTCA
>VZTU01012607.1:622755-660053 GCA_013400835.1 Zapornia atra | reverse complement strand
TTCTCCTTAACCTTCTTGGTTCGTGTGTGTAGGAAACACCTCCCAGGGTTTTACCGGCGGCTGTTTCACATGGTCACCAGTGCAGGGACTTTGGCCCCAGCCCAGCAAGCCAAGCTCCAGCATTTCCCCCAGCTGGTCTCTGCTCCAGGGTGCTGCCATCACCTGTCTTGTCACTGAAGGAGAAGGGGTGTCCTGTTTGCCCAGAGACTGTTCATCTGGAGGAGTTTGTGAGCTAAAGTGCTGCCGGGGTGTCCAGTTTTGCTCTGAAATAACCTCTGAACCCATGTAAGAGGGAAAGGTTGTGTACTGTGTGACTTTATCCCCTGTAAGCACTTGGGTTGAATGCCAGGGGTCATTGTCCTGTCCGTTGTTGAGAGCATTGGAGAGCCTGTCTTGGGAAATAAGACTTGGGGAGACAGCTGATGGATGAGCTGGCACATCTTTTGTACTGCAGCAAGTCAATATGAGTCATTGGTGCTATCAGGGCTCGGAAGACACCTTAGGTGAGTTTGGCACAGAAGCCTTCATGCAAGGGTACCTGTTTCCTACAAGGGAAAGGGACAAGGGCTGTACTTTGCTGTGGAGATCTGGCACAGTGCTCAGGTGTGCCAGCTGGGCTTTGGGGGGGGTCTTCCCAGAGCCCCTCCTGATGCCCACAGCAGGACAGCATGGCACTTCTGGGTGTCCTGATACTCTTTCAAAAGAGAGCTTTTGGCAGGGTGCTTCACATGCTGGTTTTATAGGCCACCTGCCTTAGATTTAATTATAGGGCAGTAAAACAGAAAGTGAAATTTTTATAGAAATGAGGTTGTTAAGCAGTGTCAAAGCCAAAAACCTTTAGGACCAACCTCCATCCCATGTTTAGTTACTTGTGTTACCGCTGGCCTGGCTTTCACTGGGATGTCAACACTGAGGTATTCTGGCACACATCTTGCCCTGAGGTACCAACACCCTTCTTTTTTCTCCTAGAAATCCCATTGCACAGTCATTCCACATTGGCCCCTGTGCTTTAAGCATGAAAGAAACATTGCATGGGAGTTTATTGGCTAATGTAGCTAATTGTATCAATTAAGAAATGGTCAAGTGAATTGGTCTGATGCAATGTGGAAAGGAAAAACCAGGCAAACTGTGCCCAATCCCCCCCCAGAATCCAATGACACTCTGTGATTAATATTTGCTGGACATGAAACTGGGTGTGGGAGCATCTCTGTGATTAAGCTGTTCAGTTACACTGGTCACTTGGCCGGTAATCGCTGGTGTGAAAGTGTCAATTGAATTCACGTGGCTGTTTGGGCAGAGTGCTTTGTAACCTCAGAAAGGTCACTTCCTTTGTGTGAAGTTCAAAAGAAATCGCTGATGAAGCACGGTGAGCTTCGTACACGTGTCCATCCCATGTGTATCTGGGGTGGGGGAGCAAGAGGAAGCAGTTGACTTCTGTTTCCTATGGTGCTAACGTAGTTGGTTTGCATAGTGAGGACCATGTTTCCTCTGCTACCACACCTTAACCTTTCATTATTAAAAAACGCTGACAACAAATAGGAGATGCCTTTTTTTCCCCCCCTCTATTTTCCCAGTGATGGGAAGTGAGGGTGAGCACCAAGGGGAAGCTCTGTGTTGCTGGGGCAGAGCTTTCCCTGCTCTGCACCAGGCAGACCCCTGGAGCGATGCTCAGAGGGAGCACCTCCTTATGGGTCAGGGCTTTCCAAAGGGAGCTCAGACCTTTTTAGAAGGCTCTGAATATGTGCCCCTTGGAAGGCTTAAGCTTGGTCACTGGGAATTATCGGTTGCTCTGGAAAAGCTTTGCTCTGCCTGCTTTCATCTAGCTGTTTTTCTTTGAAGGCATCTGATCTAATGCTGTGATACCTCTCACCTGTCCCCTGAGGAGTTTTGGCTCCATTTGAAAATCCCAAGTGTGGCATGCAGAGGCTTCCCTGGGGGCTGAGCTTTGGGGGACCCTCTTGCAGAGCAAACAGGACCAGCTCCAGGCACAGCCTCCTGACAGCTTAAGAGTTAAACTTTTGCTTCACACGCTTCCAAGAACAGCTCTCCAAAGCTCTCTGCCAGACATCTTTCCATTTGAGCTCATGATATAGCGTTTTCTGTTTGAGAGAGCTTATTCAAACAAAAATACGATTCTTATTTCTTTTTGGTACTGCTCCTCCCTCTTCCCTAGCAGACAAACTCCACAACCAGACTGTGAGCTTCATCTCATTTCCTTCAGGGTGCTGCAGTGCCAGTTCCAAACAGTGCCTTCTATTCACTGCCCACTTTGGCCTGTGGAAATGTTGTTTTTCTTCCATCTGACGCAGTTCACAAACTCCGTTTGATTTCAAATGTCGCTGGCGCCGCTTCCCAGCAGCGGGCTCCCTACAAAGGTATCGCTGCAGGAGCTCCCCTGGATCGCTCTTTTCTCTTTGGGTCTTGAGCAGAGAGGCTGGCCAGCTCGCTCTGCCTGGACAAGAGGCTTATGAAAAGGCAAATTAAAAGCGTTTCAGGCACACGCTGGTTTTTCCGTTCTTTGTCTTGGGTGTTTTAACTTTCTGTCACTCCTCTTGCCAGCTCTGTCACCGCTGCCTTTCACAGTCTCAGATGGACTGTCCATGTGCTTAAAATAACACTGCCTTATCTTTGTCTCCTCGTTTTCTAAAAATCAGGCCACCCTTCTACAGTCGGCGTTGCTCTTAAAACCTCTGAGTCATAATTAGTGATTAGTAATTCTGCTAATCTTCTGTACAGATGGAGGCCAGTTCATTCTCAGAGCCTGCAAAGAGGATAAAGCTATCAGCGCTGGAATATATTAGCTTAAATACCCTCCCACACACAAATACACATGTACACCTTTCCCTGCTAATTGGCCTGTCATTCATTTAAACATGCATCTACTCAGCGTGTTGAGGGAAGGAGAGGTGGGGAGAAGAAAGGTCATCAAAATGCTGAAAATAGCCCAAATGGGCTGTTTAGCCATTAAAAGCCAATCCAAATAATGTGAGATATGACTGCAGGGCTTCTATGGTTGGTCTTCCAGTTGATGGAGGTGTCCCAGTGATCACCTTCCTGCTCCCCGTGGGGTGCAAACATGGGGTACCAGCAGAGCTGGGAGCGGTGATGGTGCAGTTACTGCCACAGAGAACCTCATGGTTGCTGCCTTGTGAGCATCCAGTGTTTGGTTTTTGTTGGGTCAGTGGTCTGTAGGTGGGCTGGGCAGAGGGTGTATGGCATGGAGAAGGCTGTGCTTGTTGGCATCTCATGCGGACAGGGTGTTGACACGGATGCAAGAGTGTGGCAAAGGACTGGGAGAGTGTAATTTGGAGGAGTAGGAGAGGGCAGCACAAGAACTATGTAGTGTGAAAAGTGCAAGCTGTGGGGGAAAGAGGAGGGAGACCAGGGAATAAAGCTAACCATTATGACCCCCTTCAGCTGTATGTCGAACTCCTGATACTCCACACTGGGCACAAACTTGCAAGGAAGTCTTGGAAACCAAACTCATAGGGGGGAAAAAGTGCAATAGGAGAGGAAAGCTGAGACTGTAGATAAAGAATAAGAGGGGACCAATTTCTCCAGAAGGGTGGCTGCCCTATGCAAAGAGGTCCTGATGCTGAGCATGGAGCTGTTTGGCTGGCGCCAAACTGGACGTGTCTGGTTGCTACAGCTGTTTTGAGAGAGCAAGTATGTTAGTGTGGATGAAGCTCCTTGGGAATCTGGTTGGGCAGGTGTGCTTAGGCACTAAGTCGGTGTTTGCTAAGCCGTAGCGAAAGTGGGAGTGAGTAATTCCCCTCTGATGTTGAGCACACTGTGTCTGTTCACCTTATTCTGAGAGGCTGGGGTGTGCTGCATTTGCTGTAGGGTTACGTGGGTACACTGGGGTCGCAGCCCTGCCATCCCCACGCCTCAGCTCTTCTCTGCATTGCAGAGACTTCTTCCCTGCTCAACTCTTGCTGCTCCAACAGCTTTTCCCATGGCTGGGACCTCTTATGGGTGTACACTGTATTTCTTTTAAAATTTAAGTTTTTCTTGTTTGGAGAAATTCTCTGTGGCCCTGAGTACAGCTGAATTACGTAGCCCAGGTCGGTGTGCCTTTGGAAGCCCTGCATCCTCTGAGGACCCATGTTCTTCCCCTCCTTTAGCTATTCCTGTCCCTGTGGTTATCCCAGCAGGGCAGAAGTTGGCACCACCCAGGTAACCTTTACGTCATTTCTCTAAGGAAAAATGACTCACTGTCTATTTTCCATCTTATTTTGGGGCCTTGGAGCCTGTGTTTTGGAGACAAATGCAAGTTTGTTATTTTGAAATACTCTTCCCAAACTGTCTTAGCTGCCACCCCTTAGGTTGCTGGTTCAGTCTGGACCAGTTGACTGGGCCTGATCTGGCATCCTCCTACCTGATGTGGGGCCAACTTATGGTTTTTTTCATGAAATCTGTAAATCTGAGCATTGTGCAGAGAGCTTTTGTAGCCTCGTGACTATGGGAATGCCAGCTTTTACAAAGGGGGGGGTGGATCAACCCTTTTGGTCTGCAAGCTTTTAAAAAGGTAGATATTTGATCAAAGCTAGTTCCTTCACATTAAGGAGAGTGAGACATCTCTGACACCTCGCTGCATCCCAGGTGTCTGGGGTAGCTGGGGTGGCTGGCCCTCTGGAGGTGTCTGGGGTGATGGTAATTTAGGGAGGCAGCCCCAGGCTGGGGGGGCAGGGCTAACTCATGCTGTTTGATGGTGTGGACCAGGCAGCCTGGCTTTCCTCTCCTCAGCAGTGTCAGGAAGGCTCTGGCCTTACATAGTGCTCTGCAGCTTAACAGAGCCCATTGTTAGCCTCAAACTCTTGGAACATGGAGCCTCTTGTTTGGGGTAGCTCAGCTGGACCGGGAGAGCTGGGTACCTCTAAAAAGTGGGACCTGTGTGAACTGTGTGCTGCTTTCAGAAGTTTGACCCCGGGGTTCTTGCTTCCCATTCTGACAAAAGCAAGTTAGTTTGTTCCAGGTGTTGAACTTAATTTTTGTATGAAGTAGATCCACAGAAAGTGGGGTGGGAAAGTCTTTGTGGTTTGTCCTCTCTGTGCATAGTGACTGGCCAGTTCAGAGCACAAGTAACTGAAGGAGAGCATCCAGGGAAGAGGTCATTCTCACTCCTCGGGGAGGTGGTCTTGGTGTGTGTCCAGAGCTCCTCCCTGCTCTGGTAGTGCTTTGTGATGTTCCCCCTGACTTGTATCTTCCAGGCCATGCTGGATGCCATGGTCCTGGGGTGTGTTGTCTCTTGGCATCAGTCTTCCTACCCTAACTTGTGCAGCCAGAGGATGCGAGTCAGTGGTGTGATTTAAACGCTTGGGCACCCATGCTCACACCATGTTAAGGGAGATGATTAACACTGAGCTCTGCGTGTGTGAGGGAGGAACAGGTTTATGGTTTGGATTCCTAAGTAACTGCATGGGTAGATCTGAGATCTTGTGCCTTGGCTGGAGGTGAGGTTGGAGCTCTGGAGGTTTCAGCCTCCTGGGTTTGGGGGCATAGTTCTCTGGCTTTCTATCTCGTTTCTTCTGTTTGTGGTGAAAGCAGCATTACATGGCCATCTGTTTCTTCTGGAGGATGGCTCAGGTTTTTGTGAGATGCCTGGGCTCCTCCTGATGCAGTTAGTGCTGCAGTGTCAGAGCTCAGAGGTGATGAAGCCTCGTAGGTTAATGCACTGGAGTCGGAGAAATCAGGGAGTGGAGCTGGCTGTCCTTTAAGCATAACTTGATACTTTGCACACTAAAAACATTACTGTAAAGGGAGCAGAGGAAGAGGAGGTAGATGATATACTCTTGCACCTCTACTAGCATCAAATTGCTCTCCTGGAGCCTAACCCTGACCCCAGAACAAATTCAGATTGATGGCCAGAGGTGTGCACAGAGGTCTCTGTGCTCCTGGTTCCCTCCCCTACATGCGGTACTCTACATCAGAGGCAGTGGGCCAGGGCGTGCTCTGGGAAGGAGGTGGGGACGATAGCAGCTCCCAGCAAGCACAGGGCTGGTGGCATGGGGGTCCTCAGACGACTGCAGGGGGGCTGGCAGGGACCTGTGGTCCCACAGCAGTGTCTCGCTGCCCTGGGGCTGGCACCTCGTGCTGTGCCTTCAATTGGGAGTGGCTGGTTTTTTACTTGGTGGTGTTTCTTCATCAAGGGGTTAATGTTATTACAAAGTGGGGGGGCAGGTGAGGGGGGGGAATCACTGTAATGCTTTCCCAGCCTCGCTCCATTTTTAACAATCACATCTCAGCCTCTTGTGTCCCCTGACTCATGCTGGAAAGGCTTTTGTTTCTGAATCTGTAATCAAAGCAGCAAATGTGAAGGTCACTTCCTTGAGGCTTTATGGCAATGGAGGAAGTCCAGGATCGTGTCTCTGTCTCCCTTCTTCCCCCAGCCTGAACGTATGGAAAACATGAAGGCTTAGTACCCATAACGCTGTGGAGTATTCTTTACCCTTTTAAACTGGGGTGTGTGGTGTGGAGGTAAGAGGCTATGTTTTAATTTCTGATGTTTAGCAGCAACAGGTAATGTTGTTTAGTGCTTTTACATTGGACTCCAACCAGAACATCGTGCAGAGCTCCAAGTTGTGCATGCAGGGGAGCAGGCAGCCAGAAAGCAGCACAAATTCAGCTTGCTTTGGGGTGCTTTCAGTGCAGACTGAAACCTTTTTGCTTGCTCAGGTTTTCTCTTTGCCCCAAAAGATCGGTCCATAAAAACATCTTTGCATCCCTTGCGCCCCACTGCAGAGATAAGGGGCTGTTTGTTTACTCCCAGCACTTCGAGCTGCTTTTTCCTGCCTCTGTAGGGGATCAAGTATTCCTGCTCAATGCTTGATTTGGGTAACTGTTGGTGCAGCTGGAGAGCAGGTCTGGAACTTCTGGCTGCAGAGAAAGTGCCTTTGCAGAGGTTACCGTTCCAGGCTGCCCTGAGATACGATTTGAATCAAACAAAGCACAGATTCATAAGCCCAGAGAAAGGGCGGCCAGCGCCTGGTACAGTAGCTCCTTTCAGCATGTAACTGTATTAAACATCTCATCAGTAAGGTCCCCACCCCTCTTCCCAAAACGCCCTGGCTCACGAGGAGGTGGGCGCTGGGGATGCAGCAGTGCAGCTCGTTAACGGTCGCTTGGAAAGAGCCTGTGAGCTCAAGTGCTTGTTCTGCTGTGGGAGTGGAGTGTGGAGCCGTCCAAATCCACCCCCACCCCCCCTCAACTGCTTGGCAAGGTGCTGGTGGCTGATGCCTCTCAGCACCCGCTGCAGCCAGTACTTAGACTTCTTCCAGGAAGCTTAGGAGTCCAGGCTTTTCTTGGTTTATTTGCTTTTTTTCTTGAGTTCCAGAGGTTGGAGGCATTTGAGGTGGGCTTGTGATAAAGCTTTTTTGAAAGAAAAAAGCCCCACTTTTTTATCATCACCTTCCTCATGTCTGTTCTGGGCTGGCATCTGGGTTTCCTGAGGGGCTGCTGCCAAGCGTGACAGCAGCTGGAAAAGTCCAGGCAGAGGATGGGGAAGGTATAGGAGATGAGCTGGGTGCAAGGACCCTGATGGGGCAGGAGGGAAAGTGGCAGAATATGCCTTCAGAGGATGTGATGTTGCCTGGAGAGGATGGTAGGTATTTGGTCATGCCTCCTTGCTCCTGCCTCTAAAACCCAATCCAGAGGTGGAGAAGCAGGAAGTATGGTGGGGGGGACAGAGGAGGGCAGCCTGTGAGAAGCCCTCAAAGAGATGGGGAGAGGCAAAGAGGCATTGAGGGCCTCTGAGGGTGGAAAACCCCTCGCTAAGGGGATCTTCTGGTCTTCTGTAACTCTTCCTGTAATGAGAAAGTTTTTCAAGTGGATCAGGGTGGCATCTGGGGTGAGGTAAAGCACAGGAAAAGGTGCCAGAAGCTCTGCACAGAATATCTCCTGACACTTGTGTTGTAGAGATGTAAGCCAAGGAGCGGGAGCTTAACTGATTGCCTCTGACCTCCTGGTTGAGGAGCAAAGGTCACATCAAGTCTCAGGAGCTTGGGTGTCCAGTCCTGCCCCACAGCGGGTACCACTCATCCCCGGGCAGAGGATGCTGCTGCTTCCAGGCAGTGCCCTTGCTGGGGCAACGCTGCATTGGCTCCATTGGGTACTGTCAGGAAAACTCTTTGATCCCATGGGATTTCACACATACATGCCCCCTTCCCAAGTTCCCAAGAGATTACACTGGAACAAAACATCATCGCAGGCTCGTGCGCAGTAACGACCTGACTGCAGTGTCTCAGAGCTGTTGGTGATAAGTGTGTCTCCACCAGACACTAATTTATTAGCTGTGTTCTGCCAAGGAAAGCAGATGTTGGATGAAGTATTTCATTGACTTGATAGTCGTGGCAGATTTGCACTGATGGCTTCCTATTAATTTCCCTGATTTTTAGGATTAGTTGTAGCGTCGCCTGTCTGTTCTCTTCTTGCAGTGATTTTAAATACATTGCAAAGTGGCAGGAACAGCAACAACAGCATCTGTGGAATGACATGACCTGTTTGAGAAACACTTTGGTTTGGGGTATGACACCTCCGTTTCATATAAGGAGAATATAATAAGCAACAAGTGGGCTGTTCCTAAAAGGCGATGGCTGACCTCTCCCCCTCTGTTGCCAGAAGGACTCGGCATCTACTGATAACGCTGCTGACAGGATCCCGTGGCCTTTGGCAGTGTCAGGAGAGGTGAGATGCTGTCTGGATGACACTTGTCAGCTGAAAAGCGTAGGGCCAGCAAAGGCCATTCCACAGCAGTACATCCCTCTGCCTCATGCTGCGGGAACCAATGCTGCCTGTGTGCTGCTAGCACCCTCGTCCATGTGCTGGTGTGCCGGCTGTGTGTGGGTGAACAACCCCTGCACACCCACGTGGGAGGGAGAAACCACTATCAGTGGCATCAGGAGAGTTGACTGCACTGCAAAACTTCCTTGTAGGGAGGAGAGAGTTGGCTTTTTACATTGCACACTCCTGGTAGAGACCAAGAAGCAGCAACTCTTCTGTTTATATTTTGCTCTTGGCAAGGGGCTTTATCTCCTGGCTGGGATACCGTATTTATTATTTTGAGGAAGACTGAATTAATTTGTTCCCTGGATTTTCATTTGCCAGTGTTCTTTGGGTTTGTGTGTTTTATCACAGCGCACTCATTACTTCTGACTATTGTATTTGAGCATTTTGGGAGAGGAGGAGGATGGTTAGACCCCTGTAACCTGCTTGAGGGGAGGATCTTTTGAATGACCGCAAGGCGCTGTGCCTATTGTCCTGGACGAATCAGTAGACCATCAATAAAACAAGTGAGAGTGTCCCTTAGATTTGCCATCCTCTAAAGTGAGAAATAGTAAATGGGGAGAAGGAGAATCATGTGGGAAGTGTGTTGGCACTTGGCCCTGAAAAGCCACAGCGCCCGCTGTGAGGGAGAGCACTCGGGCTGTTGCTTTGCCAGATATTTTTTTACTGGCTCAGCTGGTGGGGCTTACATGAAAGTCAGTTGATGCTCTGCAGGAGCCAGTTTTTTCATCAGATCTTCAGTTTGTGTGGCTATTTTAGGAAGGTGCCATGCAACCCAGAGAGCCTCTTGGCCCCTGGGTCCAGGCACTGTGTTTTATTTTGAATTCTTTGCCAAACTTCAACGGAGCCAACATTTCCATGGAAAAGCATCGTTAAAGGGGCATTTGTACCAGCTTGCACTTAAGTCAGCTTTCTCCAGCTTGTCTCCTCTTAAAACCGTATTTTTGTGGGTGTTGGATTCAGTTAGGTCTTCAAGTGCCTGTCACTGGCTGACTGCTCTTGAGACAAAAGGCCTTAGGACACCCTGAGGTCAGGAATGGCTCTGTACTGTCCTTGTAACTGCTGCTGGTAAAACCCCTGAGCACTGGGCCAGGAATCTGTAGAGCCAGGGTGGGCTCTGCAGCCTTTAGGAGGGATGGAGGTGGCACTTGGAGCCACCCTGGTGAGCAGAGGGGGGCCTTATGAGGTGGTTTGCCAGAGCAGGGAGGGTGAGAAGACATGGCTGGCCCCTTCAGTGCACTGCTGGCTGTTCAATACCAACAGATACTGGCTTCTGCTGAGGTTAATGGCCAGAGAACAAGTGATTTAAGGTAAAGCCCTGGCCCTATTAAAGCTAATGGCAAAATGCATCGACTACGTTGGAGCTAGGACTTCAGCCAGGGATCTTTCTGACTTAAGATTAGGAAGGGGAAGCAGTATGTCTGGAGACCCTCCAGCCCCATAAAGCTGGGGGAAGCTCTGAGGCCTTCGAAGGGTTTGCATCAAGTTGCTTGTGCCTGTGTGAGCCAGGCTGTGGCAGGGAACCCACCAGCTGCATAGGCTGGTGTGTGCAGAGACCATAGGAAACCCCAGTTTCAGACCCAGAGTCAGCCTTTGTGTTTAGCAGGATGCCTTGGTGAGTCTGGGTGACTTTGAGGGGGATGTGACCAGGCAGAGGAAGCATCACCTGGGGGCTCTTGCTCTGCAATCCCTTGCTGGCAAGGGAGGTAATGGAGAGGAGCACAGTGGGCTGGGGTGTGGCACTGGGAGTGGGCTATGTTCTCCTTCCCAGATCTATGTACCTGGGAGACTGGAGTGCTTCCAACCCCTCCTCTCTGTTATGTCCCCCCCCATCATGGGACGCTTGGTGATGGGCACCTATGCTGGGCCAGGGAGGCTCTGTGGGCTGCAAGGCTGTGAAAGTGTGTGTCAGGGCATTTTTGGAGACCTAAGTGGATCCTTTAAAAAGTTTCCATCGAAATGCTGGGATAAAACCAAACTCCTGTTTGTTATTTTTCTGCTTATTAAAGCTTTGAGTGACTCCAAGTGCTGGAACACGCTGAGGCCTTGCTCTCCCAGCAGACGCACCAGGAAACGCTGAGGTCATTTCAAGCATTATAACTTTTTTCCCCTCTTCCCCTTCAGCTGCATGCAGGCCCCTTCCTTCCAGAAGGACAGGCAGAGGCTTTTATTTTCCTGAGATGTGCCTAAGCCAGGGCAGCTCCCTATCACAATCCATTTGTGCATCGTATTTCATATTTTTATCAGGCCGCGCACGTTTACAGGCCGGACGTCAGCCAGCCAGTTGTATCAAAGTCAATGAAGCAACGCTGATCTAAGGCAGCTGAGGATCTGATCCCAAATGCCTTCAGGGCTGAAGGGGAAAAAACCCCACCTAAATGCTGATGAAAATCTGAGGTCGGTGTAGGGGCTGCGATATTAAGCTTTGAAATCTCTTACAGGCTTATGAGTTGCAGAAGAGAGGTTTTAGGGGGGAAAAAACCAACCCAAACCCTTACAGGAAATTACTGGTGATGCTTTGTAGCTACTTTACTTGCAGCTCAGGTAGGGATTTTGAGATTAAATTCTCTGATGAGTGCAAGGCTGGTTCTCTGGGCTCCTACACCTGCAAAATGGTGCTGCTGCCTCTGAGACACTGAGCAAGCAGGACGGCAGGATTTTGGTGCTGTTCTATCCTGTCCATCCCCCCCCGCCCCCCAGGATCCCACATGCTTTGTAGAGGCTGGGTTGGTGTGGCAAAGCATTTCCTAACGTGCATCTTGTGAGTGGGTGGGAGTATTGCTCTCTTGGTTTTTGTTACTGGTATGATTTTCTTCAGCTCTCTGCTTGAGCTGCTGCGGGGTGATGCGCCTGTCTCAGGATAAATGATCTGGCTCTTACAAGCCATGTTATAATGACGCACTGCAGTCCAATTTCTCACTTATAAAACTGAAGGTTTAAGGCTTTGTGTGCTGGCCATTTATTTAGTGAAAATGTTTCTCCTTTCTCTCTTGCCACTGGGAGCATCAGTGTAGGTTTTTTCCTGCCTGGAAAATATTTTCCAGAGCTTATTCACCTGCCAGTGAAGTTTAATTTCACATGGTGCCCCTGCAAGGAGCTTAGGGAAATAACACGTGTGGTTCTGCACAGCTGGGACCGAACCACCAGCATCACACTTGGGTGTCTTACAGGTAGAGCCCCTGAGGGTGCTCAGTAACACCCGTGCCTGAGCAGAAGGGTTTATGTTGGAGAGGAAGGGGGTTGCCATTTCCAAAAGGTTTCTTGTGGCTCACCAAGTTTGGGACATTAAAGATGCAAAGCCTTGCTGTGTGGGAGCTGTGGGAGGTCTTAAATTTTCCACTGATGTGTGCTTACATGGATGCATGACCCTGGGCAGGTCACAGTTACCTGTCAGTGCAATGCAGTTGTGCCAGAAGCGTGTGGGGGGCGGTGGGGAGCTGAAGTCGAAGCCATGGCACATCCCCAGTGAGAGCAGCTGGGATGTGTTCAGACCTCCAAGCTTCTTGATGGTAGAAACAGGTCCCAGTTTTCTCTCAAATGATGTGCAGCTCATGTATAATCCACCCTGGCCAGAGTTGTTAGTGTTTGGATAGTGTTTGAGGTTGTGGTTTTTTTTTTTACTTCCCCTAGTAGTGAAGACTCCAGACCTTCTTAAAACAAAAAATCTTAAAAATGGGAATTGGCAACACATACAACCAGCTATGCCAAGCACTGTGTCAGTGATTTGCCTAGTTCTGGGTTGTGATATCTAGTCTGGAGGGAGTGCAATACTTTCAGGTTTCCTTCTGATCTGAACCCTTCATGATTTCCCATTCCTAAGCTACAACTTCAGGAGAGCTGTTATTCTGTCAGCTTTTTTTTTTTTGGCTTAAGGTTTTTTTGAGGTTTCCTGTTTACACCCTACCTAATTACTTTTTTCTTCTTTTTCCCTAACTGGATGACACACATGGATGGCTAAAAATGTTGCATGTAACAACCAGCTTGGAATAGGGAGGATGTTTCTGCTGAAGAGAAATAGCATAAATATCCTGCATGTGTTTTGTGCTTGGTTTTCTTTTTCCCCAAAATAAACATTCAGGCTTAGGATATTATAGGGAAGTGGTTTAAGTAGCCAAGAAGTAGAGGGTTTTTTTCCTCTCTGCCTCGTTTTGTTGTGTGTGTGTGTTCTTATAAAAAGGCCCATTTTGGAAAACCTGCTCTGATGACTTTGGGAGGAGAATATCTTAATTTGTCAGAAGTGAGATGGAAGAGGGGAAAAAGGGGGATTTATTCCAGCTATATGAAACATTACTGAACACCTTAACCTGCTCTGCAGAATTACAATCCTTCAGTATCTCCCCTTTTACATGGAAGATCCAGGTAAATCATCCTCTTGCTGGAAGCCCATTGCTCCTAAGTTAGGAGAGCAGCAGAAATGCAGTAACACCAAAACAGATCATTGGGCAGTGTTGTCCTTTTGGCTTTGAGGTTTTATCACTTGCTTGTGCACAGAGCATACAAATGACTTTTTGGATTCTTACTTTTCCCCCCATAATGCTTGTATCTTGGTGTGGTTTTGCCAAAAATGAGGCTGTGTATTACATTGCTCTGCTAATTTTCTATTGGGAATGAGATGAGGAACAGGGATATTAATTTTATGTTGCTACTTCTTTTACCAGATAATAGCTTAACTATTAGCAGGCTTTTAAAAAGAGCTGCTAAAAAGACTGACTTGGGGAGGGGCATGCTGCAAAAATATAACAAAACTGTTTGTTTGTACAGACAATGTGAAATCAGTGAGACTAAGCTGGAAACGTTAGGGGGGGTGTGTGTGTATCTCTAAACAGCTCACGCTGCCACTTAACTGAGCCAGACAGCTGTGCTCATCTCCTGATGGATTGGTCTGACCACATAGAAAATCAATTATATTGTTGGGATTAGCAATGCATACTGAATGGAAGAGGAAAGTGTTACCCCCAAGGGGTGTTGGGTCTCTGGTGAGGAGGAGCCCAGTGCCCTGAGAGCTAGGGAGTCAAACAGGGGTCCCTTCCCAGAGCCCAAGGGAATAGGCCCATGAGCAGATGTGCTGCAGGGAAATAAATCAGTGGTGACATTGGGGGAGTTAGTGTGTCCTTTGGTGCTTTGGCTCCAGGAGCTCAGGGGGTCTTGTTGCTGAGCTGGAGGTACTCTTTTATAGCCAAAATCTTGTATGTGTCCTATGGTGACCTTTCCCTGGTGAAGTCCTCTTTTTGAAACTCCTTGAATGGTTTTCAGGTGAGAAGACCAGATCACTGATATCTGCATCAGAGTGTGTGGCGTGCCACAGTCGTGTCATACCTCTGCATCACTGTGCTGGTACAACACAGGGCCAGTGGAAGGTGACTGATGCTCCAGAGTTTGGGAGGTGGTCTTGTGGCTGGGATAGCCTCTGGAGCTTTTTGTTCTGCCCCCTGTATGACCAAGATTTGGGAAATGTGGGTACTGTCTTGTATGTAGGAGCCCTGTTTGCACAGGGGAGCAGCTCTGTGTGAGGAGAGAGCTGTCTCCTTGAGATGACCTCTCTGGTGGGTGACATTCCTGATGCAGGATGGGCTTGTGTTGGTCTGTGATAGTAATTGGGAATGATTTGCTTCCAACTGTAAGTACAGAGTAAGCCAAGTGAAGTGCTCTCTGCCCCATCAGGAATGGGGTGGGGATGCTTGGAGTGAGCTCTTGCACAGCTGCAGAACCAGGGTGCTGGTTGGGTCTGCAAGAGGAGGAGAAGGGCTGATGTTCAGGCTGTCCTAGTTAACACTGCTTTGTTTGGGGACTGGAGCCTGTAGATGCAGAGCTGGTAGTCACCCTGGCAGATCTGTCCTCCTCAGCCAGGCTGTGGTGAGTATCTGTGTTGTGCCTCTCAGCCCAGAAGGAGAAGGCATCTTAGCAAGGATGTAGCCCTCAGGGTTTGTGCGTGGGCTGGGAAGGTGGGGGTTGTATGCAGCAAATAAAGGGCTTCAGAGACCCCTTCTTCCTTGAGCTGCAGCCAGCAGCTGGCATTGCTGGGCCTGGGAATTGCTGTTGTGTCCCACCGTGTGAGAGTGTTTCTGAGATGACATGAGCCCATCACCACGCAGAGCTCTGGGGATGTGAGCAGGAGACAGCAGGCTTGTCACAGGAATGGAGTTTCACTGCATGTTACTGCTGAGCAATCTGGCATCTTCTGCAACTTCTTGATTGAGCTTCCCTGTACTCTGGGAAGCAGCTGTGTAACTTCTGAGGTGAGATTCCTGGAGAGTCAGGTACTAAATGTTATCTGTATCTATATATGTAACTCAGGCTTCTAAGTTATGTCCTTATGTCTACTCATCAATAAAACTATTGATGAGTATAATTATATCTTGCCTATCTTCAGGGGTGTCATGATGTTTAATTACTTTTAAGGTGCTTTGCAATTACCCTGGATAGCTGAATAGAAGCACAGGCTATGGCTGGTATTTCTTTTATGTTTTCATCTTTCCAGCAACTTTCCTTCCTCCTCAGCACAAGGCTTTATAGATGTGTTTGCTATAATAGAAACCTTTTTTACTTAACAATAGACAACCGAGGCAATTAAAACAGTCAGAAGTGATTAATGTGATTTCACTGGGTGAAAGCTAATGCAGCTAGCAATTAAATAATGGCAACCCTTGTGCTATCTCAGAGCAACAGATGGGGAATGATTTAAAAACACTATTGGATCAGACACTTCGCAACAGGGGCAGATTGGTAACGGTATGTCAGAGCCAGAAATATGCACCACCTTGAAGGGTGTGCTGATGAAGTGATTAATTGATGGTAGTGTGTGACTTATTTATGGCCCTGCAATGGCAGACCTTGAGCTCTCAGGAGCAAATGGACCTGTGATCAGACCCTAATGGATTTAAGGGCTCCAGGCGGTGTGTTCGGTGGGTGGATAAAGTGCAGGGAGCGTGCTGGAAGCTGGAATTGGGATGTGGCAGCTTTTGTTTCCCAAACCTGAAGGATGAAGTGCTGGAAGCGGTACCCTGCTGGGAGCATGGGCTAGTGGAGCTTGGAGCTGATGCCTCGCTGGGGTGAGGCTGGGGTTTCTCATGGGGCGGGGGGGAGCATTGCTGCTGCCTCTGTGATGGTGCCGTCTCTGCCCTGTACCCCTGCATGCACAAGCTACTCTTCACCTGGGACTTCTCTACAAATTCATGTTCACAGCAGTAGGAGAAATGAAAGGAAGGGGTTTCCTCCAGCTAGACTCACTCTGCATGTGGTCCTTTTACCAGCATTGCTGTTTTGAGGAGTGATGTGATGGTATAGGTTTAGTTAGTGCCATAAGCTGCCAGTGCTGGTGCCACAGAAGCTATAGCCATGTTTTCCTGGACACTTGACAGAGTTGTGCCCACAGATGCTCATCCCTGACCTATTTGCAGAGCTCCTCAAGAGCAGGCTCCCTCCCAGGTTTTGGTCAAAAAGGGCTCAATTAGTTGAAACAATCAAGCTTTGTTAATTTGGCTTCTTATGGCTGAGACAGGCTGGCTGGTGACAGAAGAGGCTGTGTCTCAGCAGCCCTCATTGCAAGAAAAGACACGTGCTGGAACTGGAACAGTGCTGGGAGAGGCAGGAGGTGTCTTTTTGCTTATACTGCAATTAGGTCTAAATTGTATTTATTTTCAAGGCTTTATAAGATTTAGATGGGCAGCAACCTGGGGTAGGAAGTGATAGGATGCTGGTGGCAGTCTTGTCCTTGTCCCCGTCTGTGTGGAGCCAGAGGGATGTGAAAGGAGGAACCTGCTGCATGTTGGTGTTTAATCCCTCTGGGATCCCCTATCTAAGCAAACCACCCTCAGCGTGTGCTCAGAGCTCAGAATTTATGGTCTGTGAGAAGCTTGTACTGTCAGGAAAATGAGTTACTCTGAGGTTGGGGAATGAATATAAAAGCTTCACCAGTTCTTGCCCAGAGCGTGTTGCGAAGTTGGTCCTCGCCAAAGCTGGCAAGAGGTCCAGAATTAGAACAGATTTTAAATAATGTAATAGCTTTTGTGGAAATGTATTAGATTTCAAAGGGCAGATATTAAAAGGATATATAATGTGTGGCTATTTCTGGATTGCTCTCCTCTTAAAGAGAGAAAGACCTCCTGTTTGCAAAAGATAAATGTGACATGAAATGGGAATCAGGGTGGTCTAGATATAAGTCTAGAGGTTGTAAAGCTCATCCTGCTCTTCAGCATTGAGTTCAAGCATCTGTCTTGATGTATGCAGGTACCTGTATGAGAATCCTGTGGAGACAATAACTCCTAATGCTTGTGAAAAGCTGAGTGATAGCGTCAATGTCCCAGTAGAGACTCCATCTGCACTAGAAACCAGGTCCTCTGTCAAGGGACCAAATCTAGGCTGACCCATCTGTGGAAAGTGCTTGGATAGAGGTGGGATTTCACAGGTCCCTGATCATCTCTGCTCCTTACCAGAGCAAAAGGCCATTCCTGCTGTTTGTGCTGTGGGTACTGGTCAGGCTGGTTCATCTTCAAATTAAATTCTCTCAGCATTTGTCACTCGGATCTAATTCTGCATCCTGCTAAGCACCCTTAATGCCTACCTGAAGTTGATGGGAGCCAGGAGTGCTGAGGCAGCTCCCCAGACCAAGTCCTTGGAGAAGGACGCTCACCTCCAGTACAGAGCTGATTCCCTTATCGGTGCAGATCACCCGCCTGCTACGCGCTGTCCTTGTGGGGCTGTGCAAGCCAGGAAAGCCACAGGTCCTGCCCTTCCTCACCGTGCTGCGTTGGTGTCTTTGCAGATGACAGAGGGCAGGCACTGCCAGGTGCATCTCCTCGATGACAGGAACTTGGAGCTGCTGGTTCAGGTAAAGACTCCTCTTCTTTGGGCACGAGTAGTATAGTACCAGTTTTCTCTGCTTACTTTCTTCAGCAGTGCTATTGGGGCTTGATGAGTAAGTGATGCTGGAAGAAAAGCTGTGTTATCTGACTAGAAGTGGAACAAGCAGGCATGCTTTCAGGCACCGTGCCCCTCCTCAGACCTGAAGCAGCAGGAGGGTTTCACTTGGGCATTGCTGCACGGTGGGCAAAACACCTGCCCTCAGCTCTGCTTTTTATCCAGCTTTTCATCTGCTCTCACCAAAATTCATGAAGTCTATTAAGTGCACCCCTCACAGCAGTGGTTTCTTATCATTTAAAAGGGAAGAAAAGCCTGTATTTTTGGCATGTGTTTTCTTCTTATCACAGAAGCAAAAGCACTAGGTCCTTTAGCGCACACAGTATTTTCTTAACTGAAAAATCCCTCCTGCTGTAAGTGTGGGGAAAGCCAGAGCTGCCACCCATCTCCCCTGGACAGAGGAAAGCAGCAGTCGGTCTGTGCACTTCAGCACTTCAGCTCAGTGTTGTGGGATAAGTACATAACCATGTTTCTGTGCTCTGAGGGTTCCTGCAGCTCCACAGAGACACTGAACCTGAGTATGATGGAGCCACTTCTGTACTGAGGTGTGCAGCAGGGTTTCAGCTTGGCCACGTGTGTGTAGATGTTGGTATTTGTGGAGAAAAATCTCATTGTGTATGAGAAACCTGGACTGGAATGATTGATATCTTCATTCTTCCAACAGCCCAAACTTCTGTCTCGGGAGTTACTGGATCTGGTGGCCTCACACTTCAACCTGAAAGAAAAGGAGTATTTTGGGATCACGTTTATAGATGATACGTAAGTGTGTTCATTTTAAATTGGCATGTGATTATTGTGAAGTGCAACCTATCCCTGGCTCTGTGGCATCTTGGTGTGATGGAAGAATTCATTTTTCTTTTAAAGAAGGATGATTTTTCTTACTTAGTGCTTGTGCTGTTTGGCTGAGGAAGGCACAAGCCAGAAAAATATTTGGAAAATACCTTCCAGGCACAACCCAGAGAATACCTGTAAAATACCTCCTGACACTTTTACTCTTCACCTTTGTCTCACAAGGTGAAAAAAATTGCCTTTTAGCAATAATTTCCCATGTGAACACCCTCAGCTTTCCTGCTCTGAGCCTTTAGTAACAACAGAAAGGCTTTGCATTTATCTTCAAAATTAATGGCTCTGATTGCTTTGCACTTTAATCTCACGTGTTTTATTGAGTCTTTTAAACCTAAGTGTCCCTAACAGCAGTGAAATACAAAGCTAGTCCTTCTCATAAACAACTTTCTTCTAGCTTCCCTGTTGCTTTTACATATCCAAGCTATTCTGCAGGCTACCAGAAGGAGCTGAGTGAGATGCTGTGGCCATGCACCAGACATCAGCTTCTCTGGGGTTAACTTGGAGTTGTCAGGGTTAATTGAAATCTCAACTGGTCTATAGACTCAGCATTGCACTGAAATACTTCTGAGTGTCCACATTCTGCTCCCTGGGCCAGCATCTCCAAAAGAGCTCACTTCAGCTCCCTGAAAAGCTGGAGTAGTCCTCCTTAGGGCAGTGTGGAAATGGGGATGCTCACTCATGCAGCCCCTAAATAAACCTCCGCTTGCCTCATGGGAACCTCATGGGAAGGGCATTAGTCTCTGCTGCTCCCTGCTGATTTTTGTGCTGTCCTGGATGGAAGCTTTTGCCTCCAAATCTCTGCAGCCATGTCTGGGGCCACCCTCCCATGGCAGCTCCCATCTGCAGGTGTGGGACTGGTGCTGGGGAAAGGGCTGCTCTCGTGGAGCTGCTTGGAGCTCCTTGCTCCCGAGCCCTGACCGCTGCAGCCTGGTATTTTTACCAGCCACTCTCTTCTTGGGCTCTCCCTAGAATATTTTTGCCACATCCTTGTCCTTTCAAGTGTTGGAAAACACTTTCTTCCTCTTCTGTAAATCCCTTGAGGGATGATGCTGTTTGTGCTTCGATTGTTTGTTTATTTATTTCTTTTCCCCCAGAAGAGCTGCCACGAAATTCTTCTGGAGGTTTTTGGTAGCTGGCACTCCCTCGTGGTGAGCTTTAAAGTGCTGCCAGGGGATTACCTGAAAGCTGTCGGCTTCCCCAGAAACACCAGTGGGGCTCCAGAAACTGCCTTGGGTGTGTTGGGCTGGGTGCTTGGCAGGAGCCTGTGGCCTCTGGAGGGCACCCATGCCTCAGCCTTTCCGGGCAGCCATGCGCTCCCCCTCTGTCCCGGGGTCNGGGGGAGTGGATGTCGGCTTCTTTCTTGCTTCCCTCCAATTTCAATCGGTGAAGCTGCTGCAGAGAACTGCGGTTTATATAGACTGCGCCTGCAGTAACCCCTTCCCCCAGCTCTGAAATGGGGTTTTGATGTCGTGCCGGACAGGGGATGGTGAGGGAGAGGAGTGGGGGATGTGGCAGCAGAGCTGTGCAGTCCCAGGGCAGCAGAAGGCATCAGACCCACCTCTGCTGTTAGGTGTATGTCTGTCCAGCCCCTGCTATGGATCACATTCCGCCCCCTAGACATGAGAAGTCAGTGGAAGCATCACCATTTCAGCTTTCCTGGGTGCCATGCTAATGAAAACAGGGCTGCAAAGAGAACTCCCCAATGTCCAAAAGTGAGTTACATCAACATCTGAAAGTTAGGAAGAAAGGAGAGGACTGGATAACATGCCTGCCAAAGAGCTGAATCTCATGCTTTGTGTTAGAGCAACCCTTGGAGCAAACACAAACACCAGAAAGACCCTGTTTCTGTATTTCCCATCCCAGTTTCTAACTGCCTCCCCAACCTGTTCCTGCAGAGGTCAGAGCGTCTGGCTGCAGCTGGATCACCGAGTCCTGGACCATGATTTGCCCAAGAAACCGGGTCCAGCAACGCTGTACTTTGCTGTTAGGTGAGTAATTGTTTCCACAATGAAAGCATTACCACTTAGGTTTGTTTATCACCAGGGGGTTTTGTTTAAAAGAACTGATTACAGACTTGATAAAGGAAATCAATGTCCAAGTGGTATGTTATTTTTAGAAAGAGGTTAGGTCCTGGATAAGTGCTGCTCTCTTTGGCATTTAACTACAAAATAAAGTAGGTTGGAACCTGCTACTTTTTCAGCTGTTACCAGGATATTGTTCCTAGCTGTGAGGGTTTCAGAGTGTTGGTTTTTATTTAACCCCCCTGGATTTTATATTTCTTCTTTGTCTGACTTGTCTTTAATAGTGGTAAATTTTAATACAGTTTATTTAAATGATTGTACTTTTTTCTTCTTATGTTACCTTAAAGGCTGTCTGTACTTGAAAGGGATGGCTGATGGCTTCTTTGCTCACGCAGCTTAAGCCAGTCCCCAGGAGAGAATAAAATCCCTGGCAAAGGGACTGTTTTGGCCAATGTAACTGCATTATTTTAGGGCTTTTACTGCCAAAACTCAGCTGGTTAACAGCTGAAAAAAACCCCTATATACTAAGAGACATAACTGTGTTGGCAGAAAAGACCAAGTGTCATATTCTTAATTTTGTTGGAGTTTTTATTTTCCTTACAGTCTACATGGAAAGGAAGAGCAGACTGACCTCATTTGCTTTTCCTATCTCAGTAAATTTATGTCTTGTGTGCTTAATTATTTGAAACCTTTCCAAAGCAGAGCCCCTTGTGTAGTTAGTTGGGTCAATTGGCACCATTGCCCTGCCATGTTCTCCACACCCTGGTTGTTGAGAGAACAGTTCAAACAAGCAACACTTTGTTGTTGCTAAATATGTGCTTATTTAGGATGGAGTTCAGGGCTTTTCACTCATTTTTAACAGAAAGAAAGAAAACAACTTTTTTTAAAAGGGGATGATGGGCTCTTGATATGTTCACTGTGTCTGAGGATCTGGGAGGTTAAAATCTATGACTGCCCAAGAAAGCTGTGAAGAAAATCCTATAGCTTAAGCATCTCTTTGGTTGGGACTAATGTTGTTGGCTCATGATGCTCCTTCTGGCTTTCTGTTGCAAGATGGTCCTCTACAGGACAGGGTGTGCAGAGACCTGGGCAGGAGTTAAGGTGTGAAGAGTGGCTTGGAAAAATTGACTTCTGAGAGCTAATTTTAAGCCTGACTACTCTGAGGTCGTGAGATCCAAACCAAGCAATGGGGAGCCAAGGAAGTGGGCAGTGAGCGAGAAGCCTGTGCAGAGAGCATGAGGAGGAGGATGCAGAAATAATTAGTGATAGAGAAACTCTCTGATCCAGTGAAAACAGACATTCTGGCTGAAAAGCCACTTCAAAACCCACAGCACTTTACTTTTATCACAACTTTCTGCATGTTAATGATTCCAGGCTCTTGCTCCACACCATGTGCCTTGGGTAGCGAGTTCAGACACTTATCTGGTGTGAACACATTTGCCTGGCCATGGTTTATTCCTTAATTAAGCTCCTGTGAGAGCAGCTGAAATGCACAGGGGCAGCTGTGGTGCCCGGGGGTCCAGCAGAGCAGCGGAGTCGGGCGTGGGGTTGGTGGTATGGAGGGGCTGGGCAGTGAGCCCCAGTGCTTGGCCCCTGTTTGCCTGGGCTGGATGGCTGGCTGCTGGCTGTGCTGATGTGGCTGTGTGTGTGAAACAGGCTCAGCCATGAACAGAATAGATGCTGCTTCTGTGTTGCTTCCTTCTGAGGCTTAAGTGTAGCGAGGCAAGGTGATGAGCTGCCCTCCTCATGACTGGGAAATGTGCAACAGCATCTGTGCAATGTAGAAAGATACTGAGAACAGCTTCCAGTAGCAATACTGGAAATGGGTTGGAACCCCAGATACCCTCTTTTTGTGCCCAGCTGCCCAGCCCTGAGCTTTTGTCATTCAGTAATGGTAACTCCTTTCAGGTTTTAATTATTTTTTTTTTCAACTGGTGTAAATCCAGTCCTGTTGGTTAAGCTGTGGTCTGGGTAGCTGGTGAAGGACTCTAGAATGCAGATTTAGGACTTACAAAGTGTCATTCTACTTCCAAGGATGCTGACAGCATTGGAAATAAAAGCAGAACGTATGCTTTCCAGTGTTCCCAAATACATTTGTCAATCCACCAATATCCTTATCTCTGTGGCCCAGTGTTCCTCATCTGTCCTGTGGTGATAAGTGTATGAGCATGTACCATAGAAGAAATAAAGCAGGCAGACCTGGCTGGGGCAGGGGCAATGCCTCCCAGTGCCCTCATCCTAAACCCTGTAGATCCTACAGCCTTCTGCTCCATGCCAGAAGTAACTGGGAGCTGCCTCTCTCCAGAGCCAGGGTACAATTCTGCTTCTGAGGACATCAGCCACAGTACTTGAATGAAACTGTAAGTGCAAGTGAAGTAATTAGCTGATGAAAATCAGGTTTTTGGTACAGCTGAGGAAGACTTCAGCAGGCTGAGGAAGGTCTGTGCTTTTGTAAAGGGTCGCTCTGGCAGCAGGTTGGGAAAGGACAAGGAGCAAGGCTCCTGCCCTCTGATGCTCTGCATTTCTGGAGAGAAACAATAAAGTGCATTTAAAGTGGAGTTGTAGCAAAGCTGTTGAAAAAACTATATAGGGTATGATCAAGAGAAGGTGGAAATACTGTGGCTCCTAAAGTTCTCAGTGAAAGGTGAGTCACAGAAATGTAAAACAGCCTTTCAAATGTCTGGGGCAGGCTGTGGGGCTTGGGTCTGCCCCTCAGACAGTCTGCATGCCTGTGACATGGGTAAATTATCTCCTTAGCCTGCAGAGGTGTTCTGGGCAGTGCTTTAACATTAATTTGATGGAACACGCTATAGGAATGCCAAATATTAAACCAATTACTGCTTAATGTATTGCTTGTCTCAAGTCACAGCATAAATATTGCATATGTTCCTAACAAGTGCAGCAGGTGCCAGCTTCCCTGCTTCCTACTGTGCACTCTGCTGCTGCAGGCTTCTCCCAGTGTCTTGTAAATCATCTGCACCAAGACATCAGTAGTCAGAGCTTGAGGCTGTGAGGACCCTTAGGAGCACTGTGGGGCTGTGCTATCAGAGCCCTCCTGCTATCAGAGGCAGGACATTGAGAAGCCCTGGGGGGGTCGTCTTATTAATGTTTATAAAGATCTTAGGTGTGGGATACAGAGGAGATAGCCAAGCTCTTTTCAGTGGTCTGTGGGGACAGGACAAGGGCAATGGCCTCACGTTGGAGCACAGGAAGTTCCACACCAATATGCAGAAGAACTGGCAGAGCCCTGGGACAGGCTGCCCAGGGGTGTGTGGAGTCTCCTTCTCTGGAGATATTCAAGACCCATCTGGACGCCAACCTGTGTGACCTGTCCTAGGGACCCTGCTTTGGCAGGGGGGGTTGGAGTAGATCTCTGGAGGCCCCTTCCAACCCCTACCATTCTGTGATTCTGTGCTGCTGTGGCCACCCCAGTTTGCCTGGCTGGAGAAAAAGCCTACCTTCTGTAGGTACCAGGTAGGAGATCCTGGACCCAGTGCATTCATCTCCATAAGGTGATGAAGCACAGGTATCCTGGGAACCACAGGACCATGTTCACAGAAATTCCTGTGCCTCAAACTGACTTGGCAGTTCCATGCTCCTTAAAACACAGATGTGTTTTCTCCACAGCATTTAATGTATCTCAACATTGTTTGGTTTGGTGCTCTGCTCAGAGTCAGCAATGTACAAGAAGTTTGGTGTAGCTCTTACAAACTGGGACCCATCTGCTACCCATGGCTGGGTCAGAGTAACCAGTAATGGGATGGCTTTTGTTGGTAGCCCCTGTGTGATGCATTTGGGGAAGATGAAGCTGAGCACAGGCTGTGGAGGAAAACAGTGCTGTGCAGTGGTGCTTGCAAGGCTGAACCGCTCACAAACCTTCCATGTAAACTGGTTTTGGGGCTCCTGCCATCATTAGGATGGATGTGTCTGATGGGATGGAGCTGACCCCAAAGCATTTCTCACCCAGGTTGGGTGTTTTTTTGTCCCTGTTTGCTTGGAGCAAAGTTAATGGCTTGCAGCCTCTATCTGCTCTCTGCTCCTGGAGCAAAGATGGTCTTGTGGGGTGGCCACTGGCCCCTCTCCTCTGGCACAGTGCTGGCTTCCCCCCACAACACACTGTTTGGCATTAACTTTCCACTTGTGTGGCTTTATCTGCGTCAGAAGGATGGGCTTTGCTGCTTTAATGTTCAGCAGGGCTTTCAAATGAGATGGGAAGTCATCAGATATGCACAATCTATTGAACAAGGAGTTTGTGTGCTGTTGGGCTGTGATTTTCTGCTTGCTCCCTCCTAATAGGCAGGAAATTAAGTGCAGTAGCTCATAGTTCCTCAGTGCTATTTTATTACTAGAGAACAAAACACGGAGGAAATAAAATGATTTGGGAGGAAGATAAAACCCATTCAAGAGAGTAACTGTTTGGGTTTTTTAATTTTCAGGTTCTACATTGAAAGCATTTCCTTTCTCAAGGACAAAACGACTGTTGAGCTGTTCTTTCTGAATGCCAAGTCCTGTGTGCACCAGGTAAGCCCCAGTGTTCCTTTGGAGCTCCTTGCTGTGAGTTTCCCTTTTCAGTGCTCCTCTGCCACCTCTACATGGTCCTGCAAACTCTCTAGGAGCTGCATCTGTGTCTTACTGAAGTATTAAAATCTCAGCATGCTTTCTCTCCTCCTTGACTTAAATGCTGATGCTCCAAGGAAATGGATAAGGATGATGATGGGTTTCTTGTCCCATTTCACAGCCCTGCTGTGTGCTCACTGTGCTAAAATAAATCTTAAATACTCAAAAGCTTTTTAAGTTGTTGGAAAACCAATTCATAGCTTCACAAGTAGGGTCTGTCTGTGGTGTGTCCTTCTATACACTGTATAGTAAACACTCAAGGCCAGCATCTCCTCTGGTGTCGAGTCAAACTTGTCCTAAGAACAAAAGCCCTGTGAGGAAGTTCCTGTGTTGTGAGCTTGGTTCCTAGTTCCCTGATTTCATGTCTTAATTCAGTGAAATAGTAAAAAATCCCTATAAAGTAACTAAAACTAGTTAATAGGATGCATTTTATATTTACTCTCTGGTTAAGAAGCTTCCACAGCTTTCTTAAAATGTTTGAATTGGTAGAACACACTTTTTAAAAGCTACTTTGTGCTACAGTAGCCAAAGTTTTAAAATATAAGGTTGATCTGTGGATTCACCTTGGGTCTAAAATAAGGGCTGAATAACTAGTGCTGCACTAGCAGCTGTAAGTCAGTGAACTTTAGCAATGCCAGATGCTTCCAAGATTTTCCAGTTAATGTTAAACTTGGGCATAGGGATGTGTTTTACTCATGGCTCAATCGATCTAGGAGGGTTTAATCAGTGTTTACAACCCTTTCTTGAAAAACAATCCTGTATTGTTAGCTGGTGGTGAAGCTTGGTGTAGCTGGTCAAAGTTTCCACCTTTAATACAGCTCGTATTCTAGAGGATTCTTACTTGGTATCCAGTGTTATGCTTGCTATTTTCCTGTGGGATCAAAAGCCTGCTGTTAAAGTGGTAAATGACAATGTTGTGACTGTGCTTTGCACAGGAATTGCTTTCCAGGTGAGTGGAGGAAACCAGTGCCTTTTTACAAAACCTTAAAGATGCTGGAGGGACCTGGGGATTCACTGGTTGTTAAAATGAATAAAAAGCAACTCTGGGTTGCCACTTGAAATGAAGGGTCTTGGCAACTCGTAGTGATTCATTCAGGGAAAACCAGAGTGCTTTGACTAGACAGAAAGTACAAGTCATCTTGGAATTGGAAAACGGGACTGGTTTTAGGATGGAATGTGAAAAATGCCCCTGCTGCTGAAACAAAGGCTAGTCAGCCTTAAAACATTTGGGGACAAGTACGTGTGCTCGTGGGTGCATAAAGGATAAGAGAAAGCAGAGAGGTGAAGTGTTAGAAAATTGCCACACTGATCCTAGGGTACGTGTCATCAAACCAACGCGGAGTCGCTTCTGGCCTGGATAAGTAGCACTACTGGAGCAGCATAACTTCCTTTGACTGAAGTGCTGATTGCATGAGAGGTGCTGATGATGCTGCAATAAGCAGACTGTGCCTCATCCAGCTGATGCTTTCAGGGCTTGGGGAGCCGGGAGAGATTTGAATGAAGGCTGGTTCATACCTTCCCCCTCCCGCCCATGGCGTGCTAGGTGTGTGTCCTCATTGGCAGCAACCCCAAGTGCTGGCTTTCCTGTTCCTGCAAGCAAAACTGCCAGGAGCAGAGAGGGTTTTCTGTTGCGTCCGGTTTCTGTGGGCAGCAGAGGGATGAGGAGCATCGCTTCCTCCCCAGAGAAGGATCTCTGTGGGCAGCGGTGAGCGATTCAAGGCAGAGCGAAAGCAGAGAGCCCCTGCTCTGCCTTGCAGCACTTTGTGCTGGGTGGCTTTGCAGCCTGGTTTCAGTAGAAACCCACAGCTACTTCAGCAGAAACCAGTTTATTTACTTTCAAGATATGTTTGGCCAGTGGCTTTTAACCTTTGAATTGGGTCTTTTGAAAATATTTTATGCTACTTTATAGACTTATGGTCAATCTCTAGGTTTCAAGTGGTGTATGAAGTGCATGCTGGACTAATTCTCATATTTAAGTCCATGGGATGTGGGTGAGAGGATGCACGGAAGCACCTGAGATGTGCTCGCAGTGTGTCCTTCCTCAGGGTGCTGCCAGGCTCTGCTGTGCAGTGGGGAATGAGGCATGGGATACAGGATGAGCAAGGTTGGCTTCTCTGTACGAGCACATCCCCAGCTCCTGTGCTGCAAGCCGCTGATGCTCACTGATGACAGCAAGGAATGTTCCTTGGCATTTCTCAGTTGTTAGTCCATCTCCAGAAGGTTAGACCTGCCTCAGCTTAGATATATTTTCCCCCCTTTTACTTTTCCCCTGCCTTTTTCTTTTTCTTGCTACATTGACAGGGTGAGGAAACCCCAGTGTCTCAAAGCAGCAGCCTACAGCCAGACCACGTGCTCAGGGTGCTGCTCCTCAATGCCCAGGCTCTGATGGAGGATGTGCTACCTGGGCTGTATCCCAACCTGGATCTTTGCATGAAGCTCCTGCTTTGTGTGGGCCTGGAATGTGGTGGGGAGGTGGAGTGCTGCAACACTGGGGTGTGATAAGATTCCTTAAAAGCCCATCATGTTTTTTGCTCTCACAAAGCTGTCTTCACAGTAGCTTGTTCCCCACAGGGGACACTGAAAAGCCCAATGTGGGGACATGCAGAACCTGATGCTTGGTGCTCTTCTGACGTTCCTGTGCACTGGCATGTGTTGACAGCAGTGTGTGGGTACCCGTACTTCTGTGGCTTGTGTGCTTTAAAGGGAAATGATGCTTTCCTGAGCAGAGGAAGGGAGGGGTGATGTTGTCCAGTGTGTCACAAAGATGATCAAGGGCCTAGAGCATCTCCTCTATGAGGAAAGGCTAAATGAACTGAGGCTGTTCAGCCTTGAGAAAAGAAGACTGAGAGGGGATCTGATTGATGTTTATAAATATCTGAAGTGTGGGACACTGGGGGAAATGGCCAGCCTCTTCTCAGTGTCTGTGGAGACAGGACAAGGTGCAACGGCCTCAAGTTGGAGCACAGGAAGTTCCACACCAACATGCAGAACAACTTCATGGTGAGGGTGACAGAGCCCTGGGACAGGCTGCCCTGGGGGGTGTGGAGTCTCCTTCCCTGGAGATATTCAAGACCTCTCTGGACACCTCCCTGTGCAACCTGTCCTAGGGAACCTGCTTTGACAGGGGTGTTGGACTCGATCTCTGGAGGTCCCTTCCAACCCCTATGATTCTGTGATTCGGTACATGTCAGTGGTGCTGCCAGCATGTAGGGCTCACCACAAGAGCCAACCAAAGGCTTGGGTGAATACAGCTGGTGTTTGTGAAGCTTCATGCCAGTCCATCCTCTGGAGGGGATTTATCCATGGCTTACAAGGCTCAGAGGTGCATCAGAAATACCTGCAGTATTCTTTGAGAGATCTTCAGGAGATCCTGTAAGTGGCAGTATCTAACCAAGGAGAATGGTACTACCCTAGTAAAGCCCAACATCTCTGGGGCAGTGTGGTGGTGATCTTGCCCCAGATGATTCCAGAGAGGCTTTGTTCCCAGCTGAAAAAAAACCCAGAATAAATAAGATAATTAATATACTATCTTATATATTACAAAGTATGGTTTCTGAGAAATAAATAATGGAATAAGCCCCTGCACAACAGTTTTGAGAGCCTTTGCTCTGCAGTGCACAGTTGTGCTCTGCTGTCCACTCCACATTCCTCCCTGCAAATCTCTCCTCTCACTTTTGGAAATCCTGTACCTCTTTCCCCTGCCAAGGGCTGGAGGAATCTGGGGCTATTGCATTGTGCGACTTCTGTAGACATTTTGGCAAGGGAGAGAAGATAGGCAGTAAGATCTCTGCTGCTAATTATGTATTTCTTTCTACTCCCCACTCCCCCACCTCTGTGCTCTTCTGTAGAGTCAAAGCTCCTTTGTGCCTCTGGGACCTTTGGGCATCCTCTGTGACCTGCGTTGTTCTCTGTGCAGTTCCTCTCTGCCATGCCCTCGGCCCCTGTGAGCAGTGGGGCAGGCAGAGCATCCCCTTTGCCCAAAGCACAAGAGGGTTGAGACCTTATTTTTACTTCTGTGGATCATATTTTAGCAGCACTACAGTTCTGTGCCCTGAGCAAAGAACCTCTGTGCACAGAGCACAAGGTGTCTGTGGCTGCCTTTCTACTACCCACCATGGCATCAGCCTGCAACCTCCAACTCCATTACTAGGCCTGGTCTACAACCACAGACCACTGTGTAACACAGGTGTAACAACATCAGCTATCAAAGAAATCACATTCACCTCCCCTCTCCTGAAGCAGGCTTCCAAAAGTCCAACCTGATTTGATTATCCAAGCCTCTGATTGTTCTTTTTATGCCCCTGGACAATAAACTTCCTCTGATGGATTTGCCAACAAGACCCATCCAAGTGTTTGCTGGCCTTGCTATCCCCATGTCTCCTTGCATACAAACTGAATGCAACATTTGCCATTCCACTTGCTGGAGCACCTGGTGTTTCCTTCCTGCTGGTGCATGCATAAACCTTGGTCTCCAGCTGATACAACAAATGCTGCTGGTGCTCTTGTCCTACCCTCCTTCTGTGTCAAGCTGCCCACTTTTTCCCCTGGTCTGATGCTGCAGTCCCCAACCCTTCTCTGCCTGTGTGGTCCAGTTGGCTGCCTGCCTGACTCCTGCTCTCCAGCATCCCAGCTCTCTGGGTTGGACCTTGGAGAAGCCATATCCACTGCCAGGAACAGCTCATGCCACTGAGCAAGAGAGTGGGAGCTGGTAAAACTTCCATCTCCAGGTCTACAGAAGGGCCTCCCAGTGATGTAGTTAAAGCCTTGCTCATCCATGTCTATTTTGAGAGTACACAAAGGCTGGAAGGATGCTTTGTGTATGTCTGGGCTCTGCTTTCTTATGTGCCTCTCTTTTTTTCAAGGCTTTGAGAACTGCCGCCTGAAAACCTTCAGTGGTGACAACTTCAATTTAAAAGCTTTCTCTCCTGTCATTGACTTGAAGAAGCTGGGTTTAGATTTATAGCTGTCTCTGAAACCTACCGTGCAGCTGGGATTGCAAGTAGTGAAAATGTAGCACTTTGTTTTCAGGTGAAATGGGCTTCTCTTAACTGGTGTGTTTGCACAGGGATGGGGGAGCTTTGAAACGCGTTCAGTGTGTTATTGCACAGCCCATGACCATAGCTGGGATACTTTTAAGGAGGTGGCTTGGAACCGGTCACACGTGTTGATGATAAATTTGGAAAGATAAATTAGTCTTTTCTTCTTTCAAAACAGCCAAGTTTGGAAAAATAACACCCTACTTGGCTTGAAAAGCACTGACAAGTTTATTATGCATCAGGGCTAACCTCCATATAGCTCTGCAGCCATAGAGTTGACTCCTTGTCAGTCCTTAAAATACGTTCTGTAAACTAAGATCTTGGTCAGGTTGGCTGTGTTCCCCTTTACCTCTCTATATTTGGGTGTTGGGGGGCTATTTAATTATCCATTTGTTTCAAGGACTTGTAAGAAATGCTTTAAAAAAAAAAGGAGGGGGGTAGAAAAAAGTTAAAGGAAATGGAAGCTTTTGGAGGGGTCTGTAACTGTGATAGCTTTGTGGACCGCAGTGCTGGTGAGTGCTTGGCAGCCTGGGGACCAGTGCTTACCAAAAAGAGCTGTTGAAACAGACCCCTGGTGTGAGCATACAGCCTGGCTGGCTTCCAGCTAGTGGGGTGTAAGATGGTCATGTATCAGAGAGCTCTCAAAAGGTTTATACCAGATATTTCCTAATTCTTCCCCATCTCGAGGGAGAAGGGGAGTGTGTTCCTGTGCAGCCTTGTAACACGGTCTGATTCTAGCCAAGACTATTAAACCACGCTCTGCCTGTTGTCTTCATTTGCTGCTCTGCTCCTGAAGACTGCTTATGTCTTTGGGACTGATGGGGATCAGCAGGACCAGTTGGCCTTCTGCACCTTCAGGGCTGTTATCTTCTATAGGTGCTGGAAAGCACCTCCATGGTCCAACCCCCCCAGCAGCACACTGGCTCATGAGAAGCATGGAGTGTGGTTATGCCCGTGAATAAATGTGACAGGAGGAGACAGGACCCCTGTGCTGATAGCAGATTCATGGGGCCTCCCTACTTGTTACCCCCAGAGACCATACATGGGGCTGTGCTGGTGTCTTGGCTGTGTTGTGTGTATTAAGGGACTCTGCACAATGCCTTGGAGAGGGCTAGATCTTGGCTGCTGTGAAGGGTGGTGGTGCCCTGGGGACCTATTGAAGCTCTTGCCAGGGCAGGTGTGGGTTGTGTCCCAGCTGGGCTGGCCCATTGCATATGAAGGTTTAGTTGGTTTGCAGCCAAAGTTCCATTCCTCGCATCTCTTGATGCAGTCACCTCCTCCTGGGTCTAACTACCGGTGTTAATTGTGGTGGAGAGCTCTGCAGCTTTGATCTCCTGGCCATGGGGTAAAGGTGTTGTGACAGGTCAGCCAGTTCTGTTGGTGTGTGTTGGGTATCTCACTGTGGTGCTGCAGTGATTATACGTTAGTCTAATGACACTTGTCGTATGCTCTGGCTTGTAAACAGGGAAGTCTTTGTCCTTCCTCCATTCTCTGCTTTTACTCTTACATTAATGCAAAAAAAAGCTCTAAATGTGCTCCTGCTGCCCTGAACTGAGCAGGCAAGTCCCAGTAGCTGCTGCTGTCCCTGCGGTTTCATCTAAATGTTGGCTGAAGGACAAAGCACAAGCAAGGGAGATGGATGAGGGTGGCTGGCAGAGACTGCAAAATAAAGGGTGTAACAGAGAAATCTGGAGCGTTCGCTCACCACAAGGCACTACCAGCTCTTTTTTTGGCAGGGCTGGCCTAAGCCACGGAGGTTGGAAGCTGTGGGTCCTGCCAGGAGACAGCTGGGGTGGCTACTGCACGTGCACCGAGCTGTGTTTGGTCTCGGGTTGTGTGCGCTCTCATGCGGGTAGGAAGGGCTATGGAGCTCAGTGGACCAGACAAAGGATGTCATGGACCATCCAAATGCTGTGAGGCCGCCTGAGCCATCCAGGCTGCGCTCTCCATGGGCAAATGCAGTGTGAGGGCAAAGTCTGAAGTGCCCTTTTGAAGAGGGTCATAAAGACCAGCCTTAAATTTGCTCCTGTAAGGACTCATATTGTGCATCTCTGGATGGTTTAGTGCTTTACTTTCCCTCCCCTAATGTGCTGGAGGAGGATGCTTGCTTGGCCGTGCCTTTTCTTAGCCCAGTATTTCTGTCTTTGGGAAACTGGTCCCAGCTGAGATGTTCAGCAAAGCCTGGAGCTCCCTGTGCAGGATGGGGATGGCTTTGGGGCATCTGGCGCATCTCAGGGCAGTGGGAACAGCAGGTGACACCACCCGGATTCAGATGTAGGTGTGAATGCTGGTAATCAGGACAGGTGCTTTAAGGCTGGAGGGTTACATATTTCTGCCACTGTTTGCCTCTGTGTAATTACCCAGCACAGCCACACCGACGGAGCCAGTTGCTGCATTCGCCTGACCTAGTTCCTCCTGCGCCGCTCCACTTGCTGCGTAACAGGTTGTGGCCAAGGATCAGCCTGTCCCAGGAGCTGGGGCTGCCTTTTGCAGCCCCCACTCTCACAGAAACCTTCAGGGCTGAGAAGCTGCTCAGCCCTTGCCCCGCAGGGACCTGCCCCTGCATCCTCTGGCTGACAGGAGACAGCAGGGGTACCGGGTCCCTTGTGGGAAGCCACGGCCGTGCTGGGTAAGGGCACAGGCGCTGGTATCGCTTTCCTCACTTGTGCTGTGTCCACACCCAGCTAATTGCCTCCCTCGGGTTGAACACCTTGCTGTAGATATTTGGGTCCTTCCTTTCCCTCTAATTGCACCCTTCTTTTTCTCAGTGTTTTTTTTTAATCCCCTTTCTGTAAGCACAGATAATTATATTCAATATTGGGGCTGCCTTGAGGCTATTCAACCACAGTGTGTGTATATTTGGGGTGGGGGTCTTTATGGTAACAAGAAAATACTTATATTAACCAAATTTTTGAAGAGGGATGTCTGAGGGAATTCTCAAATCCCCATGTGAAGTGTTTTTGCTGTCTGTCTCTAACCTCTGAAGGTTGCATGTGCTTGGAAGAAACCATATCAGTTTTCACTTCTTGCTCTAAAGTGTTAAACGTGACAGTTCCTGTGCTGCTGCTTTTAATCTACTTTAATCTGAGCTAACAGCCTGAAGACTTGCTTAGCATGGTTAATGCTCATCTGACTATCTTCATTCTTGATCTGTGTTTTCATCAGGATTTCAGACTTGTATGTCTGTGACAGTAAACTCTGGTGGTGCTGTAGTGTCTCCTGAGGGTTCACTGCTCTGTTTGTGACCAAGCTTGTGGTTATCACATCCACGTATCTGTATCCGTGCAGTGAAAGACTTGAGCTCCTGTCTGAATCTGGGGCTGAACTCTGCCCATGGGCACAGAGGGCAGGAGTTGGACTTTAGCAGCTGATGAGGTAGTGACCTACTCCTGCTCTACAGTTACTGCCACCCAGTTTGCACATCTGCTATAACCTTTCATTGTTGTGATGTTTGTCAGTATGACAGATGCCACCACCACCTGATGCTGCTGGACCAAATGCAGTGTGGAGATAAGCCAGTGGCCTGTTGGAGAGCTACAGGAAGGCTGAATCTGTCTCGTTGGTTAAAATGATTGGTCCCAGTGCAAACTCCAATTGCAAAGCATCATTTTCATCCCCCTCCCTGGAGCTGCACCTCTAGTCTGTTTAAACTTATTTACATCTAAAATAGAGAAGTCTCAGATCCCATTATCTGAATTACATCCATCTGCTTAACCTCACGCTGGTGACCTTGTTCTCACTTGGGATAAATCTAGGAAAACCTTCCATCTTCATCTTCTGCACGTGGCTGTGAGCACTCGCTGCCCTGGCTCTAGGGCCCTGCCTGCTCACTGAAGTCTCTGCTTAGATTGCCCAGGCAATCACAAGCATTGAAAATGAGACTTTTTTCCAGCCATATCCCTCATCTATTTTGGAAATCTGACCTTGTGGTTAAAGTGATGCTAAAACCGAATTGCCCCATCTGCCAGCCTCAGGGGCAGAAGGATGGGTATAAAACCAAAATACTGCCTGAGTGGGAAGAGTCACGGTCCTGGGCTCCTGAGTGACACACATTGCTGTTGGGGTTTGTGTCAAGCCAAGGGCTGTCCAAGCTCCTTGACAGCCCAGGGATGGATTACATTACATTAGAGCAATGGCCAATTGGGGAACCAGATGGCAAATAACATTATATTGCGATGGGAAATAATTCCAGGCTCGGGGGAGCTGTCCAAGAGACTGTCACTTGTACAGCATTAATCTGTTAGATAAAGGCTGAGCTGGGCTTTGGGTTCCCTGTCTTCAAACCCTCGCTCTGCTACTTAGCTACTGCTGACCTTGGAGAGGTCCCTCTATCTCCCTGTGTCTCTCTTCTTCCCTGATTATTAGCCCCTTTAAAGGGCAGGGCTCTGCTCATGGCTCTTTGGGGTTGTCTGGGGTTTTATTTGGTGTGGAGTTGCCTTCGGAGTGGCCCCAATCTCCTGCCAGCATTGTTGTGTGGCAATGTGTGATAATTAGGGCTGGTCCACCCTGTTCTGAGGCTTGCAACAGCTGGAGAGCTGTGGTGGCAGCCCTGCACCTGGGGTGTCCTGTTTGTCCCCTTTGCTCTCCTCAAAACACCTCTAGTGTCTTTTTTGAGAGAGGACAGGTTAGGGAGGACCTTCTTACCTGTCTGCTCCTCAACACAGCTTCTAAGAAAGTGTGTTTGAAACTGAGGATACTGGCACAGCAAAACCTTCACTGTGAACACTGAGCTTCATCACCTGAAGAGGATGATCCCCATTCAGCTTATTTGGCCTCCTGAAACCCTAAATGAAGTGGTTTGTGGGATCAGTTTTTAACGCATGTGGCATTGCCATAGCATCCTAGTGAAGTGACCAGAGTTTCTTAATGCTGATATTTAAGACTGAGTAAATAAGCAGCCTCATAATTACTATTGCTAATTAGTTAATGGTTGTGAGGTGCTTTGAAGATGGAAAGTGAAGAGGTGCTCAGTTATTAAGGCCCAAACACTCCTGTAATGCCAGCAGCAGCTATTGCTATGGGTCAGCAGAGACTCCCTGCTGCAGTAGCTCACCGGGTGCTGCCAAATTTTTCTTGGAGCCAGCAACAAAGAGAAGAGGGCCTTTGATGTGAGACCTGCATTTGGATAGTTACATCTCAATGAGTTTCTTGGATGCTTGAAAGGTGGTGAGCCTCATGTAGCCTATTCTGCCTTGGGGCAGGGAGATGGTCTTGATGAGCTTTTAAGGTCCCTCCTGGCCTTGTTTTCCCTGATTTTGTGGTCCAAGGACAACTCTGCTGAACTTGGACCTGTCTTTGCTGCTGAGCAGAGGTTCCCTGTGACAGCATTTTCTCCTATCTGGGTTCTCTGTCTGCCAGGACAGCAGAGTATGGTGCTGGGATGACCAGCACCTGTAAACCTCCCACTGCCACAGTTGGCTGTTTGAGCAGATATAATTTAAGCTTTAAAAAAGAGGCAGTTCTGCATGACAAAGACTAACCTGATCCAGGCCTGGAAGTAACAAACTGCCTTCAAGTTGCACCTATGTGCAGAGTTTCTGGGCTGCAAACCTTGCCTCTTCTCTTAAGCATCAACATGAAAGAGGTCTGAAGGAAGGATGAATTTTGAAGCTGCTTTATTTTTCCTCCTCATTTGTGATGTGCCCCTCCTCTTCTAATAAAATATGTCTGGGAATGCTTTGGAGGCTGCTGCTGCATAGCTGTTGCCACACCTGTTGGGAAGGGGAAATTCCTCTTGGGCCGCTGTTGCAGGGCAGCCTTGGGGGAGTGCTGCTGCTGGAATGTTTTATGGATGAAGCTGGCAAAAGCCCCCTTCCTTTCCATGAAAATTGAATTATTTGTTTGTTCACTTTTGAATTTTAGTCTCTGTGGGCCAGACCTGCAGCTGTGGTAAATTAGCTCGGCTCCAGATGTGCCCTATATATCCGAAGATGTCATTTCCCTGTATCTGTATGTAATTCTGTAGCTCTTCCTCCTCCCCTGGTTTTGGCACTGTTACAGCTTTCAGTTTGCTTTGTCCCCTCGTTCAGCCAGCAGAGCCTGGCATCTCCCTGGCAGAAGGCAGGTATTATGTCCATTACCTTTGCTTGCAGAAGGTCTGTAAGAGGAGAAAAAACAATCTCTATTTGTGGAATGGCTCAGGAGGTCAGATTTTTGTCCTTTATGCATTTTGCAGGGTGCAGTGTGTGTATGGGGTAGGTGTGATAACCCAGGATCTAGGTTAGGCGCATCTCCTTTACTTTCCCAGTTGTTACTGCTGGTCCCAGTAGAGAACCAGTACCAAGAGTTTTTACTTGTGAGAAACTAGCTCAGAAAGGTTGTGGTTAAGATTACAACCAGGGGTAAAAGGCTTCTTGTGTAGCTTTGATGCGTTGGCATTTATCACCTTGCCCAGCTCTGAAGTCAGTGAGTTGCGATGCTGTCAGGACAGCGCTGGGTCTGGAATGGGGTCAAGACCTGGGAGCGTCCCAGCATTGGGGGGGGTTCACACAGCTCTTCTCAACATTGCACCACGCTGCGTTGCCAGTGTGCTTCTGCAAGAACTGGAGGGTGGGAGACCCAGACCGCTGGGGGCAAGTGATAAGTAGCACTATCCTTGCAATAAGGGTTTACTTATCTAGCATCGGGGTGCGCGTACCACCACGGCAACAACGAACAACTGCGGTCCCTGCCCTGAGGGGGATGCTCCGGGCCGTAAAACTACCTTCCCTCCCCTTAGCCACACACACACACAGAGCTTCACGGTGGGTTTTCCCTGCGGTTTTGCAGCATGCGGGGCCAGGTTTGCGCAGTCAGGCGCAAGATAGGCGAAGCAGCGGCCAGCAAAGCGCAATAAAAGAGAGATTTGTAAAGCAAACAGGCGAGAGAGGGGCTGGGGCGGCGGGGGGAGAAGAGGAGGACGGGCTGCGGGGAGGGGACTCCGGCCCCGCCGCCTCCGGCAGCGCCGGGCTGGCTCCGAGCGCCGCCCCCACCACCCCCCTTCCCCTTTCCTTTCCCCTCCCCCGGGCTGGAGAGGGGTGCGAACGGTTCATGTGGTGCTCTTTCCCTGTGCAGGGGCAGATCGAAGTGGAAAGCGAGACCG
>VZTU01012607.1:556276-622665 GCA_013400835.1 Zapornia atra | reverse complement strand
GGGGGGGGTGAAGCTGATGAACTTGGGAGGGTTTTTTCGATGGGCAAGTGAGGGAAATATTTATTTGAGGAATTTTAAATTGAAAGAGAGGGGGAAAAAATTCACCTTGGGTGGAATCCTGCCCAAATTGCTTCCCTATTTATTGCTTATTATAATTTATACGTGTTCTGGAGGTCTGGAAAGGAGAGAGCATATAATGCTGTAGCTAAACTTGTTATACTATGCCTGTGAATGTTATCACCACTTCCAGAGTGTATGTTTTTTGGTACATCAGTGCTTCTCAATCGAGTTTTGTTGTGCTCAGACTTAGATAGTGGTAAGCAACCAGAGTTTAAGAAATAAAACTCAATCTTGGAAACATTGGGGCTTTTTGCCACATTCTCAGTGACAGAATGCTATGGAAAAGCAGCCCAAACTGCTGCTTGTTTTCACCTTGAGCGAACACAGTTCCTCCTAATTTCAGACCTGCTTGCATCCTTTAGCTGGATGTGGTTGGCTGGGGAGAGAATTGTATTTCACTTCTCATGCAGTAAAAGCAACACTTGATTTGCAATGTGAAATTCGTCCCCACTTTGGAAGTGGTTTTTATTTATGGTGTAGGTGGATAATCTACAGCTGGAAGCGTAAAGGGCCAAGTTTTGTTCTTGAACACGCATAGGCGGCCCCTGTGCTTTGCAGGGAGTGTAACTGGGGTCAGGATCTGGCCAGAGACCTGTGGGAGTGGGGAAGTGAACAATGCTGGGAAAATCGAGGACTTTCGGAGAGATCATGTTTTAATTCTGTCACTGTTTTTCAATTGTAGGAAGCTAAAGGGGACTATTCCAGGTAATAACATTTTCCTTTCTAATACTAGTGTGTTTGATGGATGTGTTTTTCTGTGCTGGCATTGTATTGCAAACAATCAAAAATGGGGGTAAAGTCCAGTGGCAAGCAGTGGCTGAAGAAAGTGAAATGTGCCTCTGGGCTGGGTAAAAATCTGAGTCTGCTGGGTGAGCAATGCCTTTTGTGAGCGGGCTGAGTCAAAACAGCTTTTTGGGACCACCCCGCTTCGCTCCCCTCCCAGAACTGTGGGTGCTGAAGTGGGATGGGGAGAAAGTTCCCACTCCTTCCTACCAGAGAGCCCATGCTTTGCGCTGTGGTTTGTGTCTGTCTGGGAGACCTTGCCTGCAACCCTGCCCACAGCCCTGCCTGTACAGCGCCGGCACGTGCAAGGAGATGTGGAGCCCATCAGCTGCCTGCGCTGGAGATCAATGAGCCTCTTTCTTCTGCAGCTGCCCAGCGGGGCCTCCCCCTCCCTGCACTTGACCCCACAGTTGTGTTGGAGCTGGTGCGCGACCCGGTTGCTGGGTTTTAGCCTCCTAAAGCTGCATCATTAGACTGGGCTTGGAGAGTGTTTCTTGCTGTGCATGGGGTACAATAACTGGCTGGGGTGGGGGAGGTGGCGTCGCACCCCTGTTAGAGCCAGGAAAAGACCTTCAACCAGAAGCAGCTCACTAAGCAAATAGAAAGGTAGGAGGGTGGCTTTGGTCATGTTAATATTTTACCAGTTGCCGAGTTTCCATAAGGGAAGGGAGGTATCCTTACACTTTAGCTACAAGAGCTTTCAAGGACCGTGCTTTGAATGCTCAGTGAAGAGCTGCCTGCTAAAATGAGGGGAGCAAGTCACACCTGGCTGCTAGAGCCTGCAGCAGGGACAGACTCTGCTCTTCCTTCAGCACACAGTCCTCAAGAAAGAGCTGGTGCTGCTGCCTAAGACCCCTTCTTCTCCAAATGCCAGTCCCTTTCCCACTCACTGAAGGATGTGCTCTGCGAAGTCCATCACAACCTCCTATTCTTCCTCCTCCTCCTCCTTTCTGTTGCATGCTCACACACGCAGGGAGGAAAGGATGTCCTTGTGACTGAGATCAGCTGGATGGGCTGGCTGTACAGATGACTTCTACTGTTCATGCTGTAGACCAGCTTTGTGGTCCACAACGTATTTCTTGTAGCTACAACGTGCTGCATTTTTCTCTAGAAAGAATGCTTACCTTGCCCGATCTCGTGGGGATCCCTTAACCAACCCTAAGCTTAGCTCAGGCCAGGCACAGATAACCAGAGAACCACCAATCACTTGACAAGAAGTAACTCATTAAGCTTTAGCTGCTGGTGGCATGTGCTCTCAACTCTCCAGAAGAGGGGTTAAGGTTAAAAACTACCGTTGTGATGTGAACCCCCCTTATGTGGTTTGAACTTAACGCTGGCTCCTTATCATTTGCCAAAAATAGGTTTGTAAGCATTGCTTGGCATGCCCAAGAACTGCATCCGTGGGGTTTTTCCATGCCTCTGCAGACACGTTGCAAGGAGTGGATTGCCTGTGGTTGCCTTCAAAAGCACTTAAAGAAAACTGGAGGGAAGAACACTGTGCTACAAGAGTGATTTCCTTGTCCAAGTGCAGCTCTTTCCCTAACAGTTGCATTAAAATAGCTACAGCAATTGTTTCCTCTGTTAAACAAAGCATATGTTATGCCTCCATAGCACATGAGCACAGCCAGCTGTCCCAGGCCCAGGGAGAGCTCCAGAAGTGAAGGAATTTGACGTTACATATCACAAGTGGCTGTGCAGACCACCGCTGATAAAGCACTAGTGTAATTACCTGTGGCACTGGTGTGCCCTGCCAAGCTCACCCATGATGTGCAGGGTAGGTCCCTGCAGTGGTGCTGCTGCTGTCGCCTCTGTTTGCAGTCTCTTGGGTTTGGTGTGTTCGCTCTTGTTTGGCAGTTCTGCTTTGAATCACCTTCTGGAATGTGGCTCTTGCACCATTTCTGCTGACGTGAGAACACACGGGCTAATTTATTTTTTTTTTAATGTAGGATTAGTGGTGAGTGAACGTGGGTAAATACAGGAATTGCCTCAAGTCCTGGAGATTAGCTTTCTGGAAGTGAAGGGTGGGCCAGTTCAGACAGCGCTGGTGATCGCTGCCTGGCTGATCTTCCACACGTCCCATAGGAGCTTCTCCATGGGGACACATCCCATGGAGGGGTTGGCATTCCCGCTGACTTCAGCTGCGAACATGCACATCAGTACCAGCATCCAAACGCTTCAAACTCCTGCAGCTCTGCAGTACTGGCTTTCCCAATCCGCAGCTCAGAGGCTGAGATAAAGGCTGGATGGCAGAGCAGTCTCCCAGGAACACCCTCCCTTACCCTGTGCTGAGTGGGCGAGCACATTCTTTTGAAATCTGTTTATTTTCAGTGAGCAAACCTGAGGCGGGGGTGCTTGGCAAGAGTAAAAACTTGTGATTCCTACAGCACAGAGGTCACTCTGGAGGAACTTGGCAGTATGGTAGCACTGACAGCATGAAAGTGTCTGGGTCTTTGGTGAATAGCTCTTGCCAGGTGGCTTGCACTAGGACCCCCGTGTCCAGGACTGGGCTCTTAAGACAAGGGTATGTGCCTTATCACTCTGGGAGAGGCTTTGTGCACGATAAACAACCCAAGTTGTCCAAGAGAGGACCCTGGCTTTTAAAACATCCTGATAAAACTTAAGTACATGCTTCAAAACTGCACCCACAGTGTGTCCAAAGCATACATGCCTGTGTCTCAAAGGCTGCCTAAAATGACTGCAGGCCGCAGGAGGAATGATTAACGAAGATGACAGCGGGCTAGATCGATGTAATTCACCACTCACCCAGTTCCTTTTCCTGTTTACTAAACTGGTGATCCCAGCCAAGATGATTACCCAGTGTGAGATGAGCATTTCACAGGGGTACTCACCACATCGTTCTTCTCCTTACACTGGATGGTGTCGGGGCTGCCATGGGCAGCGCAGTTCCTCCTGAGGTTCTGCAGCTGTGATGTTCCCAGCACATCTGAGATGCTGCAGGTCCCTGGCCCTAGCAGTCTGAGATGCTGCAGGTCCCTGGCCCTAGCAGTCTGAGATGCTGCAGGTCCCTGGCCCTAGCAGTCTGAGATTGCTGCAGGTCCCTGGCCCTCTCCCTTCCTGCCCAACAACGTGGCTGATTTTGCTAGAGAGGAGAGATGTAACTCTTTGCTGTGTTTGCTTTTCACAACTCACGTATGGCTTCCAGTGGACTGCTCTGTTAAACTGATAGGAATTCAGTTTATTCTCCAGCTCCTGTAACAAAAACTCAAAACAAATTATTAGTTGTTAATAGTAGTTTTGAAACTCTGTGATAGTTGATCAATGTTCTTCCCCTCTCAGATCTGCAACTGAAATGCAAAATAACTGCAGGGCTGACTTGACAAAATCTTCAGGTTTAAACTCTGCACGGGTTTTAAAGTTGTTGCTTCTGGTATGGTTCAGTTTTTGGGGGGAAAGTCCATATTCTGTTTATTGTAGGAATTTTATTGAATTTTTATTTTTTTTAAAATGATGTCTTGGCAGGCAAGCAAAATAATAGATCCATCTGGTAATTATTCATCATGTAAAAATGCAACATACAAAGCCTTGCCTCCTTGGGAAATAAATGATTTCACTGTTTTTAGTACACAGCCTGAGCATCTGCCCTCAAAAATACTGCAATATTATTTTTCTTTGTAGCTTGATGGGGACAGTTTATAATTGAGGTGAACACTGTCCTCCTACCATTAGAAAAAGATATATTAAGCTGAGATTAGCTACAGGGACTATATAAGCACAGTGACTTTAAAAGAAACCCCAAAACTTCTGACTGATAATCTTGGGTTGTGTTTTCCCCCAGTAACATTTCCAGGGCTGAAACCCATCCATGCTCCCTGAAAGTTAATTAAATTGCTGGAGGAGGGCTTCCATTTTCTTTAAATAGCTGACTCATTCGATTTTGATTCTGGTCTGTGGGCTGCAAAGATAACTCCTGGCTGGTATAACATAACACAGACAGAATAATGAATTCCTGATAGCTGACATGTGCAAGGCACTGGGGTTTATCGTTACATGGGTGATAAACACGGCTTGGAAAAGGAAAAGGGTTGTGTGAAAGATACCCTTGCAAACTGTGGCTATGGAGTAATTGGTTCAGAAACTCCTGGACTTTAAAACTTAGATAAGAATTAAGTGCTTGGTCTGGGTGAAGAAAACTGGTATTAACAATTTGCTCCTAACTAAGCATGAGAGCTCACAATTAGATTTTTGGGTAGTGTTTCTTTGGGAAGGTGACTGTTTGGCCAGACAAACTGGAAAATCTCTTGTTAGAAAAGAATGTGGAAATGGTAACTTGGGCAGTGCTAGAAAATAGCTGCCTGAGAGAAGTTAATAATTGTCTTGATAGGAAAGCACCTCGTTGGTCTACTGCTTTCCCCAAGATTAAGGTAGCTCCAGAAACGGCACACCTGAGATTTGTTGGAGGCAGCTTGTCCAGCCTGTTTTTGGAAATCTCACTGTGTTCATATGACCAAAACTTCAGGTGTGGCTGTGTCCAGGACTGAGGTTGGAGCAGAAAAACAAATTTGGACCAAATCTCACAGTTGTTCCTGCTCCCCTCGCTCAGGTTTGCATCTTTGGAGGCTCCAAGGTGGGTCCATGTGGTATGTATGGAGCCCACCTTGTGTAGGGCCAGGCTGGAGCTGGCCTAAGAAAGCCCTGAAATGGGTATGGCGTGGGTGTCGTGTTCCCAGAGCAAACCTCTTTGCTCCACAGACCTGCTCCTCCGAGGCTGCACTGTCAGGGACAGAGGCCTGTTGTGAACTGGTCGCTGGAAGCTCTTTTCCAGGGCTGGTTGGGATTGTGGATGGGTTACAAGGGAGCACCCATGCTGGTCTCCCGCAGATGCCGAAGTCCTGAGCACAGCCTGGGTGCTTCTTCCAGCCCCTGCAGCTTTCCTTCCATGGGTGTCAGCAAGCTGCTGGATCACCACAGGATCTGCTCTGAGGGATCCATTTAAATGCCTGCACACTGGTATTCTCAGAGCCCTTCTCCAGTGTGACCCACCGCTCCTCACCGGCTCTTTGCCTCACTGTAAATCAGTGCTCAGCGCTGTGGCTCCAGCTCTGCTCCTTGTGCTCCACAGCTGCTTGTTTGCCCAGTGAGTCAATGTGTATTTTGCCTTTCAGCTGCAACTCCACACACTCTAAATACCTTGGTAGGCCCATGCTCACGAACCATTAGCTCTGTCTCAGTCCAGCCCAGCTGTGTGCTTCCCTGAGCTCACCCTTTCCTGGTAACTAATTTGAAACAAGTTGAACGAAGATTTATTTAACTGGGAGCCTGTCTGCTGAGGGGGATTGATTTTTTAATTTCACTTTATTTGGAAACATCTAATGAAGTGAGGTAGTAAATAAGCAAGTTCAGGGAAAATCATGTTTGGTATGTGCTTTGTGCAATGATAATGATTCCCTGACTTGACAAGGTGCCACATACCCACTTACCCAACGAGCATGCTCTGCTTAACTCCATTTTATACCCTCTTCAAAGAAAAGCTGGTTGAAACCTGGTAGTTCTTCTCTAGCAGCATACAAGTCTTGCTTTTCCTGATGAGTCACTGCAGTTTGTTTCAAGGGGTCCTACAGCCCAGTGTACCATGAGGAATGGGTAGCTGAGGGAAGGCAGAGGGGAGCCGGGCAGGGCATCCCTGAACTCCATCTCTCTGCGTGCTTTGGCACAGGGAGAAAGCATTGCTCTCTCCCAGTGTGTTCTTTTTCATTAAGAAGTGGAAATTCACTGTGTAAACCAGGTTCAATTGCAAAAAATTATGCATTTGACCCCCAGTTTTCTGCTAGACTTAACAGCAGGAGGGTTTGGTTTTGTTTTCTACAGGTGCTGCTTGTAGATTCGTACAGTTCAGGGCAGACCAAAGCACACACAGCCTCTCCAGTGATGCAATTTTAATGGGTTTTTTTAAGGTTTCCTACTTTAAAGCAGTTCTGCAAAGGCTCCCAGGGAATTGGTATCATATGATTATTATGCAGCAGATGGATTAGGTGGAAGCACTGTGGGTGAAATGAGCAAAAAGGATTAGATGAAGAAGGAGGGAAAAAAAGGATGTTTTGAGTAATTTAATAATCAGATCTCAGGGGATTTACTACTTGCAGTGTGACTTTTAAAGTTTACAGATAATTATAGCAGTATGGTAAGGATGGATGCTTTTAAATTTCAGGTGCATGCATGATGTTAATACAGTTTCCTGAGAGGCAGCAAGGAGACCATTATGTTTTGTCCCTTCACAGTCCATTCTTGGTGTCCGGAGCCAGCCACCTAGGGAGGGCTTTTGTATGTGCTCTGCATCCAAATCAAATGAGAGACAAGGCAAGCATGGTGCCAGAATATTCTTCATCCCCTAAGTTGTCTCCCATGCAAGGGACAAGCTGGGGACAAGTTGCTCTCCTAGCTGTTAGGCTTGGAGTAGCATCATGGCATCCAAAGCCCTAGGTAAAAGTTGCTCTCCCTCTTGTCCTTAGAAATTCCCTCCAGTACAGGTTCAGCACGTTGCCTTTTCCTGTTGTAAAATTAAGTTTTATGGCTTTTGCACATAACGTATTCATCTCCCTTCTGTTGAATATCTGGAAAAGTCTGTCATGTCTACAGAGATTTTCACACCATCAGCTGCAAGCAGGAGCTCGGGCTCTGATCTGACATCCTCACTTTCAAAAGGCAAAAATAAATCTCTCTTGCTTTTCCTTCCTGTGGTGATTGGGATGTATCATGTTGGGTGTATTTTGTGCTTTGAGGAAATGGAAGGACAGCTTTCCAGCCTCAGCTTTTTTGCTTTTGCAGATCTGTCTGGTCTTTATCATTACTCAGATACTTTATTTTTCTTTTGGTCCCATGTATCTCTGTATCAGGATGCAGGGCTGTAATAACAAGCTTTAAACTTCATTGCTGTGCTCAGACATGCTAAAACCCCACAACTAATATGGCTAATCTGACTTTTGTGTGAACAGGAAGAAAGTGTGAAGGTTAGAAATAACAGTCTGTTGTTGTGAGGAAGGGTTTGGGATCCTTCAACCGTTGTATCAACTGTGAATAATCATCTTTTGGTCTGCAGCAAATCCCCAGGTGAAGCAGAGTTGTCCTGCTTCCTGTCTGGTCTGACAGAGAAGCACTGCTAATGCGTGCTGTCTGCATGGCCAGGCAGCTCTGTAAATGGGGATGTACCATCCCAGATCCGTGGGACTGGGAGCCATCTCTGGTGGTAGGTGTGGTATTCAAGGAGCAAAAGGGTTTTGCCTTCAGACTATTCATATTTCACATTGAGAGCTAGAAAAGAGTATTTAGGGCAGGTTCAGGTGGCAGGTTTTCTCTAGCCGTGGAGAACTGCCTCCTCAGCACCCCATTCCTTGCCCGCTAAGTGGAAACACGAGCGGTGCCTCTCATGCCAGGGTGGCCCTGGGAGCAGCTTGTGTTCTGCTTTGCCTGGTCCCCATGTCCTTAGGTAGACAGGTGTGTGCCTATAACTGATAAGAGAAATGTTGCTTTTTCCTTAGTGCTCTTGGTCCATCTTCCAAAAGCCAACAACTGGAGTCACCAGCCCCCCCATGAGATCAGCAGGCACCACTGCTGCTCTTTCTGATGAGGGAAATTAACCTAAAGGAGCAGGGCTGGAGGTCAGGCCTGGGGGTCCAAGGTGGTGGTCCAGCCTGTGCTAAGCATGGAAAAGGGTTGCCCAGCCCCAGCCATGCTTTGTGTTTGGTGCAGGTGTCTCAAGCTGTGAAACTAAAGCTGTTGTTGCCATGCAGCATGGGAATCCACAGCCCAGCCATGGCGTTAGAGGTACAGCAAGCCACCTGCACTGCTTGTCATGTTCCTTTTCATATACAGGGTTTGGAAGGCTCTTAGAAATAAATACCTTTCTGAGCAGGCAGTGTCCCTCTGGTATCCAAGCAGCAGGCTTTGTGGCCTTGACCAGGCAGGATGTCCCGCTGGCTGGGGGGGTTAACGTTCAGCTCTGGTTGTCCTGTGCCAACGGGAGCCCCTTGTTCATGGCCTTTCCGGGTCCTTGTCTGCCTTCAATAGAAAAATAACTTGCTTGAGTGTGCCAGCAGACCATAAACTGAAAGGTTGGTAAATGATGGGAAACGTCTGGCATTTGTCACAAAAGAGGGGATTTGTCAGAGAGTGCATTTAAAACTCCTGCTGCCAAGATCCTGCTGCTCTGACATACTTGAAAGCTGCTAAATCCATCGGCTCTCTCCATACCTTCCCTGCTCTGTCTTCCTTCCCCCTCTTTTTTCTCTTGCACTTTTAACCCTGCTCATTTCCCACCCCACCTCCCCCCCACCTCCGCTGTCTTGCTGCTTCCTCCTCACACCTGTTTCTCATGGTACCTTGAAAGGCTCAGACCAACCTCTGTGGGGGTGTGAGATGCCATGCTCTGCCCTGCCATTTATTTTCAACCAAACCTAAAACCTACAGGCAAGGCACTTGTTGCTGAAACAGTCCAGCTGCAGTGCGGTGATCCATGTTGCTGACTCTTGTCTGTGAGCAGAGAGAGAGAATGATGTCAAGACCCTGGTGATGGTACTTCAAGGCTGTCACCATCCCTGAATACGTTTAAAAGATGGGTAGATGAGGTGCTCAGGGATATGGTTTAGTACTGTTACAGCATGGCTTGTAATCGTACAGCAGAAGAATTCAGTAGTTAGTCTCAAGAAACAGGACCATTAGCAACAACTGAATAATCTGAGCAACCCTCAACACTTAGACTGCCCACTTGTAAGTATCTAATCTAATGGTGTGCAGGTTCTGTTTGTTTTGCTAGTTCTAAGTATCTTGAGCAGAATAAGAAGAAAAATCATAATGGAAAGTTTTTGAAGCATCTTCATAGAATCATAGAATGGTCTGGGTTGGAAGGGACCCCAAGGATCAGAGAGTTCCAATCCTCCTGCCACAGGCAGCACCACCAACCTTCAAGCATGATCTAGACAAGGTTGCCCAGAGCCCCATCCAACCTGGCCTGGAAAACCTCCGGGAATGGGGCATCCACCACCTCTCTGGGCAGTCTGTTCCAGCCCCTCACCACTCTCTCTGTAAAGAACTTCCCCCTAATATCTAATCTAATCCTTCCCTCCTTTAGCTTCAATCCATCCCCCTTGTCCTGCCATTGTCTGCCCTTTGAAAAAGTTGATTCTGCTCCAGTTCCAATGCTCCCTTCAGGGACTGGAAGGCTGCAGGTACCTTCATGCTGTAGGGTAATACTGTATCACCCTGTAGCGGTGAAGGTCCACATTCCCTTGTACATCACCTGTGATTAACAGAAGTGTCTGCTGGTTTTTAGGTGTCTGTGTAATCCCTTTCAGGTTAACTTGAGAGGCTGTTGGTTACTTTCTAAAAATCCAGTTCTGCCTGCGGTGTGCCTAAAATTCCTTGCAAGAATTAACCAGGTATCAGGTGGTGACGTTCAGACCCAGGAGTGGGTTATTCTAGTGATCACATAGCAACACAAGAGTAGGTATGTGAGGTCAAGAGGCTCTGAAAATAGAGGAAAATGGCTGTGCAATGAACACTCCCCAGAGATAAATTCCTACCTTACAAAGTGTTATCAGCACTCCACAGCAGACGGGCACACCTGCCATCGCTGTAGACAGCTAGAAGTTGTCTGAACTCCTGTCTATATCAGGCTGTTAGTATTTACAAAGATGATTGTGGGCTGATAAGCCTTGGTGTTGTAGCCTGACATACTGCCTTTGCTGCTCTGGGTGTGTACATTGCTCTTCCCATTTTGTGCTAATCTCATTAACCACATCTTACTCCATCTAAGCTCTTACCTGCGTTAGCAACTGGCGCAAACTGTTTTTGACAGTGGGTGTAGGGAAAAGCCTGGGCAGCTGCTGACAAATGATGCTGATTAGCACAGTTCTGTAAATCTGTGCCTAGCAGGGAGCAGTGTATCACTCAATTACAAACTGTGAGCATGCACTTTCGGGGAGCATAACTATGTAAGTCTCTCTTTAATTTTCAGTGGTGTGCTTTAAGCAGAGTGAGCTGTGGTAGTCTGGCTTGGTTCCTTCCCAGATTTCTGATGGACTTTGAGCAAGATGCCTAAAACTTCACTGTAACGTCAGCAGGCTGTGGGAAGCATGTGGGATTGCTCCTGTTTTGCTGCTAGAGGTAGCAACGCAAACGGAGGGCAGACCTTACAAGGAGTAGCTGAGGGAGTTGGGTATGTTTAGCCTTGAGAAGAGGAGGCTGAGTGGAGACCTTATCACTGCCTACAACTACCTGAAAGGGTGTAGAGAGGTGGGCGATGGTCTCTTCAGCCAAGTGACAGGTGATAGGACAAGGGGATGTGGCTTCAAGCTGTGCCAGGACAGGTTCAGATGAGATGCTAGGAAAAAGTTCTTCACTGAAAGAGTTGTGGGGATATGGAATGGGCTGCCCAGGGAGGTGGTTGAGTCACCATCCCTGGATGTGTTTAAAAGATGGGTAGATCAGGTACTCAGGGATATGGTTTAGTAGAGGGCAGGTACGGCTGGACTCAAAGGTCTTTTCGAACCTAGTGATTCTGTGATGCTGTTAATGTGGGAGCTTCTATTTGTAGTATGGTATGTGATTAAATATTGGTTATTGTAGAGTCAAGCTGCCCTTCCATCTCCATAGAGCTGGCACTGATGAGCAGGGCGTGCTGATGTGGGACAGCGTCCTGCCCAGTGCTTGGGGTGCACTGGGGCAGGAAATGAAGTATGGACAGTACCAAGAATGGGAGCAGAGGTTGGCCATCCCAAGGGCCTGATGCAGATTTTCATTTACCCTGCCCAGATCAGTTCAAGTTTCTGCTCATTATTTGCCAGAGAGGAAACTCCTGTTTAGAGGGAGGATTGGGAAGGAAAGGGTCTGTCTGCTGGTTTTCCTTAATTCTTCTCCACAGTGGAAAAATACTTCAGATGAGTTTCCTATATTCTTCTCCTGGGCAATAAACTTTTTTGCCAAATACGTTCCATCCCATAGACTCTGGGTGGTGTAAGTTTATGTGTTGAAACTTTGCCAAGAACCACTAGTCCAGAAGCCCCCTCCATAGCAGCAGTCAGATTAAATGCAAGAGGACCCTTCCATCCTGAGAGCCGAGTCCTCCTTCTGCCCTGACAAGAACTGTCCATGGATGTGCCAGATACAGCACTGGGGTGTTTGGTAGGTAGATAGCACAGACGGTTGGACATCTGGAGCCGGGGCTGTCTGCCCTGTGATTTCTGTATCGTCTTGAGGTCGTTGTGAAACCAAACAGGAACAGGTAATAATTCAAACCGTTGCTCCTGCTATCTGGACTTGTCACCTCAGGGGAACGGCTGGGGTTTGGAGGGCTTGGGAAAGTGATCCCGAAGGTCAAGGGGAGACGTGCTTGGGCTCCTCGGTGCAGATGTAGTGATAGTGAACTCTGTGGAAGGAGGGGGAGGCCCATTGGAGGCTTTTATTATCCCTGAAGCCGTGAATCATCCCAAACGCTAATCCTCGGGCGCGCAGTCAGCAGATCTGCGCTGCGCCGTGCCAGCCTGCGCTGTCTGAAGGCACACAGCGTGCAAGGAGCTTTCTCTGTTTCTTCCTGGTCTTTTACATTTTTCTAGTTTTGATTTATGCTTTACCTTAAAATTATACAAGGGGGGAAAGAAAAAAAAAAAAGAATCCTCATGTGGCTTCTCAGGGATTTTCTGGCCTTGTAAGTCCATTTTGATGGACTCCCTCCAGCTGCACATGAACAGGACGGTGTGCCTGAACCTCAGGACAGGAGGCTGGGTCCTTTCAGGAAGGCAAGTCCCAAGGGCCAACTTTTCCTTTTAAGAGAAGCATTTTCTCTGCTACTGCAAGAATTTGAATGGATTTCTAGGTTGGCAGAAGGACAGAGAGGGCCCATGTCTGCTGTTAAGGTGTTGTAGCCTATGGACTCTGCCTGCTAACAAGCTGCAGCAGATCCTGTGGCCCTGGAGGGATATGCCTCCCCCCCCATCACAGCACAGGGGTGATCAGCCCTTTGGTCGCTGTACGACTCAGCTCTGAGCCCACAGACCTAGTCAGGGAAAGGTGGGCACGCGGGCTGGCTGATGCTCAGTTTAAATGCAGTGGTAGACGTTTCCATATTGATGAGCTGCTGCTCATCACTCAAGCATGCCTAGTGTCCTTCTTTTAGTATTTGATAGGGATAAAGTAAGCTCTTCAACCAGGTCTTTAAGCAAGGGACCCAAAAACCCAATGGGAAGGTTGAGGGGCTGCACTGGAGGCCAGTAATCATGCAAAAGATGGCATTTCAGGGCACTGTAGGATGCAGCTGCCGGGATTTGTGGCATTTCTGCAGAGTTTCACTGCTGACAGTGAGGATAATAGTTGGCAAAGAAGAGCTTGGGTCCTCTCTGCCCACCCGGCTGTGGTGGTGACAGCTGGGGGGTCACCTGTCCCCTTGCCTGGCTGACTCTGCCAGAGCTCAGCTCTCTCTTCCCAGTGTCAGCCTCGTTAGTGCTTCCTTAGGCGCTTTGTTGTTCACTGGCAATAAGGTTTCTAAATAGGGGTTTAGAGACTAACCATTAAACCTCTGATTATGAATATTGTGGGTTGAGAATCTATATTTAGAGGAAGAGCCCTTTTATTTGGTAAAAAAACAAGCTATTTTGTTGTTGCTTCCTTCCAAAAACCTCTCTTCCTTCACTGCATTTCCCTGCCAACCCCGACTGCTATGGCAGCCATTGAAGTTATGAGTCAGGACTAAAAATGGAAGGAAACTTTTTATTTTAACAATCAATTATCCTCTGAGTTTGGGATTGAAGTTGGAAGGGACCTCAGGATGTCATCTTGCCGAACCTCCTGCTCTGAGAGGAATCAGCTGTGAGATCAGGCTGGGTTGCTCAGGACTTGGTTTTGGGGTTTTTTAATAATTATTTCTTGAGGCCTCAAAATTTTAATTTTTTTTGGTTTTTTGAGGCCTCAGGAGGTTGTACTCCTCCTGCATTTTCATGTGTCCCTACAACTCCTTGGTAATCTGCTTTCTCAGTGCAAGCCAGAATGTCCTGCAGCCTTTTGATCCCATTAAAATGGGCTTTTAAGGGGTGAATAAAACCCCTTCAGCTTTTCTGGGCGATTGGCTGTGTTTAGGCACGGGGAGAAGAGATCCTGATTTTTTTTCCACCCAGCTGTCCCTGTTTGCAGCACTTGGGTGCTGGCCAACATGCAAAGAACTGTTCATACTCCTGGCAGAAGAATGGTCGACCCTGCAAAGCTCAGCAACAACGGCTCCTCCGTGCTAATTGACCCCCTTGTTGGCAACTTCATCAAAGACCCTGAAGAATAAATAGGCTGTTGATTGAACTGTTTCCTCCTCCCCAGAGGTGGTCCCTCTCAGGGTTGAGGCACATTGTCCGGGCTGGGGAAGAAGATTGCAGAGTGATTAGTCTTGTGCTCACCCGAGGAACAAAAAGCTTTTCATTTACTGTGCCTTCCTTGTGACATCTGCCATGTGAGATGGAAAGGGGGTAGGGGCTTCCTGCCTCCACCATCAGCACCTTTCTGTGCTCTGGTTCACTCTACCAATGCAGAGGGTGCTGGTTTTGAGGGAAGAAGGGGGAATGTGGCTCAGATGACATCTCTGATAGTGGCATCTGGTGAAAACAGGTTGAGGGCAGGCAAACAAACGCCTTCAAGGAAAGCCTGGATGCAGGAGTCAAGGTGGATGCTGTTGGATGGGACTGATGCATTCTTTACATAGAAAACTCGTGTTGGTGCTTGTTGGTGCTGCTGTGAAGGCATGCAGAAATCCTGCAGAAATGAAGCGTGCAAGGTTCAGCTGATTAATTAATGGTGCATACAAAGAGAGCACATTATAATATTAACCATTTTACTGATGCCTGTAGATAAGTGGGTTTTTTTAAATGTTCTGCTGGTGTTTTTTGGTGACAGATTACATTCACATACTTCAACCCCCTTTATTTCATTCCAGGCTGGGGCTGGAGTCCAAAGTATTTGAACTTTCTATAGAATGAGCAGTGCAGGAAAATGTTTAGGTGAAAATACTTGAAAGTATATGAACTGAAACCCTTTGTTTTGCATCTCATCCGTGTTACAGTCTGATGTTTGACAAACACCATGCTGCTTCATGAAATACAGTGTCTATAGGTAGGCTTTTAGCTGAAGATAGAGCAAAAATGAGCAGGAAAGCTTTGCCTTTGGGAGGATGCTTTCCTTCTGCAGCTCTGTAAAGCTCATTCTGCACTCAGCAAACAGAGTGTGTGCAAAATAAATATTGATACGTTGCCTCTGCCACAGTGGCCTGAGAATCACGTGTCTGTATAATGAGCAAAGAACATGAGTCTGCATGACACCATATACATCACTGTCATGTGAGAGGGCCTATAGAGTTACGTTGCTATGACAGCCTGATCCAGGGCAATGCACCAAGTTCTTGGGTAGCAGATACAGCCCCCTTTCCAGTGCTGAAAGTAATGATTGTGTTTATGATTCCCTAGCAGTGACTGTACCATTTTTTTTTGGGGTTTTAGTGATGAAAACACTAGAAAAGACTTGAAGACGCTGCCTGTCTTTCCTACCAAGACACTGCAGGAACATCCATCACTTGCTTACTGGTGAGCTGTTTAATTTAAAATGTAAATCATTGCTGTGAATGGTAACGACACAATTGCTTTTCAACAGTTCTAAAAACTCTTTAAAAGAAGTTTTCAGCCTGTGTGATACAGGACTTGGAGTTAATTACTTGTGTTCAAGCACTTCCAGTTTTTAGAAGGTTATAAATAATGCAAGATCTGATGCAAGTCCCTTGTTGAAAATTCACTCAAATTGCTGGATCAGAGTATGTGGGGGATCATGCTTTAGAGCTGATAAGGGAACTCCAGCCAAGCCTAAGTTTACAGAAGAGCACCTTGCTCTTCCATTGCCGTTCAGTGGGGCCTTTGTGGTGGGTTAACCATAGCTGCCTGCCAGATGCTCACCCAGCTGCTCTCCTCAACAGTACTAGAGGAGAAAATAAGCTAGAAAAGCTGGAAACAGACACATGTCCAATTTTGTGGCTTGAACCTCTTGTAAAGCAGTATAGCATGTGGGATAAATCAGGCATATAGTTTCCTTGGAATTGATGCCTTTTGTGCAAGCTTGACTCCCTCATTCATTTCATTACTATTTTTTTTTAGCCTTGATGTGTACCTGATGGATTTTCAAGCATACCAGTACTTGCTTAAGATTTGGGTTTTTTTCCAGGATGAATACTGCTGGGTTTTTCTTTGCTTTCAAGTGTCTGACACATTCCACTAAAATAAAAAACATTGAAGTGTTTAATAGAAAAAAAAATGCAAAAGGCTACTGCTGACAAATCTATTTTTATTTCCTTTTTCACCTAACATACATCAGGGGAGAAAAATACCCTGGAATGAAAACACTTCTGGCTTAACTTCTTCAGTCCTATGTGCGAATCATTAACCATCCTTTGAAGTTTTGGTCCTTTAGAACATGAAAATGAATTTATACAGTTAGTACCATTCTTCTGCAGCAGCATCTGCAGGCTTATCTGCTCCGATTCATTAATTAGTCTGGAACGCGGCATGCAACGGTGGGGATCAGCCAGGGCAGCTCCACGCTGCTTAATGAAGGGTGGGAAAGAAATCAGTAAGGAACAGAATGTAAACCAGAGCAAGAGCCATGCAGTGGGAAGCTTCCCTGCATGCTGAGCAGGTGTCTGAATTTCAACAGATGCCGTTGCACGCAAAAAAAATAGTCACCGAGCCTCTAACTTGGGGTTTGTGCTTGCTTTGCAGTGAGGACAGAGTAATTGAGCATTATACACAAATTAAAGGTCTGACCAGAGGACAAGCCATTGTTCAGTGAGTATGACACTTGTTAATTTGTGAAGATGCTTTCCCTTTTTTTCCTCTTTTGTTGAGAAGTGGCAGTGCAGGCTGGGTTGGTCATCGTTGTTTGCAAACTTTGCCATTTGTATCTGTCAGATGCTTTTTATTTTATTGACTTATGTTTCAAAGTTAAATGGTTTGAACTTCAGGTTTCACAGGCTTGCAGAGAAGGTCATTTGTCCTCAGTCAGATACCTCAAATAATAATTACCTGGATAATGCTTTACTGGGAGACTCTTCTCTATAACCTGCTTGCCATCAATTAATTTTGACACCAAACTCTTAAGGGCAAATATTACCTTAGTCCTGTAGAAAAAAATCAAATGGATATTTGTTGAAACACTCAGAATTTGGCTTACAAAAGAACAAGGTCTTCCACAATACCTGTGGAATTTTATTTTTAATTTACCATTAACATTACTCTACTTCCTACAGGAAAATGCAATGGGATGTGTTCTGAACTGAGAAGTTTGAGATGTTTGCCATGGTTGCATGATGTAGATGACTTGCAGTTTGTCTTGTGTACCTTGATGCCTGTAACTCTGTCTCAGCAATTCAGGGGCTTCTTCCAATAGAAATGGGGGAAAAAAAGTCAGTTCAGTGGTTGTCTGCATAGCCTCAAGAAACAGTCATACAACTGCATAAGCACTTTCATTTGGAGCCTCTCCATTGTAACTGTAGCACCGTAATGGGATGATTATAGGCAGGTTTTACTGCCAACATTTCCCAAAAGGCTCACATGTTCAGTTGAGAATTTTTACTTTCAGTTCCCTGGCTTTCTGGTAAGAGATTGAATGTTGTGTCATGTGAGAAATTTTCCATTCGCTTTACCTGGGCCAAAATACCACTTATTTCCCCAAGCCAGGATGTTTAAGCTTTTTCTCAAGATGTGAGCCTTCAATCACTAAAACCTTCAAAAAACGCAAATGATAAATGACATCCTGAATGTATGTGTGAAAAAAATGTTAATAGTTATTATTCCCTCCAGAGAAAATCATCTGATACACTATAAATCTGTCTACAGGTACATGAAAGTGGTGGAAGCTTTGCCAACATATGGAGTTCATTACTATGGAGTAAAGGTTAGTAAATGCCCATAGATAATGTGATTGTTTAGCTTATTACATGTGATTACGTTCCTATAGGAGTAGTTTGATGATTCAGTACTCTTCTATCAGAATTAAATCCCCCATTTTTCAACCCCTGCAATTTCTCCCCTTCAGTATTCTTCAAAAATTGTTTCCAGAGAGCAGCAAAGCATACGTGCTACAGGAGATGGAGAGAAATCTTTGTAAAACTTTCTTTAATCCCATCAGGAGCTTAATTAACTGGATATCACTTCTAGATCCAAAGCAGTTAATAGTTTCCCCAGAGATATTTCTAATCAAGATCAGGGGAAAACACACACACACAAAACCAACAACCCCCAAACCTAACAGTGTAGAAGAGATGGCTACAAAGTGGCAGGTGATTAGTGGGTGCATACTTGGGAGTGGGGAAGTGCTGATAAATATTTGGGAGAGTGATGGAAATGCACCATTTATTCCCCTTTATAGAGCAGAGCCTGGGCCAAAGTGTTTTGTGTGGAAGAGCTCAGCAGAGATGATGTCTCCTTACACTGAGTCATGGCCATGACCGTGGTACCTGAGAAGCTGATGTTTGGCACTGTGTTCTCTCCTCCTGCAGCTGTCCATGCCTGAACTTAGTGATTGTAGTCATTGGCCACACATTTTTTATTCATCCTGTGTACTTACCCCACCCCACAGCCACTCCTGCAATGGGTGACACCACCTGGTTTCAGCAGCACTGTCGCTTTTTTGTCCACTTTGCACAACCACCACGTAGCTTCCTGCCTCTGGCTGGGAAGGCAGGGGGGGAGAGTGTTTCGACATTCACCTCAGCTATCCACTTCACATCAGTTTGTTTGCCAAAAATGTCTTTGTTCTGTACCTCCTCGAACATGTCACGAAATGAAACGGGCTCTCATCTTGGAATGACTTAATTCTTAAGTAGCTCTTGGGTCACATAGGCATCTGTTTTTCAGGATAAACAAGGAATCCCGTGGTGGCTTGGAATAAGTTACAAAGGAATAGGCCAGTACGACTTACAAGACAAGGTGAAGCCCAGAAAAGTAAGTTTTTAGCATTAATTTTTCTCTGGGGGGAGGCAGGATGGTGTTGCATGTCAGAATATGCTTCTTTAAGCTGTTGCTCGTTAGACTAGTAAGCAAAAGACCAAGGATTGGAGAGAAAAGGAGAATTCTGCTGGCACCAAGACAGTAAAACTCTCCCTCTCACATAGGTAGTGGAAACTCCTTCTGGGAGCTTTGGCTCGTGTCATCTTGAGTTTGGTGGTCTCAGGACAGGAGTTTCATCAGCCTCGTGAAGCGGTTGGGTTTCTGCAAGTCCTGAACTAAAGGCCTTGTACTCAGGCAGTGTTTTCACTTGGCTTTCATAGGTGGTTTTTGTAACTGAAGTGGTAAAAGGCTCCACTGATACCCATGAAATGCACGGGGAACTGGTGAAACTGCAAGCCTGTTTAGGCAACTGTATCTTTCCATGATACAGTGAATTGTAAGGGGGGTTTGAGGGTAAATGCCAAACACTGGAGGTCCTTCTTCTTGTTTTCCACCCCTGTGCTCCCCAGCATGTCTCCTGCAGAGTGAGCTCTGCCAACAACCTCCCTGTTGTTCGAACAGGGCAGAGGGTCCTGTACCTCGTTGCTGGCTCCCTCAGAGCCCCCATCAGCAAGCCCTAACCGGCTCTTCCTCCGGCAGCCTTGGAAAACACCCACCACGCAAACCAAGCACATGATGGGTTGCGAGCTTGCCCAGTCCTGTAGCTGTATCTGTCTCCCTGCAACAGGACTGAGCACTGGAAATCTTTGAAGAGTTATTTAACCTGCCTGGCTGGGGAGGAAAAGCCAGCATGGTGTGTGCAGGAGCCGCAGTGCTGGGTTGTGTGTGTGGTTTTGTTCTGGTCATGTCTTTGTTGGAATATTGAGGCTGTGAGGAGAGACAGACCTGGGGTTCTGCTGTTGTTCTTCCCAGGGAATGATCTGGGCAGGAGTTCACATGAAGTGTGTGTTTCCTGCCAGGGAATTTTACATTTGCAGAATGATATTGTTTAGTGTGTTTGTGCCAAAAACCCAAGCTTAACAAAACTTCCCTGTTACGAGTAATTCCCCTCCAAGCTCCCAACTCTATATCATCTTTTTCCAGTGGAGGCTGTGACTTGGTTTCTTTTGGTATATTTATATACTTGCATGTCCAAGGTTTAACTCGGATGTCCTTCTTTTGCTTTGTTTAGTAAAGCACATAGCTTCATCCCCAGGTATCTCTTACTATCACAGAATGCCTGTGCCCAATGACAGTGACACGGGGAACCCTAGGAAAATCAAGTCAGCATTAATGCAACCTTTGATGGTCAAAGGAGAGCATCAAAGACCTCCTCTTGCTCTTGAGCACTTACCTGTTTTTAGGCAACATCTACAAGATTTTTTTCTGGTCAGGTCAAACACTGATCATTCTCTATCCAAGATGTCCAGCTGTGACCAGCAACCTTCTCCAAGAAAATGCAGCCTGCCTGGCTAGCAGCATTGCTTCGCCAAGCACTTTTTAATACTTGTGGGATTTCAGTTTACAACATCAACCAGGCAGATTAAGAACATTTTTTAAGGTCAGCAGGGCCCAGATACCAAGTCACACCCTGCTACAGTTAGTTACGAGGCGTTGCCTTTGAACGCAGTGAGAGTTGTGTTTAAGGAAAATAGAATAAAAACCAAAGGTCACCTCTGCAGTGGAAGCATTATGATGGAAATAATAGTTGCCTGCTTTACAGTGATTTTAATTATAAGACAGAGGATGGAGATTAAAAGGGAAAGTGGGAGAGAAGCAGCATCAATGCAGTGGGAAGGTTTAATGTTAGTAAGCTGATGGAAAAGTGGGGGTGGGTATGGCTGTAGTATCCTTATGGGGTTTGTGTCGGGTGTTAATAGAAGGGGATGAAAACAACTTGAGCCACAGCTTGTCCTGAGACATGACTACTTTTAACATGTGGCCAAATATGCAAACAGTTTCTTTATTTAAATATATAAAAAAGGCATTTCAGGGTTTCAGATACAAAGTGTACTTCTGATGTGATCCATGGAAGTAATTGTAAATCAGACTACTTGGGGGTGGAGGGGGAGGGAGGAATCATAGAATGGCATGGGTTGTGATGCCATGCTTGCTTTCCGAGGCATCAGTTGGAAGGGACCCCAAGGGTCATAGAGCTCCAACCCCCCTGCCATGGGCAGGGCCACCAATCTCCAGGCCTGGATCTACACAAGGTTGCCCAGGGCCCCATCCAACCTGGCCTTGAACCACCCCCAGGGATGGGGCATCCACCACTTCTCTGGGCAGCCCGTTCCAGCCCCTCACCACTCTCCCTGTAAAAAACTTCCCCCAAAGCACATGCTGGGTCCAGACGTGGGTTTGGGGTGAGAACTGTTTATTCTAGTGTCACTGTAACCTCGCTGCCTGTGATGTGCCAAGGCAGAAGTTTTTATTTTAGCCAGTACTGTTGTTTGTTGATATTGATGAAGGTACCGGACTGTATTTCAGAGAGAGAAGAGTCTGTATAGCATGCCTGAGCTTCCAAGGAGTCAGCAAGCACAATCCTTTCTGAAGGAGTGGGCAAGAAGAGAAGTAGGCATGTAAACTATGCCTGTCTCTTGGAGCACAGATGCTGATTTTGCTGGATTTAGCAGGATTTTCTTGCTTTGCTTTTTTGGATGGAGCCAAACTCACAACTGGCATGTGCTGGTGTTATCCTGCTGTTTATACTGTGGATCAGCAGTGCTGTTGTGTTTATCCATGGCCATCTGGGAAAGAGCATCATTATTGTGCCCCATTTCTCCAGTTAGTGATGTTTAAATATGCATGCAGCTGATTAACTCAATGAAAGGCAAAGGCTGAGTTCAAGTCTAATGAAGACCAAGCTGGCCTTTCCAAATTTTAAAGACACAAGTGATGTCTGGGTGTGCAAGCCTCTCTGGTACCGATTGCAGGGGGAAAGCTGCTAGCTTCTTGTGGGAGGCTTTGAGCAGGAGTTGGTGCCTGTGCTCCAGATGAATTCACACTGGGGGGGCTTTTATTCTGCTCCCTGTGTCTTTCCTGTGACGCTAACAGCTGCTGTCATATGTAGCTATGTTTAATGTGTTCATCGGGTAAGAGCCAAGTCCATATTCAGAATAGTTCTTTTTAAAATAGCAATAACAAAAGATAATATGTATAAAATTAACTGCACCCATTAATGCAGTGTCAATTAAACCCCAACAAATGTAATTCTTCCTCAAAAAGCAAAATCTTCTGGCTTTATCCAAGTAGGTCTTTAGGCAAAGAGACTTAAATATGAGCCTTGGAGCACGGTGGTTATCCCAAGACCTTGTTGTTGGATCAACACTGTTGCGTGGAGTCCAAGGCTGAGAACTCTTCATGGGCCACAACTTGCATGACAGACCTGGGTGAAGCAATCTCCAGATCCCTATCGCCTAACCTGTGCCATCAGTCATCTGTGAGGGCCCTGTGTGGTGTCGGAGAGGATGGTGTGTAACTCAGGGCTGGACCAGGAGAACCTGCTGTGTGTGTCTGTCTGTGTGTAAAGCTGGCTGGGGAGCTTTGAGTCTGGCTATTAATATTCTGCTTGCTGACCTGAGACAGTTTGGGGGAAGGAGTTCTGTTGCTCTTAAGTCACTCCTGAAAGCTTCAGAAGCCGTTTCTAGCAAAGCGAGCCTGTGTTTTACCCCTCTCCCTGGACAGTGATGGGAGCCAAGGGGAGCGCTGGGCTCCAGCACTGTAATAAGACTGCAAATGCAGAATTATTTTGTTTCATTTATGAAAACTGACTTTTTCTTAGCAGATAAAAGCAGCGGCTCCGTGCTGGCTGGAGGTTACGCTGGGCTCAGTTGATTATAATCCTGAAGTCTCACAAGGCATAAAAAGACTGGGCTTGGCGCTCCTTGTTCAGATTTCAGCTCAGGCCTGGGATTAACTCCACAGTCCTGCTGCTTTGCAAACATATTCTCCCTCCAGCTGCAGCTAATATCGAGAGATGCCTCCTGCTTGGAGAAATGCCTCCTGCTTCCTATGGGGTGGGCATGCCAAGATCCCATCCCCAGTCCCCTCTGAATCAGTTGTGAAAAGCATAAAACGGGGCCCAGGACTTCATATACTGTTTCAAAACAGGCTAGATCTCTTTTATCTCTAGCCCTATTCTTCTCACTGGTGAGATAAACAGTGCGTCGTCTTGTTTATGGAGCGTGTATTACGGTATGAGCTGAGTTTATTCTGCGTTCAGCCAAGATGTGGTGATCCTCTGAGGGATGGGAATTTGAGAAGGCAGCTTGCTGGCTTTTTGACTCGTTCTCCCACTTCATTGTGTTTCTTTGGGCGACTCCCCGGTGATAAATGAACTATAATGTCTGGAGAGATGAATTAATCTTGCCATGGTATTGTTTCAAATCCACAAGGAACTCAATTCTAATGGTGGTTGTCTTGAATACATTATGTTCTCAGAAGTGTTTTTTGTTAGAGTGTATGAATTTTGAAATAGGTAATATTTATGGTATTTTTCTTTTTAATTCAACATGTGCTCAGAGCTGATGCTGAAAGTTTTCCCTTTCAGAACATCTACTTAATGTAAATTTGCTGTCCTGCTTTGCCAGATGCTTCAGAACACAACAGCATCCGTACAGGCTTCTCAGCAGGCAGGTCTAATTAGGCAGAGATTTCTTCTACGGTGTGTGTTTCTCACCAAATGGAAGCCATTGATTTAGACATAAGGTGCTAAGCTTGCATAATTATTTAAAAATAAACACAGGCTGCTCTGAAATTCAGTTCTTTTCAGATGTGAGGACAGTTGCTTGAGTGTTACCCCATAACACATCCGTTTTGGGATAGTTTGGTGCTGAGACACTTCTGATTCTTATAAATGCTAGGGAAAAGCAGGCAAGTACTGGATGGTAATGCACTAGAAAAAATGCAATTAAAGGGGGTTTTAGAGATTCAGCTTAATATGTAAGAGATGAAGAATGCCTCCAGGTGAGCTCTGCTGATATCTGCTGGCAGGGGTGGGAGCCGTCTGCCTCCTGCTCTCAGAAGTTGCTGCAGGTGGGGCAGTTTGGCTCTCCTGCCATCTCCTCAAATGCCTCCTTTCCTGGCCAGGCACAGCAGTTTAAACCAAAAACATTTCAGCTGAAGGTAGCGTGCCAGGCAGCAAACTGCAGCAGAGGGGCTGAAACACAGCCCTCCTCCTTCCAGTGTCTGGCAGGGTGGTAATTTCCTACATGGGGTGGGGTGTGTTCTGTTTTCTGTTTCCTTGGTCTGTACTGCCTGATTTGTCTGGAGATCGCTGTTCCCAGCCAGTTCCTGAGATGCTGGTAGCTGAACGCCCTTGCAGGCACCACACGTACCACCAAGTGCTTTCAAAATGCTTCCTGAGGGAAGGGCATCCTGCAAACACTGCAGCATGGCTTGTGCTTCCACACAAACCTTACCCATGAATCCCTCAGGTGGAAATTCAGAGATCTGGGTCATTTAGCTCCTGGTCAGAGTTTACCATTAACCTTGGGCACATCCCAGGTACACCCTGGCACATGTTGTGCCCGGGGCTGGTGCAACAGTGCATGGCCACACAGCCCCTGTAGCCAGCCAGCTTCACTCTGGATTTTTACCCTCTTAAAAGAAAAAAAGAGAATTATAATTATTTTTTTAAAACCAAAGTGCATCAGGCTGAAAGGCATGTTGGGCAAAGGAGCCCTGAGTAGCCTGCCTCTCAAGGCAGAGGCTCTACCAGCTCCTGCCTGCCATCCTGATGGGGCTGTTTTTCCAAGCCAGCAAGCTTGGAAAACTTGCATTTTATTCAAAACTGGATGGAAGATAAATCAGGTAAAAAGCCTGCTGCTTCTTTTATTTAAGTGTCTCGCAACTTCAGAAGCCTGTGTCAGCTTTATGTCTTGTTAGGCTCAGTTGTGGCTCTTTGTATGGGGAAAGAGGATGATATGTAGTATCCTGAGGAGGACTGGAGTACAAACGTGGGAAGTTTAAGCTCACAGGCTGGCAAAAGCTGGAGCTTGGTGGCTGGAGGCTGGCTGGAGCACAGAGGTATGACCAGGGAGCTTGGCACCTCCACCTTCTTCAAAAAGCCACAGGAAACAAACCTTCACCAGAGCAAATTCTGCCTGCAGTCAGGCAGGCATCCCCTGTGATGCAATGAAGATTCCCCCCGTCTCCAGGAACCTTTAAGGATCCCCTGATCCAAAGGGATGGGAAGGCCCTAAGAAAACATCCTTTGTTCATTTGGACCTAATGATCAGGTTAAAGGGAACATGCATTGCAAAACTTCCACAGAAACATTTTAATTATTCTTAATTGTTCTTCCAGCCCTCAAAAACCAGTTTCAGATTTCCAGATTTTTTTATTTTTTTTTTTACAACTCTTTTGTCTTTTAATATGCATGTAGTTAGGTAAGATTGAAATTAGTAATGATTTAGAAACATGTCTGTGCAGAGTTAGGGAGCATTTGAAAGGAGCAGTGACTGTTTCCTGAATATTGCCTTCAGATCACAGTTTAGAAAAAATATATTTGAAGGAGTTTATAGAATTTCCTTTGGTTTACTCTATTTTTTAACCACTTTTTTTGCCCATTGTATTGAGGACTTTTCACCCCCCATCTTGTCATGAATCCAGACATGTTAGGCAGAAACTTGTCAATTCATTTATTTGTTGTTATTTTTAACTGCATTTATATAAATTTTGCTAGTCCACAACATATTCTGAAGCTACTCATGTAAACATTGGCCTGTTTTTTTAAAGGACCTGACTGCAGAAGAACTTGTCAGAGGAGTTCATTGTTAAAGAGCTTATATTGTTCTTAAGTGAGGTAGCTTAAGGTCCCCAAGAGCAGAAACACGTCCTGTGTGCAGAATTTCAGCCACCACTTCCCCATCTCTCCTGCTGAGCAGGGAACTGGAGTTATTCCAGTCCTGTGTGTCTTTGTGCAAGGAGGGAAATGTCTTTGTGTTGAATGTACCCAGCTGAAAAATGCTTTGGGCACAGGTCAGCTCCTTTTTGTGCCGGGATGGATCTTGCAGGGTGGGGAGGAAGTGGGGCAAAGCTCTGCCCACATCCTGAGGTGATGCCATGAGGGCTTCCTTGAAAATGCAAAGGCTCCCCCCAGTCCCTCTTGGTTCTGGGCACCAGAGATGACCAGGGATGCATCTCACCTGGGGCTGGTGTTGGATTAGCACAGGCAGCTCCTTGTGGAAGGGTCCACCCAGCCCCTTGGAGCACTCGTGGGTCCTTCTGCCTGGGCGGGGGGCTGCTTAGGGTGGTGGGGCAGCTGTTTTTTGTCCCCTTGCCAGACACAACCCTCTTCACCCTTGCTGCCCCTAGGACAGCTGACCCCTTCCCTCACAGCCCTCGGGAATGCCGAGCACGTCCGGAGGGGGAAAAACCCCAAAGGAAGTGATAAAGGGGACGGGGAGTCACCCCCCGCAACCGATAGTGGGGAGCAAGGCAGGTTTTTTCCCAGAGGTCATGTTTGAAGCACGCCCATGGCTTTTACAAGCGTGGGAGCAGGGCGGCCAGGAACGTGGCGATGCTTCTGGTTGAACCTGTTGCCTCTCGGGCGTGAGTCAGTGCCAGCGGGGCCGGGGCTCAGCTGCCACAGGGGCCAGGCTGCCCGATGCAGCCCCCCCATGCTACACGTGCTCCCACCTCAGCCCCCTGTGAGGCCGTAAGGTGCTCCAAAGGGGTGCGGCACCCTCAGTGGAAACCCTCTTGTGTTCTCTCCTTGCTTGAGTTTTCCTCTTATCTGGGAGAAAGGGTGGGTCAGGGAGGCGTCGCTGCCGGGAGAGGCGGTGATGTCAGGCGTGTGTCAGCAGTGGGAGGCGAAGCCGGCGAGAGCCGAGCGGCACCGATGGGTTGTCGGCAACAGGGAGGGATGGGACAGCGACCTCCTCTTGCTCTGCTCTTCTCATGTCGCCCTTGATGCTTTCTGGAGGGGCCGGTGCTGCGGGGAGGTGAGTGCGGGGCTGGGAGTGTGCAGGGCAGGGAGGCGGTTGTGCTGGGGATGGCTGGGTGCTGGAGCACCCATGGGTGCTATTGCTCAATATCCTGAACTTTTCATCCTTTATTTCAGAAAAAAAGTCAAATATTTAATTTAAAGCCCCAGGCTGAGTGTGAAGGGGGCACTTCTGAGTAGTGTGATGGCACAGGGGTGCCTTTAATACCAACAGAAACTTAAGCAGCAGAGCAAAACTTTCTCAGTCTTTTAGAAAGCAACTTCTTAGTCCGAGTGAATGACACTGCCCCTTGCTGCATTTTTCATACAGCAGGATCCAATGAGGAATTGTAATCCTAGAAAGGCAAGTTTTAACTAAACAGAGGGAAAGGTCACTGAGAGAGCCAGAGCGCTCTGGGTTACGTTTCATTTACGATCTGTGTTAAGAACGTTACAAATGCAGTGTGGTGCAACACGTTGATTTGGGGTTTTTTAACAAAATGTGAAGTGCCTCTGTAGTCAGAGCGTGGCATGTTGGGTTTTGGTGGAGGTGAGCAGGAGTGCTGCACGTCCTTGGGACTCCTGCTGTGGTGGCTGCAGCCTCAGAGGCTTTAGGAAAACCCCTGTGGGGAGGGAGGGGGTCATTGCAATGGTCACCGCCTGCTGTCTGGTGTTGCAGGCTGATCTCTCACACTTCATGCTGGCCCAGTGTGTGTGGAGGAAGTACCTCAGGTACCTGCACGTGGGCTCTAGCTCAGGGATGCAGTCTGCTGTAAACTACAGCATGTGCTGCTGCACCCTGTTGTCTTCAGGTGACCTCCCTGAGGACACCCATATGGGTGTCTCTGTGCACCCATGCACCCTGGCACTGCTGGAGAGGGGGCAGGAGGTGACGGTGCAGAAACCTGCAGTGAGGGGACAGCTCAGACATGGCTGGGCTGGGAAGATGCAACCAACCCCTGATGGGCCATCCCCAGAGAGTGGCTACTGCTGGTGCAAAGGGAGAGACAATTCCTAGGAAATTCTGATCCCATGGGTGCAGCTGCTGAGCCCTGGTTGGCTTTGATCTCTTCTCCCAGCTGTCACTTTGCAGGAAATCTGTGGTTTCCTTACAGAAGTGTGTGTTGTGGAGTGGCTTCCTCCCATAGCTGCTCTTTCTCTGCACATGTTGTACCCCTGCTCCAAAACATCATGCTGAATCTCTCACCCGGTGCCTTCAGAAGAGAGAGGTCTTGGTTTTCCCCAAGATGCTGCCATTCTCTGGGGATGTTCTGACCAAGGGAAGAGGCCATAGGTGTCTGTGCAATTGCTCTGCATTTAATCAGAGAGAGAAGGGCTTCAGCTGCCCCTGCGAGGTCTCTGTGAACTTCTAGCAGAGAAATTAAATGTGCTATTGTTGGAACCCGATGTTCTCACAGGCAAAATCCTCAAGCTGCAATGCACTGTCTGTAAAGAGTGCAGAATTCCTTGAGGGTCATCCCCATATATTTGTATTTATATGCTTATTTTAATTGATGTTATGAATGTTGTTATTGCTGAGTCCATGCCATGGCTGAGTATACAGGAGCTTTCTCATTTACTGAAACTGTATAACCCTGGGTGGGGGAGGGTGGGGAAGAAGACTGGTGATTCCTGGAGTGACCATGTTCTGCTTTTCTCTCCCCATTCTCCCAGCTATTTCAATGGAAACAGCTGGAAAATCTCTATTTCCGTGAAAAGAAATTTGCTGTGGAAGTGCACGATCCCCGCAGGTGAGGCTGAAGCTCTAGGAGTGGGGTGAATCTTTACCCAGACTGGGGTTTCATCACCTCATGCTAGCAGATGGGGATGGGAGATGCCTCTGAGTTCAACACACACCATAGTTTACTTTGGTCTTTGCAATACTGAGCCTGACCCAGGGTCTGGCAGGGACGGGCCAGGGCTGGATGGGGTCTGCAGGTGATGGACAAGTCATGCTGTGATGTTGCAGAGGGAATGTCACAGCTTTCAGGGTGCCACAGCAGCTTGCTCATCCTTTCCAGGCTTTGAGCATGCCCAACCTTTGGTCTCACAGCCCAGTCAGGCTGCTGAACTAAAAGGCACAGCAGTTGAGCTCAGCCAGGAGGGGCTTTGATTTGCACTCTGTAAAGTGAAGGGGAGGGTAGGAGGGAGGAAAGGCTGCAGCACCGGGTGGTGGGAAGAGGAAATCCGGGTTTTTTCACATCTCTGAAGTAAAGGTGGAGCCTTGTCTGCTTGAGAAGGGCATTTTGGACTTCTGAACCACAAAGACATGTCCTGAAATTGCATTTCTTTTCACCTCCTCAGAATTTCAGTGTCAAGGAGGACCTTTGGCCAGAGTGGACTGGTAGTGCAGACCTGGTATGCAAACACCTCCCTGATCAAGTCCATCTGGGTGATGGCAATCAGCCAACACCAGTTTTACTTGGACAGAAAGCAAAGCAAGGTAAGTTGTAAGGCATCCTACTGTGGGCATAAGTTTCCACACCTGTCCTGAATATCCTTTGGTGTGTGTTTTTCCACAGATTAACTGCTCTCTGGAGAACAACTACAAATGGGCTTTGTCAGCTTTCTGAGCAGTCTGTTAGCAACAGTATTGTTATTCGATCCATTTCAGCCTGCCTGCAATTAAGGGCCATGGAAGTGTAATCACAGAAAAGGGAATTCCTACATCTTGGTGTTTAATCGACTTTGCCTTTTGTCTCCTCGTGTTCATTTTTAACGTGGTGCAAAGAGGCTGGGAGATGGTTCTGGCTTTTGGGGGCAGAGGGATGCCAGCACAGCCCTGTGTGCTGTGACATCATCTGTGATGCTGTTGCTTTAGATCTTAATTTTGTGGTTGATGAGGTGTGAAACGTCATCTTCTGTGACCCCCTGCTCTGAAGTTAATTAGAGGTAACTTGAGATGAGGCTGGATTATTTATTTATTTATTTTCTTTTGAAACTCCCTTCAGGCAAAAATTCCATCAGCCCGAAGCTTGGATGATATTGCCATGGATCTGACAGAGATGGGAACACCAAAAGTTTCAAAGCTAGTGACTTTGGAGGCAAAGAACCAATTTATAATGGCCAGCAATGGCAGTTTGATCTCATCAGGTAATACTGGGTATAAATGTGAGGTAGTGAAGTACAGTGGGGCTTGTGTGTGTTAAGGGGGGAAACGAGGCTAGCTGACCATACAGAGTGATGTATGTGAAGGCATGTGTTAGTTATGCACCTGAAACAGTAGCATCAATGATATCATTGGAGGGGTAAAGTGGAGAGTTGAACACCTGGTTGCCCCATGTAGGTGCCTTAAGGTGAAGCCCAAGTGAGGACCCTCTGTCTGTCTTGAATGCGAAGTCAAAGCTAAAATACCAAGTATATCATAGCTGTCCCTAATGCACTGATTGATATTCAGGGTGGTGGGGTTTTCTGGTGCATACATGGGACTTGCCACACCAGGATGTACATTGGGGGGGTTGAAAGAAATGCAGATTTCCTACACACCTGGCTGCTGGGTGAGGCAAACGTTAGATACTGCACTTCTGAATAATGTTTTGCTTTGCTGTGCTGGTCTGCTGTGGGGAGAACTCACTTTACCTGACCAGAGGGGGCAGGGTGGGGGAAAGCTTTTACCTGTAAATCCTCTGGTACAAAGTGTGGTTTTTTTCAGGCTCTCAGGATTCAGAGGTCAGTGAAGAACAAAAGAAGGAGAAAATTATGGAACTAAAGAAGAAAGAGAAACTCCTTCAGGAAAAACTGCTTGAGAAAGTTGAGGAGCTGAAGAAAATCTGCCTGCGAGAGGCGGTGAGGACTGCACCTTAGGCTGGGGTTGGGGTGGCTGGGAGGCTTTCTATCCCTCTGGACCTTCATGTGGAGCCCTCTGTTCCCCAGGAGCTGACAGGCAAGATGCCCAAGGAGTATCCTCTGAGTGCTGGAGAGGAACCTCCCCAGGTCAGACGACGTGTTGGCACGGCATTCAAGCTGGATGATAACCTCCTCCCCAGTGAAGAGGTGAGTGCTGTGCTTTGCTTTCACAGCAGAGGTGAGGTGGCCAGACCGGTGGCCAAAGCCATTTGCAAACAATCTGGCTCTTCCCTGATGGTTTAGGAGGAGGTGGCTGGGACAGTTGCTGGCACAGGCTGGGAAATTCAGATGGGTACCACCCTCATTTCAGCCATGCTGACTTTGAGATGACCGGGACGTTGGCTGTTTCAAAAAGCCTTAAAATCCCTTGAGCCAAACCCCTGATTTGACCATGCTGCTTGAATTTTAGTGGACTCTTTGCTGTTGGAGAAGAGTAGGTTCATGATGCCATCTGGTGAGCTGTGGCTGTGAGCTTTTCTTGAAAGTTGATTGGTGTTGCACTGAGGTTGGGTTTGAACCCAGAACATGGCAGGGGCGTGCGCTGTCCCCCTTGCAAAATCATCTGTCCATGAGCATAGTTGTGTGACAGGTGACAGCAGGAGGAGATTTATCTCCTGCTTAATGCAAGTTCCACCTAAGTAAAAGCTCTCTATATTGCTCAAGAAGCTCATGTGAGCTTTGCTGGCAGAGACTGACTCAGGAGATGCAGTAATTCATATACATGCAGTTTCTGTACGCATCCCATTCCCCCCTCATTCCTTGAGATTTGTTAACAAGCTGTATCATCACAGTTGTAAGTGTGGGGCACTTCACATCCATCTTTCACCCAAAACTCTCTGCCCTGCCTCACAGGACTGCAGCAAACTGATTTTATGATGACTGTTCCAGTGCTACTGAAACAAAACCCTACTGACTGGATTTAATAACATGCTGCTTAGCACTTCTGGCAGCGCCTTTCATCTGAGCTTCTCAAAGTTGTTTACAAACAATTAATTAAAGCCTCCAACTCCCTGTCATGGAGGTATGGTGATAGCAATTTTCATTGTTTTCTCCAAAGTAGAGAGAGGTTTTGAGTAGATGTTTTCAGGCTTGGAGCAGTTGGTGTCGTATCTTACATCAGTCTCTATAATTATGGACCTTTCTTAAGAGATCTCATCATCTTACACTAGACAAAGAAGTGAAATCCAATAGTTTCACGTGCTGAGCTTGTTTTGTGTATAAACTTTGGTATTTCTGTGTGTTGTGCTTCATTTCACTTTGCTACCACAGAAATAGATCCTCTGTTCAATGGTCTTCATTTAGAATTTCTACTCAAGAGTGCAAACGAATAAGTCCTCTCACAAATTTGCAGGATCCTGCTTTGCAAGACTTGGAGAACAACTTTATCATACAGCAGAAGCTGGTAGAAGCTGCAAAGAAACTTGCAAGTGAACCAGACCTGTGCAAAAATGTGAAGAAGAAAAGAAAGCAAGACTATGCTGATGCTGTAAAAAAGCTGCAGGAGATTGAAAATTCCATAAATGAATATAGAATCAAGTGTGGCAAAAAACCAACCCAGAAATCAACTCTTACTCTACCAGGTAAGCAAGAGAATTCCCTGTGTTCTGATGAAACCAGAAAAAAAAAACCCTAATTTGGCTTGCTTAAGTTTTGTTTACATCTCCTCTATATGATTTTTATCTTCTCTAAGGCAGTTAAAAAAGAAAGAGATGCAATTGCTGCATCTGATAGGGTAAGTGCACAGCTTGTAGGCTGAGCAAGGGCAGAGTAAGCTGCAGCTTTAGGAACAAGTGCAGACATGTTGCAGCACCAGGTACAGACCCAAAGTGCTACACATAGAAAGCCCAGCAGGAGCATCTCAGCTGAAACCCACTGCGATGCCTGAATCTGGAGTGTACTGAGTACGGCTGTCAGAGAGAGCTGCCACACTGTGTCTCTCCCCCTTCTGCAGCACTTCAGGTCCAGCAAAAATAGTGTCCAAGTGTTTTTTTCTACAGGATTGAGAAAATTAAATCCAGAAATGAAGTCTTAGCTCTTCAAATTCCTGATTTCCAGGAAGATGTAAGCGTGGTTCAAGAGTTTCTGAATGCAGTTGGAGGCAAACAGATTTTTGACCAAATGTTTTTGCCAGGGATGAGCCCAGTGGAAGCAAATCCCTTGGCTGCTCCAGTTCCCTTCTCAAAGTTGATTTCCCTTAGGATGGGGAGATTCTTGCTGCTTCATACGATAAAGCATGGAAATGTGCCTGCATGCAAGCCAACTGAAGGAGTTTGGGAGTAGGAAAAGCTCACAGGCATTGCAGGCTCTTCTGGCTTCTATAGCGATTTATGATTTTAAGGCATGTTTTACTTCTACCCTCTGTGGAAAATATATCTGGCTAATTGCAGGAGTTTAATTGATTCCTTTCCCTGACTTCGTCCCAGAGGAGATGCTGGTTTGTAAGGTTAGTGGGGTTTTTCCTACAAATTGCAAAGTGGGAAAGAAAATGCAAGATTTTCCTGCTGTTTCTATTGATACCCATTTACTGTCCTTTGAGATGAGGCCTCTTGCCAACTCCTGTCCACTGTCAGGTTTCTGTTGGGGAAACCTTTGCATGTCTCACTCCCATTGAGAGCTTGGTTTAGAGTCTTACCCAGCACAAACGGTGGCAGCACTACCCGTCATCACAAAGTCCTTACTCTGAAAGGCTGATGATCTCTAAAGTGGTTAAGCTAGTTCCTGATTGACAGAGATGAGGAAAACATCTGTTTTTCTAGTCAGTTGCTCACCAGTCTGGATATTAATTGTGGGAAGTGCTGCATTACCTGGGGCACGTGATGTGTAGTAAGGACCAGGAAGATACTGAAGGCCCCTGAGCAGCGAGAGCCCAGTGAGGCAGCATCCGTGCACAGTCACTGCTGTTTGTTGCCAGCAGTTTGTTGTCCTGTTGTGCAAACAAGCAGCTTAGGAGTTGGTCCTTAAACACTTAGCCCATCATTTTGCAATATTTGATATTTAGCATCCTTCTTTGCTGTCTGAGGAGGTGGGCATGGCCAGAAGGGACTGGACTCTGTCTCTCGGCAGGTCTTCCTTACTGCAGGTAGGGGCTGCAAGACAGCAAATCCTGAGCCACCAATAAGTTGCATTCCTTTCCAGTTCCTGGCTCTTGCAGTGCAGCATGTCTTTGTTTACCTGAAGCAGAACTGTCATCTCCTTCAATATCTGATTTTATGTGTAACCTTTCCAGCATCATCAGCTGTAGTCTTGGGCTCAGGATATGCGGTTTCAGGAAGCTGAGCAGGGATGAGTCACTTGCTGCTGTGAATTTGGGGAATGACTTGTTGGAAATGACGTGTTAAATAGATTTATTGAATCAAACCATAGCTATTTCCATCCCAGCGCCCAAGGGACAGGAGGGGAAGGACGTACTGGACTGTCCTGCTCCCCATGTTCCGCTCTCCCTTTCCTTTGCTTCTTCTGTAGCCCAGGGTTTGTTCCACTTTAGTAGGGAACTGTACAGATTTAGGATTCAAATTCAGAGCTCCCCCATTTATTAGCACTGCAGATCCCACACATTCAGCAGTGTAGCTTTAGGCTTGCTTTTTTTTTTCCCTAGGTAGGCTTTTTTCCTCCTTATGCTGGGCCCGGTTCCATATTCTACCACCACGTGGTAGAATTCAGATGAATAAGCTCCCCTGAAGCTTTTTCCCAGTATCAGGTTGCAAGCAGAGCAGCAGCCCATCCTTGGTGGTCTGACAAGTCCTCTCAGGGCGGGGGCCAGCCCCAGTGTGTTTGCTGTTCTTGAAAAGCTGCTCTGTTTTCCAAATTCTTGTGACCAGCCCTTTCCTCGCAGCAAAGCGTGGTGGCAAGGGAGCAACGTAGGTTGCATGTGCTCATGATGACTGATGGGAGAAGCAGGTGTCATGCCCAATGTGGCTGCCATTGTCTTTTGTTGCTTCCTTCCCCTCATGTGTGGAGGTTCATGGGGACTCTTTACCCCAACAGTGCTGTGTCTTGCCAGAAGCGGCCTAGGAACAGATTTCCTTGTGGGTTAATTATCTCTAGTGCTGCTTTCTGTTGTCAGCCTAATTTCTCTGTCACTGCTAGTCTGTTCTCAGCCTTGGCAAGGATGGGGTGTTTCTGAGTGAGTAGTGATATGTCATATCAAGGTGAGAGGATGGACAGATATGGTAAAGCACTTTGAATAGATAATAGAGCATAAAAGAAACAGGAAAAAAATTTGCAATGCCCATACACAGGTTATTTATTTCTGCATTGTTGGAATTTGCAATAACCTGATTGGAATCAGTGGCAGTATTCTGGATTGATAAGAATTTAATTGAAGCAGAATTTGTATGCTAATGAAGCATTCAAAAGCGAATGCCAAGTTTCAGAAGGCATTTTCTACCTACCTGGTGGGATTTCAGGTGTACCTACCTACAGGAGATTTGATGCTAGCAGCCAAGATCTACATGTCTCTGTAGGCTCCTGACTCCCATTGAAGCACCAAAACACCCTGTGAGATCTGTTGGAAGTTGGGTGGAAAACACCTTTGTAAATCTTGGCCTGGTTCCTGCTGCAGTTGAGAGAGGAGAAAAAAAAAATCTCCTTTGATAATTACATTGGTGGCTTGCTAAGCACAACTAGGTCATGATATACTCCAAAGCAGGACTGTCTTCAGGCTGTTTGAGGGCTAAAAAGGCTTTGAACCTGTAGCAAATAAAGTGTGCATTATCTGGAGAGTTATGTTGGGTCTCCTATGCTTAAAGTTCTTGTTTTCATTCACAGATGATATAATTCCATCTGAGAGCAGCTCCCTGTCTGATACAACCACCTATGACGATGGTATGTTGCTTCCCTTTTTCTTCCTACTAAGTGTGCCTGTTCAGAGACTTCCCCTTGAGTTAATACCCTTTAGCCTAATAACTTGGTGGCTTTTGGTGACAAATCACTTTAGAGCAGAGGGGAAAAAAGAGCGTAATCAGGGACGTCATTCCTTGTAATGGGCTGGTTATTGAAAGTGTCTGCTCTGTGAGCTGATCTGAGTTGTCTTTAGAGAAGGTGATTTGTTTTAACGTGGCCAACCTTGAGTTTCAAACTACTTCATCCTTAGGATCTGGCCAGGGGTGGATGAGTGGACGGAGGAGTTACGAGCTGGGAGGATTTGCCCAACCCTTCTGTCCTCACAGCTACTATAAAACTTGAAAAAAGTAGAATAGTCAGAGATATTAATGATCTGTTTACGTTTGTGTTACCTAGTGAGCTTGCACCTTGCATGGGTATGGTGTTTGCTCAGCTTACTCATTTCACACACACACCCACAGACACACACATTCACGCCCTGTTCCACAAGGTGGAAAGGACTTGGCCTGCCTCTCCCTTAAACTGGGTAATCATCATTTGGGGACAAGCATTATCTAAATTATTACTCACTTTTCAGTTAGGGCCTGATTCTGATCTCTGTTTGTCCCAGTTTTAGACTTGTACAACCCACCTGGTGCTTTAAAATGGGATCACACCTGATTCCTGCTTGTACAGGTAGAAGTAGTCAAGGCTTTGGCTTCTGAAAGTGTTCTCTGCGATGCTTGTCCTGCATTTACATGAATTAGTTGGAGTTTCCAGTTGGATCTGATGAGAGCGGGGCTGTGCCTTAAGCAAAGCGAGAACAAGGAGTGAACCAGCGTCTTCCCAGTTGCCTTCAGCCAAATTTGTCTGACAGTTGTCTCTGTCTCTTCAGTCACTTTTGAAGTCAGTCCCTTTTAGGTTCTATTTCAAAACAGATTGTTAAAATGCCATTTTCCAGTGAAGAGCTGGAAGGTGAGGGAGGGGAACTGGCTTTCGCAGAGGCCGAGCTTGTCTGCTCAGCCCTGGGAGGGATCAGGCTGCGAGCAGGTGTTTTCCCAAGGAAGCTGTACTTTGTCACCTGGCACAGCCCCAAGCTGGGTGCAGTGTCCCTCAGAGTCAGTGCTCCCGAGATCTGCACGAACCTCCGTGAGTTCCTGCTGCGCAGATGAGAGCTCAGTGCAGGCAGGAGAGCCTCTCTAGAGTCACAGCTTCTGTTGTTGTATCTGTTGTAGTGCAACATGTTTCTGCTGAGGGGCCACCGATCTGCACGTAGGGCAAAAGTACCGCTGATTTAGCTAACAAAAGACATACTCCTTTCCAACAGCCGGTGAATCGCTTCCTGTGCCAGCACAGAGACCCAGCTCTGCGCAGCTTTCTCCCAGGCTTCCTCCACCAAAGTCCCTCGGGGTGGAGAGAATTCATCTCAGGAAGTCATCCATAAACGAGCAGCTCTTGGAAACCAGACACTCCAGGTAAGGCACATCCTTGCTGCCGCCGTGCTCTGCACCTGGCTGGCACGAACTCTGTCTTGTGCCTGCTGCCTCCACGCTCCACTGCAGTTACTGCAGGACTTGCTGATGAGAGCTAAATTGCCTGTTCAGTAGCAAAAGAGTGGAGAAGTCTCTGTAAGTAGTTGCCATGGGCTCTGAAATTGTAGGGTAGTCTTTGTGAAGAGATGAGAGATGGGTGAGGAATTTCATTGCGAGGGCTGTATTGAAGGAAGTGCTCATGCCCACCGGGACTGTCACCCTTTATCTCTGTTTCTGTGGCTTGTTTTCAGTATTAATTAATCAACTTAGAGTTTTCCTGATGACTCTGCTGCATGGCTTCAGGTAACACCAAATCATACCCACCCCTGCTGATGGTATCGGTGTTTCAGCAGGTACATTGTCAAAGCATACAGAATTTGGGTTCAGACCTGATGGGCAATTTTCCATGTGAGAGCAGAGTTACTGGGATTCAGCCAGCTGCCATCACCCTGCCAGCTGCAGTGACTGGCTGAGGCTCCTGTATGTTTCTGTGGGATATGGGCACTTCCTGAGCTGGAAGAACAGTTCCATGGAGCGCATCGATAGCAGTAGCTCTGCTGATGGTTGCATGATCATGCGATATGGGTGTGATCTGGTGCTAGTTGTTCTTGGTGTAAGGGTTCCCACTGACCTTTATTTCTTGGACTGTCTTGCTTGAGCAGGCTGTTGAAGGTGTGCTTAAAAAGGTCTTAAAAGTTTTGGGCAACGTCACATATACTAGATAGCTACTGCTGTCTCTCCCTCGAGCTAAGCAGAACCCTTCTCCATGTGCAGTTTGGAAGTTGAATTATAGCCATATGTAGATATTTAGCTGTGGTGTGATTAATTTTAAAACCCAGTTCCTTTGCTTCTCTGTTACCTGCTCTGTCTCTTCTGCTTCATATGCCTGTCCCTCGGCAGCAGCTTTTCCTACTGCTCCCCCTCTGAGGAGTTCCCTTGAACCTCATGAAGGGCTCAAGTTTTTCTTCCTGCTTAACAACTGTTGTTTACATGGTGAAGCATGTCCAGCTGTGCCCTTCCTTTTTTTATTTCTGCCCTTCATTTTCTTTCTTCAAGCCTTTGGGTGAGCATATTCTGTGTGCTGCGACTTGCCTAGCATTGAACCTAACTGGGGTTGTCTCCTCCTTTACAGGGACCCACTGTCAACTCACAGCAGTCCTTACCGAACCCTGGACCGGCCGCCCCAGCCCCACGGTGGGAGAAGCATGCCTACTACCCCTGTGCTCACACGCAACGCCTACAGCAGCAGCCACTTACAGTAAGGGGGCTTTGTTTTCATAGAATCATAGAATGGTCTGGGTTGGGAGGGACCCCAAGGATCATAGAGCTCCAACCCCCCTGCCACAGGCAGGGCCACCAACCTCCAGGCCTGGAGCTACACAAGGTTGCCCAGGGCCCCATCCAACCTGGCCTTGAACACCTCCAGGGATGGGGCATCCACCACTTCTCTGGGCAGCCTGTTCCAGCCCCTCACCACTCTCTCTGTAAAAAACTTCCCCCTAATATCTAATCTAAACCTTCTTTCCTTTAGTTTGAATCCATTCCCCCTTTCAAGTGTGATATCCATCTTGGGCAGCAGAAGAATAAAAGTGGAAGGAGTTAAGAGGGCAGAGTCCTTTGCTGTGCAGGGATCCCTGCAGCAGGGTCAGGTTTTCTCGTTGTTGGAGGCAGAAAGCTAACATCAGCCACCAACACGCAAATGGCTGTCTGCAAAATTTGGAGTGAGGGGGAAACTGGCATGCTAATATTGCCTATCTGATCATGAAGAGTTATAAGAGAAGGGTCATTTCTAGATAGGCACCTACAGGGACTTTTAACAAGTAATGCTCATTCAAAAGGGTTCTGTAAAATGCTGGTGAGGTGGCCAGGATTTATTTTACATGTCCTCAGTAGCCTCATTTCCTAGCAAAGTGAAGCTTATGAAAGGATATTCTCTGTCAGGCCTGTGGCCTCCCCACAAGCACTTGATCACGAGCTGACACACGTCTGCCATGGATTGCGTTCCTACAAACTTGCTGAGAAAGTAAGTGTGCAGATAGAGGAGGGAGATCCCAATTGGTGCCCCTACTACGGGAAGAGCAGCTCACCTGTATTATTGGACTGTGGAGAATCTGTGCTGAGGAAGGAGGGATGCTGTAGATCTTGTAAAGTTATCAAGAGCTCGTGGTGTGTTTGATTGGGGTAATGCAGCCTTGAGAGACAGACCACAGGAAATCCACCTTCCTATGTTCTAGCTCAGCAACTTGTGTAGACTTTGCCTGCTTAAAAACTGAGATCACTCCTGTAAATCATTACAAAATGTGAGTTCCTGAACTTACCTGCGTGTATCCCTGTCACAAATTAACCTTGATAACCACGATAGATCTTTATTACAAGAGATCTCCTGATGTTGCAGGAAATCTAAAGTTCAGCCAAGCTGACTTTCTTGCAGTGCAGATATTCTGTGTAGAAAGAAACCCATTGGTTTGTCGTGCTCTGATTGGGGAGGCAGCGTGCCTGGCTTGCCCATGCGTGCTCTCTCCAGCTCTGTATGTTGGCCTCTGGCTGCCTTTAACTGATGACATTGGTGTTGTTTCAGGCCAGATGTGTCCCCGCACCATCGCCGGCAGCGCAGTGGGAGCCTGGAATCCCAAACGCACCTGCTGTCCGATGCTCCTGCTGAAAAGGCAGCCTTCACCCTCTCCAAGTCCCAGCGAAGCAGCAGCACAGAGATCCTCGATGACGGATCGTCCTACACTAGCCAGTCAAGCGCGGAGTATTACTGCGTGACACCTACTCCCAACCCATATTACACTACTCAGACGCTCGACAACAGGACCAGGGGTCGAAGACGGTCCAAGAAACAAACCATTTGTGCTGCAAATTCGGGAAGTATGCCAAACCTGGCACAGAAGGACGTCCGCAATGGTGTCTACCACAAAAGTCAGGAGCAGCCTTCCTCTAGTTACTATATTTCTGGCTATTCCCCCTACACCGAATCCGACGTTTATTACAATGGAGGGTATGTTTATGAGAGTGATACAGAGGGACAGTACAGCGTCAATCCTTCCTATCGCTCGTCGGCACATTACGGATACGACCGTTACAGGGAATTCAGGTCTTACCATGAGGATGAAGTGGACAGAGTACCGCACAACCCGTATGCAACCCTAAGGCTTCCGAGGAAGCAAGTCGTTAAAACGGAGCATATAACCAAAAACATTCACAAGGCCTTAGTAGCAGAGCATCTCCGTGGTTGGTACCAACGTGCCTCCAGTCAAAAGGAACAGGGTCATGGCCTGCAGGCAGGCTTTGAGTCTGACCGAGGATTTCAAAGGAGTTTGGGCTTTGCTGGTCTGCAGGTGCCGTGCTCTCCTAGCAGTCGGGTGTCATCTTTCTCTTCGGGTAATGTCTGATTTTCTTCTATGCTGGGGGTTTTTGTGAGTCCCTTCTGTGCAGCAAGTTCTGCCTCCCCTCTTCCTCAGTGAAGTCAGAGTAGAAGCAAGGCTAGGGCCCTGTCCTGAAAGAGACAGATGAGGATCTGAATAGGATGCTGTTGTTCTGTGCCCGGGAAGAAAGACTTGTTCCTTCTCCTGTGTGCAAAGCTGACCTTTACTCCTTGTAAGCATAGTAGCTGAAGAAGCACAAAGAGCGATATGGGTTTCAGTCAGTCATGTTTACCAACTAGGAGCAACGTGCAAAACCTTATGCTGGGTAAATGCAACTGCCGTGACAGCTCCCAAAATGTAATAATGAGCATTGCTGTCTAGGTCAGTGTTTTTAAGGGCATTCCCTAGCTCCAAAAGAACACCCACACAACAAGCTGCCTACCAGGCTTGTAAATCCTACTCTGTGTCTGTGTTGCCTGCTTGTGTGTCCTGCAGAAACCCTTTAAGATCGCTAATGAGACTTGTCTCACTTATCTCAGCTGATTTAGCTGGAGAAAGCTCTAATTTGCTGTAACTTCTTTTTTTTAATTCCAGCATCTTCTGCGAACACAGCTGGGAACTGGAGAAACCCACTTGCGCTGGGACTTCCAGACTACGAGTCTTTGCCTCATTCCTCTTACACCAGCTGTTATGGGAATGTTTATGGCAACCTTCCTTTGCAAAGCAGGTGAGATCATCACGATTTTCAGCTCTTCCTCCTGCCTTCCACAGGCTGATAAAACTTCTGAGAAAATCAGCTTGATTTCAAGGGGCCAGGATGAAGAGTAATGGTAAAATTGGCTTTGTGAAAGTGAGTCTTCTCCACGTGCTGCTGTTCCCATGAAGGCCATCACTAAGTACACTTATGCTAAGTTTAGCCAGTGTAGTAAGTACCTTGTGTTTGTGCCTCCTGCTTAGTGAGGCATAGCTTGCAGTTGCTGCCAGGCTGACTTGCATGAAATTACTGAATTTTGATTTTTGGTTTGGTTTAGAATAAATGAAAGCATAAGAAAGGATAGAAAAAAATTCTGCTAGATCCTCATTCTGAAGCTAAACACCATGGGCTTTTTTATTACAGTGATTTACAAGATGTACAGCAACAGTGTTTAAAAATATGGGTCCTACTAAAGTTTTAACTTCCTAAAACTGGGCTTTGGAAACTGCTTATTTTGACAGATTTTTCTAGATAAAATTTATTAGAGCTTAGTGCTCTGTAATATGAATCACTTGTCTGATCACACATCTGGTTTATTCTGTTTTAATGTGATTGTGGCAAATGAACAATCAAGACACTCTGGTCTTGACGGCTTTGAGCAGCGGAGATGCTGTTGCACACTATTCGATTGCAGCACGAAAACTGGGTTTGGATTCCAAATTACACTGGGGTGAACTCACAGGAAACCAGTGTTACTTAAAGCTTGCAGCAGTTGCATGAGTTTGCGTAGAACTTGGGGGTCTGGGGAAGACCCCTCAGCTCTTGCTGACCCCTGATGCCCTGACTCTCTTACAGAGCGTATGCAGAGCCGAGCCAGCTGGGTGGCGACGAGGAGAGCCGGTTGGAAGACGACTTGCACAGCAACGAGCAGAGGTTATTCTGGCATGAGGATTCAAAGCCCGGGACGCTCGTGTAGGCGGCCTGCAGCCCCGCATTCGTACCCTTGCGTGCCTTGCACAAAATGCTGTGACTCCGAGGCAGATATCAGGTGGAACTTCCAAACCCAACAAAAAAAAACAAACCAACCCAAAACCCAACCAAAAAGGAAGTAGGCTGTTGTACTGGGGGGAAAAATAAAAATCAGCATGAAGAGGGACTGTAGCAAAAGGACAAAGTCTCACCACAAATGGAGTTTCTTTCTGAATCCGGATAGCCTACGCGAGCAAGGGCAAGCCACCGTTTAATCTAGGACTAGATGCAGCACTTGGTTGAAGTATTTATATTTAGCAAGCACTTTTTTGGAAGATTGGAAGGTTTTGAAGGCAAACCTCAGAGGAAAAAAAAGAAAAAAAAATGTGAAAAGGAGACTCTGATGGAAAAGCCGGGAATTCTAGGAGCACAATTCTGATGTCTGAAAGAAGAAGAAATGAAAATTTATTCTGCCATGGCTTCTGAGGACCTGGAAGGACTTGCATAAGCTTGTGAAGGATAGATACTGCGTGTGTGAGTGAGGCAAAGGGTGAATTAATCAGTATTGGAACATTACTTGAAGAAAGGCTGGGTTGTTTTTTTTTAATTATGGAGGTTTGAATGAGATTATCCGTTTTTTGGGGTGTTGTTAAGAGTGTTTGTTAGCACCACAGGCAAGTTGTGGAAAGAAAAGGATTTGCTGACCTAACACGTTGTGTAAAACTAGAGGTGGTTGTGGATTTTGGAAACGGAAGCAGTAAACTTTGAACTCTCTTTCCGTGACAAAGTGTAATTAATATCGTCCCATTTAATGACCTTTCCATGGTACAACTTCACTGTGCGGAGGAGTAGGCAAGCTTTCACGGTGGTTGCACAGTCCCATCAGGTGACAATGGTGTTTTGCTGTGCCACAGTGAACAGAGGACCCCGCGAGTGGGGAGCTCCGGTGGTCCCAGGGGGAGCGATTTGATGGTAACGGCCAGTATTTTAAGGTGGATGCAAACACAACCAGCCAAGTTGGGTGCCTTAAAATGAGGGGCATTAGGATTGTACCGCGAGTCACCTGAACTGCCAGGTGTGTTGCAGAGTCACTAAGTGACAGAACAGCGTTTTCACAAAACCATTTGTGTAGGAGGAAAGTGCGACTGCTGTCTTGATCTAAGAGGGATAAACCTACCTCACGCCATCCATCTGTAGGAACAAATTGGCATGGGTTGTCTTGCGTGATTCCCGACGACTCATTCTTTGCATACATCACAATCTCTCTCGTTTCTCAGCTGTACTGTGCTTCAAGATTCCAGAAATGGTGCTCTTTTTTTTTTCTTTTATACAAAGGGTTAGTTACTCCTTGTTCATATTGTGAATAGAAAAGTTTCTGATAAACTTTTTTGATGGTTTTTTTTACCAATATTCCAGAGCATGTAATATATACAGAAGGACACACTTGTTAAGCTGGTACTTAGTCGTTTGTATTATTAGAGTCACGATTTGGAGTTAAACAAAAAGCAAAATAAAACAATAACTTATTTCCTTGGTTTTTGCATATTTGTATAGCCTTCTAGAAATGCAGAAGCTCTTTTTGCTTATTCTTTTACTACTTCTGAATTTTTTAGACCTATTCTTTTGTATAGGTCAATAAACGAAAAAGTGTGCTACCAAAACCACTTCAGCATTCCTCCTATTTCTACTCAAGTGCTTGGAAAAATGTGGGGGATGTTATTTCAGGGCTTTGAGAGAGAGTAAATCACCATGGTCTGATTTCTTTTGGCGTATGTTGTTAAGTTGGGTGCCAAGGGTCAATGGCCTTGGCTGGGGGAAGTTTCAGCACAGGGCAGTCCAGACCCCTCCCAAAACAAGTCCAAGTCTGAATTTCTGATGGTGCAAGGGGAGGAAGGAGTGGGACTCTGTAACTTTGCAAGGGCCTCTCCTGCACAGCTGCCCACAGAAGCTGAGCTGGGCTTGTTCAGCATCCTCACGGGAGGGTCGCTGTCCCTGGACCTGCTGCCCACGTGCATCCCAGCAGTGACACGCAGAGTGGCCTTGTTGATGGAAATACTTCTTGCTCATCTGTCATTGCACTTAAAATTGCTGCAGCCTTTCCTGTTTGAAGCGTGCTCTTGGGGTTTTTTTGCTCATCTGTTGGGTCCTCTTTCTAGCTTGTCCCCTCTGAGAGACCCATCTTCCTGCAGGAGTATCTCAGGATCTGGATGTATGCCTGCTTTTGCACCCTGGTCACCAAGCTGCTCAGTTGATTCAGTCTCACTCACCTCTCTTCAGAGTTACCTGTCATTTTCTACTTTTTATGACATCCAGAAGCTTTACCACCACCACCACCACTGAATTTCATGCTTGTTTCCAGCTTGCTGGTAAAAATAGGTATTAACAAGACCTTGCCAACATGGCCACTAAAAATACCTCCATGTCATTGTACTCTTCCATTTCCCCAAGTAACTTTTGAGGCCTGTACACAACTTCATTCATTGCATCACACTCCCTGCTCTTACAAAACCTTTGTGTTTTGAGCAGGAGCTGAGTGGTGTGAAGTCCAGTACCCTTCCCAGAACTAATAGCATTGGTGCAGGCCGGGCGTTATTTATCAGCACTCAAAGGTTTTCATTTAAAAGGGGAATTGAGGTGTGTAACTAGTTCTGTGCCCTATTTAAAGTGTTGCTTGCATTCCTTTAATGCTGTGGCCACTGGGTTTTGCAGTGGCTTTTCATTAGCATTCAGGATGACAGCTCCATCTAACACATCCATGTTGGCACAATGCTGATACTTGGTGTGGCTTCCCAGCTTGCTTGGGCAGGACCAGGACAAGTTCAGAGTATGTTGAGAAGATGAGAATTTGAAGTGTGTTTAGGATGGTTTGTTGCGTTTGGGGGATATTGAGCATAAAACTTTCTAGGGCTGGAGTTCAGAGCCTGACTGCACCTTCCAGCAAGCAGGAGCCGAGCTGTGGAGGAGCTGGAATTGGAGGAGTGGTACTGTGGCAGGTGCAGCACTTGACAACCCCTCTTGTCATTCTTTGCATGCCTGGCCCTGTAAGAGCTGTGCTTCATGAAGGGTGGAAATACAGAGTGAAGGAGGAGGCCCAGGACAGGAGAGAAGTTGCCTGAGGGTAGGTAGCAAAGTGTTGGGGTGGGCTTCGGGTGCTGCAGGGGAGGAGATGGGAGGGCACAGTGTCCCCGTGGGACCTCCTGGCCATTGCCAATAAGGCTGTGGCAGTGCTGCTCGGCTTGTGCAACACCTGATTCTTGCCAGTTGTTCCCCAGGACTATTAACCTTGCCTTTTGAAGACCTCCAGCTTCTTAACTTGGCAGCATTGTGTTTGGGGAGCAGTGTTTGGATGCACGTGTGTGACGCTTTGCAGAGACCAGGTGTGTATAACACGGCTGAAGAGGCAACGACAGCATACTCGTAATTGTTATTGTAGGATTTGTTCATACCTGAAATACAAATTACCTGTGCTTTGAATTCTGACCTCCCCCGTGTGATGTGCTGTTCCACCACAGCCCTTCTTCCCCAGGTTTACTGAGGACATCTAGTGACTGCCTGTGTGGAAGCCGCGGAGCCTTCCTGCCTCCTCTACTCTTGAGATCCTTCCTGCCCTTTCCAGTTTGAACAAACACCCAGAGATTTTACTTGGTGTGGTACAGCATGGAGCCAAGAGGTGAACAATGTGAAAGGCCCGAGGCCAAGGCAGCCACAGACCCATGGGGTTCGATTTTACTGTGTTACAGCTGTCTCTGTCTTTAGAAGGTAGAACGTGCTGCCAATGAGGGTGGGGGGAGAAGAAATAAACCCCCACAAAAACTGCATGTAATGGAGGTTGTGAGTGCTTTTTAGCTGATGGATGAAGAAGAAAAACCAGTCCTTGCCAGGAATCCTTAAAAAGGCATTAGGGCACTGTGCTAAAATAAGGTATACCTGATGCTTCTAATTGCTGCCTGCTTTTTCTCTACTGTTTTGAAGGGAAACGCTCTTCAATGTGCAAAGATGAGGTGCTGTGGGAGCTGCCACCAGCGCTGCAGGAGGCTGGTGTCTGACATTCCTCCAGCACAGGGGCTGGCTCAGGCCTGGACCCTGCTCCCAGAGCACAGGCAGATCTTTAAAGTGTGCAGATTGTTAGAATTCACCCCGGTGTGCTTCTGTGAAACTGTTGGCCAAGGTGACTCAACATGTGATGTGATCCTTGCAGGTTTCTTATGACTTCTCATGTATGACCTTGGACTGTGAGCAACGGCGTGGGAATGGTTTGTATTCAGCAAGGCTGTGAGGCTCCTGGGTGGGCAAGAAGCCTCCCCGGGGCCCAGCCAGCCCCCAGATATTTGGGGGAGATCCTATAAAGGCTGCAGCTTTGCTCCATCTCCTGGGCTTGAGGGATTAATGCAGGAGAGCAGCTTGTGAGCCTGGGGAGAAGCCACAGGTCACAGCACTTGCCGGGTACTTTCTGGATAAGTTCACTCCTCTCCTAAGGAGGTTTCTGCTTTCTGCACTGTTCTTTGATCTCCTTTGGGCTTTTCTGTAATATTTAATACATTTCTAAGGCAGAAAGATGGGAGCTTCAGCTATAGCAGGGCCTCACACACACACTGACATTTATCAAGTTAAAGCAAATAGAAGCAGACTTTTCATTGTAGTTATTTTATTTAAGGGAGATTAATTTAAGCCAAGTTATCTCTTTTCCATGGATATTTTTTTCCCCCTCCTAAGGACCTTGTGTTTCAGGAAAAAAATATGTGTCCTTAATGTTTTATCTTGTTGGTAGCAGAAACTTCCTGGGCTGGTTTTCAGATTACTTCTGTCACTTTTTGCAGCTGTTTGAGATAAATAAGGTGGGAAAAAAATGCTGTTTTGCCAATGTGTGAAGACATAAACACTTCTGTGTGCTGCTTCCCACACACGCTATCCTGGGTGTCATGTCATTCCCTGGTCTTGCCCTTGTTCTGTTCATGCTGAAGGTACCAGGCTGGTGGCACTGATTGCACAGAGAGCCCCTCGTCGTTCCTGGGATCAGTCAGGATAATCCAGCTTTCCAGTCAGGTGAAGCAATGAAACCAATGTTTGTGTAAAGCAGGGGAAGAGGACCCACAGCTGTAAGCTGGGGGCAACCCATGTTTTCCCACATAATGCAGCCTTTGTTAGAATCAATTAGCATTTAGATTTATGTAATTTGGGTAACTCTGCATATACAGATAGTTGCTGTTTCACCAAGGAGCGAGAACAGGGACCTTCATTCTGGCATAGGTGATGATGTTGCCAGGGGAAGGGATCAGGTTGTGTATGGCATCTGTTTGTGTCTTCAGATACAAGCTTTGATGGGTTTTGTTGTGACTGGTATTTCCAGACGTGGTCCTTGCCCACACTGATCCATGGTCGGTGCTTTGGAGACTCTGGTCTTTCTCTAAACCTGACTGCAGCATTGGGACCTATAGTGTGGGACCTGAGGATTGAGCCCAGCCTAGGCCTGGACAGAGGAAGAAGAGGCAATTGTATGTTTGCTGTATTGTCACCCACCCTATTTTCCTCCTGTCTAATGCTCTCCTCCACCTAGCCTGGCCTGCCACAAGTTGACCAAGCGCCCTTGCATTCCAGGACAGCATGTCATGGCTGAGCTTCCCAGAGATGACACTTTCTCTCCTACCTGGTGTTGTTGTGATGACCACACTGCTGGTGGGTAAGGGTGGTGACACCCTACCTGGTGCACAACACCCTGTCTTGTCTGGCAAGACCCTTCCCCATCCTCTCATAGCTGTTATGCACAGATTCAGGACCATGTGGATCATCTCCCATGTCAGGATTTACTGCCAAAGGCAGCTGCTGCACGCTCCAATGCAGCAAGTCAAACCTGATGTGATGTTTCCTCCTTGGAAGAAGGGACAACATGAGTTGTGATCAGTGCTGGTAGCCCAGGAGGACATGGATGTCAAGGCCTTAATGAAAGAGAAGCAAGACCTTTAGCCAAGAAGCAGCTCCTTGTCATCCATCCAACTTCATTATCCACATCTGTCCCTCATGAAGGGAATCACCATAAATCCTTCAGCAAGTCCTTGACTGCAGAAGGATGGTGCTCTGTGTCCCCCCAGGGCATCTCCCTCCTGTCTCAAGTGCAGCAGGCATGAATCTCAATTTATATTTAATCGTTAAGAGTGTCATCAAAGAGCTGCAGATGGAGAAGAGCTTGTAGCCAGCCGGGGCTCAGCTGAAGTAACCCTAGAAGAATCCTTCCCACCTGTTCCCAGGCTGAGGTTAGGGAAGGACATGCCCGTACGTACGTAACGACATCGCCACGTGGCCTTGCCAGAATCACTGCCCGTAGGCACGTTCTAGTGGCAGGATGATACAAGGTTATGGGGCTGTGACAGGTTTGAACGCTGTAGAAGAGAGATAGACCCCATGTTTAATGTGAAAGGTGACATTGTTTCCTGGAACGAGCCCATTTCTTATCAGACCTGGTTTGGCTTGTGCCGAAGTCAGCGTTTCATGTAAAAGTGGAGGTTGAGCACTGGTTCAAAAGGTTGTGATGGTTCCTGTTGCTCCTCAAAGAGACTTTGATGTTGTGTTGTGACTGTTCTGGTTTAATAGTGCTGCCATGGATGGTTTGGGGGGAAAAACATGAATCTGGCGGTAAAAGGGAGAGGGCATCTTAAAGTTTAATTCTAACTGGTAGTTTGAGCTTGTGTGAGGCTTTTGCAGTTTCTGAGGTGCTGCCATGCAAAACCAGAGCATGGCTAAACCACAAGACTTAAGACAGGGTTAGTAAATAACTGCTATGTTGGATGTGCTGCCATAGAAAGGTTCTTGCAGAGACTGTGGAGAGTTAATGCCTTCTCCAAGGGTCCAAGCTTGTATTTCTAATGCAAAGTGCTGAACCTCCAAGCCTGCATCTGGGCCTGTCTCGCACACAGGTTTGGAGTAAGACCTCAGTGCACAGGGGTAAATCTCTGGGTAGATGCTCTGTGCAATGCCTGTGGGTAGCATGTGACTCTGAGCCTCGTGCTCAGGGTAGGATGCAGCGATTCCTGGGGCAGCTGCTGGTCCCCTGTGCCGGGGGTTGGTGTCCCCTTTGATGCCCACAGCCAGTCTCAGGCATCCAGGAGCAGGTGAAGCCATGCTGGGGCAGCTCAGGGTGCTTTTTTGCCTTTGCCCATTGGTGAAGAGTTGCAGGTGGAGCCATAACTTCCTCCCTGATCAGACCTTCCCCTCCTGAATTGCTCGTTCCCAGTAAAAACAGTGAAGTTGCTCATGGTCTGGCACAGATCCACTGTTGTCTGTTTGGCAGCTGTTAGCACTGGGCTTTGGGGTACTGAGGCAACAAGCCCACCACCCAAACACACTTCAGGTGTTTGGAAGTGCTTTACCATGTAAATAACATGAGCTGGGAAAGTAACTACTGAGTTCTCAGGGACAGGATGGTGCTGAATGTTGGAGCGTTTTGCTCACCATCAAGCTATAAATGGTATCTGGGAGAAGAAAGTCCCTCCTGTAGCCACAGACCCGCTTCTTTCTAACCCAGCATGGTGCAAGGAGGTGCTGTGTGTCCTCTGACTGTGCTGGAGGTGCTGCTCAAGCTGCTTTCAATCATGGGCAGTGTAATCAGGAGTGTATGCATGTTGGCAGGAGGGATGGTGGGTAAGGTGTGGTATGGTTTATTGGCAAACAACCACAGAAACTCGGGCGTTGAGGGTGAAATTTGGAACACGTTTGAGCTCTGAATGGGGCAAAGGTTTGCCCTGGGACAGGCCAGACCCCCAGGAGTGGCTCCATCCTGCTCGGTAGTGAAACATCACTGTCAGGGTTCACATGTGGAGCTGTCTCCTGCCCCAAAATCATGGGGGTTTGGATGATCTTGTTGAAGCAATTTAGGAATCGTTATTTAACCCTTCTTGATGCAAACCCAGATGTATGTGTCTGACTTGCCCCTGCTTTTCCCCACAGGATTGCTTTGGACACACAAGTGTGTGTGTGGGGGGGGTGTCAGTACCCTGCCCCCTTGATGAAATTTCTGGCATGACAAGTCCCCTCCAAGCTCACCCTTTCTCCCTGCACATTTTAATGTTTTCTTTTCCCTGTAACAAGATGTGTGGATGGTGAGAGAGGACCCAGAGTATCTGCTCTCAGAGTTCCCTGAAAATGGAAACTTTAAAAAAAAAAAAAGATAAATAAATCACCATGTTCTTTTTGGGGGGTGAATTAGAGGCATCTGAAACAGGAGACACAGCTCTGCTTGCTTCTCTCAAAGCGAAGGAAAGCAGCAGACCTTGATATGGTGAGATGCAGTGATTCGGTGACTGCTGGGACAGGGGAAAGGGGCTCTCCCCCCACTCCCATCCCTGCTGCACCCCCTGTGCTCACACCAGCCACCGCCACGCCTGCCGCTCTGCACAAGGACCTGACTTTGCAGCTCCCTGTCAAAGCGACTTGGGCGAATACCTCAAAAGTCAGATGTCCTTACTCTATTTAAGCAACAAACTTAATCTGATATATTTATATCTGTGCCAGTTTGGAGGCCTGGTGGGTTGGGTTTTTTTTCCCCCAAGACGATCCCCAGTGTTTTTCCCACAGGGTGTCCCTCTACGACTGCTCTCGTTACTTAGTGGTTGTTATTGTTAAGATCCCATCATCTGACCCTTTATAATCCCCATATTGGGTTACACTGTGGTGCTGGGCATACTTGGTGTATGCCACTGTTAGTCAATTTTAGACTGGCCCATCAAGCCTACGGGTTTCTTAAAAGCAATGCAAGGTTATGTTACACCCCAGCTCGTTCCAGCTAATGCCTTGGCACTGGGAAATGCCATGGATTGGTAATAAAGGGAAATAAATGGCTGGGGTTTATAAGTAAAAAAAAAAAAAGAAAGCCAGCATTATAGAAATTGCTCTCCAGCATTTGGCATCAGCATGTGTCCCATCAGTTACCTTAAAAATAGCACATGGTTTAGGTGCTTGTAGCATGGTTTGATGGCCTGTGTTGCCCCCAATGGTGACACGGGGGTCGGCCCCTCTTGGTGTGTGAGTAAAAAACTTGCCAGCCCTTCTGCTTTCAAGAGACACAGGCTGGAATGGTCAAAGAAAACCACACAAATGAGAAAAAACAATGAGGCAAAACAATCCTGCTCAAGAGCCTGCTGGGTTTCACACGAGAGCTCGTTCCTATGTGAGTACCTGCCTTGGAGACAGCAAGCACCCAGTGTGAACTGTTCATTACCAGGGCAGAGCTTGTCCTCTGTCGGTTTGCTCCCAAAGTGCTTTTGCTTGACACTTGTTAGGTACCTGCTTAGCATGAATTTTTGAGCTGCTATCCTTAGGGATCGCTGGGGGGTACCTCTTGTCTTCTGCTCCTGCTTTGAGCAGAGCTGCTGGCACAGCTCTCTGCTGTCCGGTAACGCGCCGTGCAGCAGCTTATTAGTCGGGAGATTCCTGAGCAAGTGTCAAATTGGCATGAAAATAACAAGTGCTACTGATGGAAGTGGCTTTCCTGTCTTAATGAAGGTTGAGGAATGAGTGATTGTTTTTTAAACCCTCAAGGGGAATATCTGCAAGCATTATCGGGAGGAAGGGAGTTTTTCCTTGGGAAAGACTTCTAGATTTGGCCATGAGTCTGCTCCCCAGACTGGGGGGGGGTGTCGTTTGTTGCCTTACCGTGCCGTTTCCAGTGCACCAAAACACTAAGCAACGTGTTAGAAAAGGAAGTGAACCCTGTACTCGAGGTAATTTATGGAGGAGACCTAAAGTAGGCAAAATGTGATACCCATCTTAGAAAGCTGTGGGATTAGCACCCGTGTCACCAGGAGAGGTGTCACCAGGCAGCCCTTCGCTCTGCATGTGACGGAGCAGTCACTGCGCTCAGAAGTGTAGTGTTTCCTCACTGCAGTACCTACCACTGATATATTTCTACTTAGAAGAAAACTTACTTTTCAAATAACCTGCTAGTGTCCTCAGCATCCCTGTTTTCCTTCTTGAGAGGACTTTGTGGGCTTGACCCTACTTAACTTAGCAGATCTGACAAGACCATGGCCCAAGATGGCCTGGCTGAAGATCATGGAAATATAAGAAGGTGGTCAGGGGCTTTATTTACAGTCAAGAAATTAGCAAGCGATAAGTAACCACTGAATAGACAGCTTCTGCGGCCCAAACAGCATCGCTTGGGAGAATAACATACCAGCTACCGAAGAGCGTTGATTTATTTGATAACATCAGGAAACCATTTATGGACTCTCTATTATGGACAGCACCCACTTGGGGTTAAAACTGCTAGACCAGAGAGATTGATGTGTGGGTCTGCTGTTGTGCTGGCTGCTGCGTTATATAAAATAAGGATGTTCCCTGAAATACTGAAGGGGCAAATGGAGCCATTACGGTCCTGGCTTGGATTTTTGAGTGGGTTTTTTTTTTAACCTTTACTGTTTATTTTGCTCTTAAATTTCTGCCCTCTTCCCTGCTGTGTGGCAGCATCAATTAAATGAGGACCTTGGGTTTATGGCTTTTTAATAGAGGTTACCAGGGCTGGGAACACCATGTTCCTTGGTACAAAACACAGCAAAGAGAGACCGTCATCGTGCAGAGACTATCTTGCTGCTGACAGACTCCAGCAGAGCATGGTTGCAGTTGCAATAAGAAATATGGCTTAAAAATTGGCAAGGCTTGGTGTCACAGCCCCCTTGCCCGTGGTTTCTTTCTTATGAAAGACACATTCATGGTTGTAAGGTGAGGATTTGATTCTATGCCCTCTGCCAAGAACATCTGAGCCTCTGATAGGTAATTTTCCTGATCAAACAAACAGTCTGAACTGTGGTGTACTCATATTGGGCTGAAGTGGAAAAATCACTTGCCCGTGCTACTCTGCCTTTACACAGCAGCCACGAGTGCTCTGATGCTGGCTTTTTGGTTTGTCATGTGTGTTTAGAAGGCTGTAAAACACTCTGATCAAAGAAGGAGGTACTTCCTAGCTGGAGTGGACACAATGCAGAAAAGGACTTCAGGTAAGCTTCAAAGTTTTTATGAAAATTAGAGAAGCAAATCTTTGTAGTTGCTTACTCATTCTATTAAAAAAAAAAAAAAAGAAAAAAAGGTAAAAAGTAGGAAAAGGCCGAACCTGAGATGAACTGTAGGCCAAGATCTGTTGACAGTGCAAGGAAGGCCCATGATGGTGTCAGGCCAGTCAAGAAACAAGGCACCAGCACGGCCCCGGGCACCCTGGCTGGCTGGGATCCGGGCATGGGTGTGCTTTGGGAGATGTGTTGGGGAGATTTCCCTGTGGGACCATTCAGGCTGCTTCAAGGGGTTGTCCCCATCCCCGCATGGACCCCTGTCCCCAAGCACAAGGGGTCTGTTGTACTGATTGCCTGGCTTTTTCCACCCTGGAGGATTTTACCTTAACCAGGATCTGGTATTTGGGAGAGCTCATCAACAGCATGATGACTGCACTCCCACCAAAACCGCCCACGATGTTCAGCCAGGCTTCAGACCTGGCTGAAGGCAGCAAAGAGCCTGCAGTCCCCAGCCATTCGGGATATCTGAGGGGTTACAGACCCTGAGACCTCACGCTGCTTCTTCCTGTGGTGCAAAACTTCACCCACACGCCTTGCAGGTACCATTAATGTCACTCCATCTACCTGTGGCAGTTCACACTTGGGGTGCAGCGCTGGAAGGCATAGTGTCCCAGGAACCCTCTAGAAAATGGCCATCTCCTGCCTTACTCAATGGGGGATGCACCAGCTGCACTGAAATGTCAGAAGAGTTTGCACAGCTGACAGGTTGCTGAAAATGGACCATGGCAGCATCGCCATAAATTCTCTTTATCCAGCCAAGTGCAGCTTAATATAGACTTAGCTGCACAGTCTGCCTCCCACACTGAGACCCTGAGCTGCCACAGCTCATGACCAAAACATGAAGTTGTCTGTTTAACCGAATGAACTGCTGTTACTGGGAAGAGGGGAAAAAAACCCCCACCCAATCCTTCAAACTTTATCTTTCTCTTTAGGCTTAAAAAGTAGTTGAAGAAGGAGAGAAGAAAGAACATGTCTGAACTCAGCCAAAACTCTGACGGTGAAGTGTGTCCTGAGGACATCGATGAAGATGAGATCCTGGCAAACCTGTCCCCTGAGGAGCTAAAGGAGCTGCAGAGTGAGATGGAAGTCATGGCCCCAGACCCTGAAGTCCCAACTGGGATGATCCAGAGGGATCAGACGGAGAAACCCCCCACGGGGAGCTTTGACCACAGGTCCCTGGTTGACTACCTGTACTGGCAGAAGGCATCCAGGCGCATGCTCGAGGATGAGAGAGTTCCCGTCACCCTCTTGCCCTCTGAGGTAACAAGCAAAAAAATCACAGATATTTATTGTGCATCTGCTGTGGGATCTGTGTATAGCTTTAGTGCTTTAACCTACCTCTGCTCCCACCCCTTACGTGTGGTATGGTAGAAACAAATTGATTCCTAAAAGCCTCAGCAATGTCAGGGTCCACATTGGACTGGTATCAGGGTTTCTAATTCTTTAATTGCTTTTCCTAAATATTTAGTTGTTTGGTTTTTTTTTTTAATATAAGAGAAATCCTAATTCTGTCTCAGTAAACTGAATCCCTGAGAAGCTGCCACAAGATCAGTTTGGAGAATGTAACTCAAACCTGGTTTACATGCATACAGAACACCGCTGTATTGCTTCCTCTGTACGACACTACCTTAATCATGTGTGTTAGCTAATTAATTGACAGAATTTAATGTCATGCTGGGCAAAACCCCAAGCCACTGTATTCTATCAATGTGAAGCATTTGCTAACAACCCAGCGTGCAGGCTCCATGAGCCAGCCCAGCCCTTTCCAGTACAATGCTTGAATCTATTCTACTATCTTTATGACTTTGAAATAAAGCAAAGGTCATACTTAGATATCTTTCAGGATGAGGGGCACACTTAAAAATAGGCTAATAGAATGGAAACTTGGCTAGATGAAACACATCTGTACCTGAACCCAAGTCCATTTGAGATAACTGGGGGTTGTAATTTATTTTTTCTAATCACTAGTGTGTTTTCTAACGCACAGCAGCACGGTATATTGTATACTTCCCAGGGCAGGTTTCATGGGCTGCCTCTGGAAATGGGGCAAAAATGGGTTTTTTCCCTCATGCACCATTCTTTCCCTCAAAGAAATGTTTTAATGTCACTCCTGTGGTTAAATCAGGTATCTGAGGGTAGAGGTGCCTGCTGTGTTCACAACTGGTCAAGCAAACCCCGTCCTTAAACCCTTTGCTACCACAGCAAATAGGAACCCCAGCCCCGAGGGCAGAAGTGACTTTTTGACCATGTTGGCTGACTTTGGGTGAAGCACAAACCATGCCCCAGCCCTGCCTGAGCTAGTGGAAATCTTTTAGCACAACATCTTTGCTAGTGCTGTACAAGCATTTCCCAGTGATGGGGGGTCCTCTGCTTGAAAAAGTAACCTCAGTTAGGAGGGTCTCTGGAGATGGTGGGACTTTGCAAGTGATTCTATTTTGATGCTAGGAGCCCCACTGCCTGGCAGCAGCTGTGTGCAGAGTCCATTTTCCTATCTCTAGACTCGAAATAAAATAGTGTTAATATTTTGTTTTATCTTCAGTGATGTGTTTCCCCAGCTGTGATGCTCTGGCAGGTACCAGAGCAGGTGGCTTTGTTGTCCTTCGTTGTCTCATGTGCTGGGGCACTCCACTGTGCCCTCTTCATCCCCCTTGGGCTGGGCAAACAGCAGTTAACACTTATTTCCAATGTTTTGTGGTGTAGGAAAGAAACTCCCTCTTGTCAAGGAAACAATTAAAATGACACAAACTCCAGAGACAGACTCTAGATCAGAGACTGTTAGCCCCCACAAGGGTTCAATGACACTTTAACCTCATATTAAATATGTACAGGATTCAATTGCCAGAATTAATTTAACAGGCAAAGATGAGAAGCTGCTTTGCAGCCACTGTAAGAACTGTGTTCCCAAGAAAGCCAGCACAGCCCTGGCTTAGAGGCAGCGATACTTTTAAAGATGATTCTCTAATGTATGGGTGTAGAGGTACCTAAATCCAGCCACTATGTGTTTACTTGAGCAGAAAGTTAATGTAACAAAGCTGCATTCAATTATTTCAGCTGTGAGGTTTTGTCTTCTTCAGAGGAGCGCTGCAGAGGAGATGGAAGGCAAGGCTGGTAGCAGCGGCGAGGCAGCTGGTGGGAGAGTGCCAGGAGCAGAGGGAAAAGAGAGACATTACCAAAATGAGCATTTGTCCAACTCAGGCACACAATTTGGGGAGACAAAGAAAGATGGAAGCATTACAGGGAGAGAGGAAGAGGAAGATGAAGAAGAAACAGAGGAGGAAGAGGAAGATGATGAAGAGGAGGATGAAGAGGAAGATGAGGCTGAAGTGGAAACAAAGGAGGCTAACACCAGTGAGAGTCATCACAGTGATCAGACAAGTAAGAAAGCAGGTGCAGAATCAGAAGAAATCACAGAGAAGCCAAATGAAAATGAGAAGAAAATATCAAAACTAAACATCCCCAAAAAGTTAGCACTGGATACCAGCTTCATGAAGCTAAGTGCCAGGCCTTCAGGAAATCAAACCAATTTAGAAGAGAGCTTGGAGAAAGTCCGAAAAAACAACCCAGACATGAAGGAGCTCAACCTGAACAACATAGAAAACGTCCCCAAAGAAATGCTGATAGACTTTGTCAATGCCATGAAAAAGAACAAGAACATAAAAACCTTCAGCTTGGCCAACGTGGGGGCTGATGACAACGTGGCGTTCGCGCTGGCCAACATGCTGCGGGAGAACAGGAGCATCACCACGCTGAACATCGACTCCAACTTCATCTCTGGCAAAGGCGTCGTCGCTATCATGAGGTGCCTGCAGTACAACGAGACGCTGACGGAGCTGCGCTTTCACAACCAGAGGAGCATGCTGGGCCAGCAGGCAGAAATGGAGATCGCCAGGCTGCTGAAAGCCAACGCCACTCTCCTTAAGTTGGGGTATCACTTCGAACTGCCGGGGCCCAGGATAGTGGTGACCAACCTGCTCAGCAGAAACCTGGACAAGCAGAGGCAAAAGAGGCAAGAAGAGCAAAGGCAGCAGCAGATGAAAGAGCAGAGGGAGTTGATAGCGATGCTAGAAAATGGACTTGGGTTGCCTCCTGGGATGTGGGAAATGCTGGGGGGACCCCTGCCCCAGCCGAGGATGCATGAACCCCCACAAGCCCCAAAACCACCTGCCCCCGCAGCCATGTCTCTGAGCAAAAGGCAAGAGAGCACAAGGCAGCCAGCGCCCGAGCAGTCATGCAGGGAGAAGCCCGTCAGCTTCAGGGTGATCAAGCTGAAGAAGACTCAGCGCAAACCTTCCGTGCCGGAGTACGTGGAACCTACCGAGAAAACTAATCTCAGAGATGTCATCAAAACACTTAAACCAGTTCCCAGGAGAAGGCCACCTCCCCTCGTTGAAATAACCCCAAGAGATCAGCTGCTCAACGACATCCGTCAGAGTAACGTCGCTTATCTTAAACCGGTAAGTGCTCAGCGCGGTCCAGAGGCTGCAGCCTGGAGCATCCCTGTCTCCCTGCCTGCATCCATGCTGGTGAAAGACAGGAAATATCACTCAGGAAGCAAACCAACCCACAGAAGCTCAACGTTGGCATACTAGTAATAGCAGATTAGTGATGATAGGCAAATGCTGTTGTTAAATGCTTTGGGAGATTAGCAGATCATAGAATCATAGAATGGTCTGGGTTGGAAGGGACCCCAAGGATCACGGAGTTCCAACCCCCTGCCACAGGCAGGGCCACCAACCTCCAGGCCTGGGTCTACACAAAGTTTCCAAGGGCCCCATCCAACCTGGCCTTGAACACCCCCAGGGATGGGGCATCCACCACCTCTCTGGGCAGCCTGTTCCAGCCCCTCACCACTCACTCTGTAAAGAACTTTTCCCTAGTATCTAATATAAACCTTCCCTCCTTTAGCTTTAATCCATTCCCCCTTGTCCTGCCATTATCTACCCTTTTAACAAGCTGATTCCCCTTCTGTTTCTCTGCTCCCTTCAGGGACTGGCAGACTGCAATGAGGTCCCCCCGCAGCCTTCTCTTCTCCAGGCTGAACCAGCTCAGCTCCCTCCGTCTCTCTTTGTAGAGATATTATTTGTCCTCAGTGCCCCACAAACCCCACGTTTCTCTTTCCAGCAAGCCCTGCTTTTCTTCAGCTCTCACTTTACCCAAGAAAGTGCTATCACTTGGCCCGTTCAGTGGTGGGTAAATCGAAACACTGGCAGCAAAATAGCTTACCCAAGGTCACGTAAGAAACTGCACAGAGGCAGGAGCTGAGCTTCCAGTAAGGCACTGGCTACGCTCCCCTGTCCCTGTGGTGGGTGCTTAAGCTCCCCTGGAGTGAGTAACCGTGATCCATCAGCGCTGCAGTGAACCTGCCAGGGAGAAGGGTCTGTGGTACAGACGTGGTCTGAAACTGCCTTTGGGTTTCCTGTGAGGGGGAAGTCCCAAGCTGTGATAACTGTCTCTTGGTGATGCTCTTACTTGGGTACTGAATTCACAGGCCACTTCTCAAAATGCTGCCTACCAGATTTAACCTTCTGCTGTCCCAAAATGTTGCATTTCTTTGTGTTGTATCGTTATTCAAGAAACACTAAAAACTGAGTGCTCTATTTGTAGCTGGTGATGTTGATGCATCTGTTTGTTTTGCTAAGGCTAGAGGGAGAGGACAGAAAATCCTTTGCAATTAAAAATAGTCAAGTAGTGTTTTGTAGTTCACATTTTGGTTTGATGCTGCTGTTTTTACACAGTGGGCCACATCCTGCTTTCATGTATACCTGCCCAGAAATAATTATTCCCTCAGTGATTCCAGAGAAAGTAGTTTGTGATGAAATCTTGGCAGGGGCAGGTCCTGCAGTGACCCTGGTCCAGATTTAAGCTTACCATTCTGTGCCCAAACCAAGTTCCAGGGCTGTGGTTTCTGCTGGCCTGTCCAGTGTGGCTGCAGCCAGACCCTCTCCTCAGGGCACTTCTGGCCTTTCTGGAGCTGTCTAGGTTTTGCATTTTGGTCCCACGACAAAGACTCAAGGCCTGCTCTTGTAAAGGTCACAGTTTGTGCTTGTGACAGCAGGTTGGTCTGTCACTGCCACCACATCTGCTTCCTCCCAGGAAGATGGGAGGCCAATGGTGCCGATGCTCTGCCAGGCACAGCCCTCACTGTGCACAGTGGTGATTAAGAAATTCATGTGCTGCTGGGTGCCAGGGAGCAGTAGTGAAGCCCAGTCATTCCCCCCNNAATCCTTGGGAGATTTTTATAAATGAAGGCTGTGGGGTGATCAGCTCATGGTCCATTGCTATCAGACCCCAGGGAAGGGTGGGACAATGGACATGTGTTGGGGTTATGGAGTTGTTTAGGGGGTTTTTTGGTCCTCTGTCATTGGGTCAAAGAGCTTGGATTTGGGGCATTAGGGTTTTATTCTCACCTGCCTGTGTGATTGTGGTAACTCCTTATTTGCCTTGATATCCTCAGCTCCATCCCTAACATCAGGTGTTACTGCTGGAGCTGAGCTGCATTTGTCCAGTGCGTGGTGGGACTCATGGCTTGCTTTCCTGGCCATAAAGAATTGCAAACAGCAAGTGGGGAGTTAAACACAAAAGAAATTCCCAAGCAGAGCTCCTCAGAGCCCCCAGCTGTTGTATGTTTGAGCTTTTTTACTGTTTCTGATGGTTTATATAAAACTAAAGGGGTTTGGGAAACAAGACTGAGATGTTTCCTCCTCCTAATACTTACTGTCCTTGTCCAGGTGCCATTGCCAAAGCAGCTGGAATGAGAGACCAGACTGACCCAAAGGAAACAACTCGGAATATAAAGACTGTTCAAGTTTTGCTTACAACTGTTTCAGCAGATGTTTTCTGCAGAACCCAGGTGGTACACACGACTCTTTGGGAACAAGGCCTGGGATCCACGCTTTCAGAGTGCGGGGAAAACGGCTGGCATGGGAAAAGCCAGAGCCAAGTGTTTCCATCAGGTATCAAACAGCCCCGGTGCCATCTGCCTGCCAAGTGGATTTGAGGCTCTGGGTTGTTGTGGGAGTATTTTCTCAGAGGCATACATAACCTTGCCTTTCTAGTTTGTCAGCAAACTATTTTGCCTCCACGTTGTCCTCCTGCTGCCAGATTCTGCAGGAACATGCTGTGCTTTATCTTATCTTTCTTTTTGAACACACCATCCTTTATTATTCTCTTGTCCATGAGAAATGTGCTTGGTTTCCATGTACACAGCTTCATTTTTTAGGCTAAGGAAACAGAAATGAAATAAAGCTCTCTCCACAAGATGTGTGCAGCGCTTCCCTGGCTAACGAGACGCTGACGGAACAGAACATAGTCTGGTTGGTATTGTACCTGATCAGTGTGTAAGAGATGATGCCACGTTCTGCCTTGAGAGTTGTAAGGCTTCACTCCCCACAGATCACCTCTGTCCATGATGTAATCCTTAAGGACAGCCACCTTGGAGGGCCCTGAAATGCCTTTTCAGGTCTCTCAGCACTGCTCTGCAGTGGCAGGAGGCTGAGTCTTACCCTCTTTTTGCCAAGAGTTTAAGAAACTCATCATTCCTCCTAGTATGGAGTGTGAGTAGGGTGTCTCAGCCCTAGCAGGGGTGGATATGATGGGGTTAAACCTGTGTATATACAACTTAATTTTCCCCTTTTTTAGTTTTTCCCTGTGGCTTATCTCCTCCCCTTTTTTAACCACATTAGGTTTACTTTTGCCTTTCCTCATAACGCAGCTCCAGGTAAGTCACACTCTTGTGGAAGGCACCCACAGGAGACCAGTTGGTTCTGGCTGGTGCATTTGAAAGCAAGCCATGTAAGGGTCTAAGGCACAGAGAAAGAACATGGCCTTTCCCTTTGCCAATATGCAGCTCCTCATGCTCCTGTGGCTGCCCCACGTGCTCACAAGGCACAGCTTTGCAGCTCCTGGCAGGGGTTCCTTCAGGTGAGTCTCTCCTTGCTCTAGCTTCTAACTCTTAGCAGCCTTTCCCTGGCAGCTAAATCCCACTCCCACCCTGCTCCACTCCCCACACTTTTTATAACAGTAGTATCAGCAATGTCCAGGACTTCTCTGAGTCCAAGGTAGTCTCCCCCATCATTAGGTCAAGGTTTCATTTGTCCTTGCCCCTTTTTGTATCTATCACCTGCTGTCTTTTAAATCTCCATCTTCCAGATTTGTAAAGCTCCTTCTCAGCTATATTTCTGTCTGCTACTGTAGCACTGCAGCCCTGGGAAACCTGGCAGGTACTGCCTAAGACAGAGCAAGTAGCTTTTGAGTATCGTGTAAAGAGGAGGGGTAGAGACAGAAAAAAGGAAGTCCTGTTTTTCTGGCACCTGTTTAATACAGCCCTCTCTTTGGAAAGGGCAGGAAGTAGGAAAGAGGAGGAACTTGGGAGTTTTAACTAAGTCCTCACATGGAGCACAGAAGCCAGTGCAAAAAGCAGCTCCCCCAGGAAGCTCTTGCAGCATGCTGTTTTCCCTCCAGGCTTCAAGGCCAGCCTGGTGCAGTGAAGCCTTCAGCAGTTAGGACAGGGACTTAGAGAGGAAAACAGTGCTTTCCACTCTACAAGTCAGGCAGCCAGGCACAAACTGGTGCCCTACCCAGAAGCAGCCAACATGCATTACCCAGGTACAGCACAGCCTGGGAAGCCCTGCTCTGATCCAAGTCCTCCCCCTGAGCAGCCTTGTGAGAGATCACAGGTGGAAAAAGGCAGCCAGATACAGAGACCACAGTCTGACTGAAGCAGTCAGCTTCCCAGCCTTGCTGAAGGCACGGATCCCAGTAATCTTAGAAGCAGAAATCCCTCTCAGGTAATTAAAAGAAATTTAAAATCCTACTTAAGTAGAGGAGAGTTATATAAGAGACTGAAGCAGCATGAACAAATGCTTAATTACTCCACCTCTGCAGAGAAGCTTTTGTAAGGATGAAGAGCTGCAGCTCAGCAATCACTCATCCATCAACAACACTGATACAGGTACAGAGAATTCAAAGCCAGCATGGCACAAGCTGCAGCGTGACAGATGTCCCACCACCACTCCAGGAAGTTCCACCAGAGACAAGCTCAGTTTCCCAACCTCTTTGCCCACCCTGCAATAAATGCACCTGGTAATTCACCATTAGAATTTATTTTTCTTCGTAACTGTGCAGTTTTTTAAAATTCTACAGTAATGATGAAGTCATAGGCTATCATGTTCTTTAAGAGTGGAAACAGTTCAAAAAACAAAGACCATGCACTACACAGGAGGAACAGGCCATTGACTCTGCAGCTGGAATATACAGACATGTTCAATAAATACTGATCACTTTAACACTTAAATGGAATGACGTGTTCAGATCTCTACACAGTTCACTATGAAACAGCATGGTAAGTTACATAAAAGCTTCAACTTTATGGATCCTTGCTTTATTGTTACATTAATTACTTCATTAGAAAAGAGAAATGCAAGAATATTTGAAACTGAGTGTCACCTGGATAACTTTCCCCCCCTGCTATTGTTGGTAAGCTCCTGTTATCAAGATAATTCCATCAGATCTGGCAGTTAAGTTAAAATATATATAAAAGAATCCCCCACACCATTTCCAGGAGTTGTTACAGGCAAATATTTTCATGAATTTGGAATGGGTTTTCAAAAACTGTATCTTGACATTTATTGCTTCTACTTGTAAACCTGAAATCCAGTTTATTCTGTTGAAGAGTGTCAGAAGTACAGAGTTGGTGAGATACACGTGTTACTTGTATCTTTGTGTTCTGGTTAAGAAGGAAGATGAGCCATGTTTGAGAACACCCATATACCTTCATCTACAAAACAGCCTCTACAGACTAAAGCAGAACAAGGCAAGTCCTGAAGTAGCAGTACTTAAAAACATCAATCAGGAGGGGAAAAGCCCAGCTCATCCAATCTATCTGAAAACTTTTCTTTCCTCCCATGCTTGGCCATAGTTTAGCCAGTATGCAATGAAGTCTGACTCTCCTGAGAGGAGTGCTTTCTATAGACCAAGATTGCAAGTATGCATTTTAGTGGAACTGACAGTCGCAGTGCCATATGTATTCTCCATGATTAGATTGATTTAGACTGGTTCCTGGCTGCTAAAGGAGAGAGGTGAGAACAGGAACCCAGATTAGTTACAAGTATTGCAGTCCTTGCCTGTGAAGCAAGCAACGTGGTCTCAATATGGACCACTCAAGTGAGACTTGGACCTGCAAGAGATACCTTCTTTTGAAGCATTCCAGCTCACCTTGAGCATTGCCAGCCTGAAGGTGCTACCCAGCAAACACCATGAAAATACCACCTTGCTGAACTCAAATGAAAGGGGTGTTAACTCTTACTAATAGACAGATTTGCTACAAGACAGTTTGACTGCATTTCATTGGTTTCCATCTCTTCCCCCTCTCCCCCCCCCCCCAGAAGAAGAGACAAATGCTTGTAAGTTAGTATGTATTTGTGTAAACACCAGAACATTTTGTTGTACAATAGAAAAAAAGTTGCTGCTCTTATGTTCTTAGAGGAGCCCCAAAGACCTTGGAACATCTGCATCCTGCAACTATTACTCTGTACCACGTGCATTTCCTATTTTGAACACAAACTGAAAGCAAGCTTGAACAATAGTAAATAGCAACTACACTCCTGCAACAGGTAAAAATGCCACGTTGCAGCTGCTTACTCCTTCACTTTAGATATGTAGTCAGCCAGTTTGTTGATACTATCCTCTTGCTGTTCTAGAGCATCCAGTATGATGCCCATCGGGGTCTTCTTCAAGCCTATTCCTTCCATCTTGTTCTCCAGCTTGTTCTTTATGTTCCGGAGCCTCAGAGAAGCATGGATGAACATCACTGCAATGACAAACACACTTACTGCTTGTTAATGCTCAAGGGATGCACAGTTATTGCACCATTCATCTTAAGACACACTCCAAAGCCATGACATTACTGGAAGAAGATGAAGGCTCAGTGACCACTTAGGTAACCACAGGTACTCATTTAATAACGTTAAATATGGTTTGTGCTGTTTTGAGTCACCTCCACCCCTATTTTGTTTCATGATCATTCAAAATAGAGATAGTAAAGGCAACAGGCAACTTAAGACTCTTCAGACTTATTTGAGAAAGCTCAAGTCACACAACACACACCCCTAACCCTCCCCCAGACAAGGAGAAAAATACTTACAGAGGAGAGGCAGTGTGATCCCAAACATGAACACCATGACATCTCCCAGATAGGAGATCAAGAAGTAGCTAGACAGCATGATGACCACTACAAACGTGGTTGGGTACTGCTTCTTCATCCTGCGGAGTATATCCTTGTTGTGTGACACCCACACAAACCCCATGAAGACCAGCACCACCACAGTACCACCAATAAGCATATTCAGGGGACTCAGAAACCTGGAGAAAAGGGGGAGGAAAAGAAAAAAAAGCAAGTGTCCCACTTCAGAGCTTTCATCACTGATGTCCACATAGCAAACCTCTAGCTCACCAGTAACTTGCTACTAGGGAGGGAAGGCATAATAAGCCAGTTGTTTTTCTCTTTATGTTCTCTTTCTGACCATAGCTCGGGTTAATGAGAGTTTCTGCAGCAGCTCATCAATAGAAATATGTCCTAGCAGGAGCCCTCCTATCCATGCTATCAAGACATTCATTTGTTATCAGGCCCAGAGTTAGCAAATCCTGAGAACAGACAGAGCCAACAACCAGTTGCCCAAAGGATTGATCTTTTCCCTACCCCTGACCAAAGCCAGGCTCAGCCCAGGTCTCCAGATGAATGAGCTTTTCATATTATGCTGTCTAGATTTGCAAAATGGGAAAGGTAGAGGAATACTGAGTAAAGGAAGCTTCCTTATTCTTGAAATAAACTGTCTTACTGGTTTAGTCCCAAAGTTTTACTAACCTGCAGAAGGAGCTTACTACCCCTAGTACAATAGATGGGAGTCCAGGCCCAAGCAAGCACACCTGAGAATCAGAAGGAACTGGAATACGGGATAAAGGTCTTGCAGGAAGAAGAGCCAGGCCTGGTGAGAGGGTCACTTCGAGGTTTGTGTTCTATTATTGTTATTGGAGTTACCAAGCAAACCAAGCCATTGAGTAGATAGACTTTGGACTATAAACAGCAAGTCCCTTTTTTGGACCAGGGCAAGAGCATCACCTGCTCAAACGACTTTCCCAAGCATTTAAAGCCTGCAGAGAGTCAAGCTTTCAGCAGTAACTTTGCTTTGCTTGTTTCTGTACTTGCATAAAGTCCAGACTCTATTATATTTCACTTATATAGCAATAAGCTATAAGGATTCTATGTGCCCTCTGGTTTACTTGTATGTGCACTGATCTAATGACACAGTAGCTGAGGGCTCCGAGGTGCTACAACCGTGACAGCAGAACAACACTGCCCCAGTAAAGCCAGATTTAATCAAGATTTCCTCTTGAAGACTTTGCAGTCGGTCTTCCTGTTCCAAAGCTCACAGGCACGATGACTCACCAGTCCACCCCACTGCTGAGGGGCACGCTATGGTTTGTGGTCTGTGTTTCACATCCGGCACAGGCAGAAGAAATCTGTTGTTGGACTGGCATGCCAACCCTCTACCTGCAGCACCAAGGAGCATTTTCCTAGAGAAGGAAGAACCCCCAAGAATTGTTTTAGAGCAGAGACTGGCTCTTAATTCTTAAAGTTCGTTGTGCCAACGGGAGGCAGGACAACTGGATGGAAAGAGATTAAAATTCAGACTAGTTCCCCACCTGCTTCTGCTACTCAGGCTGAAGAGCCAAGAGGGCTTTTTGGAAGTGGTGATAGGGCAGGCTTGCTTGTTGGATCTGAGTCACTCCCTGCAGCCAGACAGATTATTTTTAGCTCCAAATTGTCAATCTTAAGTTTCCAGGCTGGAAAAAGTGAACAGCGTTGCTCTGGAAAGAAATCGGTTTCATCTGTGCTCCTTTGCAGCAAGAGAGGGGTGACTCATGACCGGACCACACTAGTGCCTGGTTTATATACATACTACTGGACATACAAGATTCTTAAATTAGAAGTCACCTCCACATCATAGCTAGCTTGGAACAGAAACAAACAAGTTTATTCAGCTCACAGCAACCAATTTTTTTATTCCCCAAAATCTATGAGTAAGGTCATCCTGGAAGCAAGAAAGGGCTAGGCAGAATTCCCCTCTACATTTTCCATGTGTCTGGTAAGTATTCTCAAAGCTTTACCTTCCCTACCTCTTCCCTCTACTCTCAGAAACCTGTGAAGAGCAATTGCTCCATGTTTACAAGGAAGAGACCAAAGACTTCCCTCCCTGCTCCCCACCGTGTTCTGATGTTACAAGGTTCTGTGTAACTGACTGGCTATAAGGGATGTGAAGGACTAAAA
>VZTU01012607.1:512799-556269 GCA_013400835.1 Zapornia atra | reverse complement strand
AAAAAAAAAAAAAGAAAAGAAAGAAAGAATGCTTGAAAAGATCCCACTTTCCTGGGGAAAGTTATTTGAATTAGATGTTTTCTCAAGTGGGCTGCATTCCAACGCGTACAAGGAAACAGTGAACACAAGTATCAAGTGAAGTCATTCAGAGCCTCAGAACAGATGGGGATAGCAGTTGCCACTAAAAACTGGTATTTGAATTATCAGCCATGTGTCCACAGACTTCAATAATGTTGATTACAGTACTAGCTAGGGTGTCATTTGCCAAGCTCCCCTTTTACTGCTTGACTCGCCCACAGTAATTCACAGCACTGAAATTCTCCTAGAAAACTGTATATCGAAGCTTCTTCTCCAGCAGTGGCATTGTTCAGGAAGGCAGGCCTCCATGGTCTGGTTTTGCTCACTTCTGTTAGCACACTGCTCTTGATAACACAATAGCTGAAGACTAAAAAAAGGAAGAAACATGGACACATTTTTTAGAACACCAGTGTTTGGGGAGAACTGTGTAACAGTGCTGGAAGTCACCTTATAGTTGAACCACCAACATTTGTATTGGCTTTATTTATATAGGGATCAGAACACAATACACCAAACTCATGCTCAGGCCAAGGGGACTGGAAGTCTTTCAAAGCTGCAGAGGCAAGGTAAGTGACCAGCCATTAAATATGTTACAAAGTGATTTCTAAATATTATTCCCTTTAGCACAGGTTTATGAGACCCCTCAAATACCTAAACATGTAATGCACAGAAGTATTAGCAGGGGAATGGTGTGGTAACTCGAGGTTACACTGCTCAGATGACTTAGGGAAAGAAAATAATAATAATCTTTTAGGGCTGTAGAGGAAAACCACTCACAACCCTGGAAGGAATCGGTATGACAGAACTAAAGTTAGCCCAGAGCACCCTAGCTGGATAATCTGCATTGCTCTCTGTGGCAGACAGGGTACAACCCTGGTAAGATGCTGTGAACTCCAGGACATCTGGGACAAAGTGGCAAGGGAAACCTGTCACCTAGATCTAGTTCTAACAGTGTTGCAGAGCCACTTGGAATTGCACCCCTCCTGTCCTTCAGAGACTAAGCTTCTTTCAGCTTCTGCTTCAGTACAAAGTAAAGAGGAAAAGTAAAGGAAAAGAAACATCCCCCCTGGCTGCAGAGACACAGGCATTGTCCTGTGCCAAGTAGCTCTGTGGGATGCTTTGTATTTGTGGAAGTAGTATCAGGAGACAGCAGAGATAGAGCAGCTGAGGGTGCCCTTGTGTGGGAAGAAGTACTAGTAGCTACCTTTGGCCAATAAAATCAGATTGAGACGCTATTTTCCCCCCCATGGGATTCTTCACATTGCAAGACAGGTTAAGTTTCCCATATAGATGTAGGAAAGCCCAGAAAGCTCTGCTTTCAGGTTATTTCACATCTTCACACTTGTGCACAGACTTGTCAGGAGCAGTGAGCAGTTACTTGGAGAATACATGGCTATAGCATAGGGGAAAAAAAGAGCTAGGCAAGAGGCATCCTTTGTACAAGACAAGAAGCCTCCAGCAGCATGAGCCCAGAAATAGGACAGGCCACACAAAAAGCAAAAGCAGCTAGTTTCATCCTTAAATCATCTCTATTTTAGATGATTGTCTGAGGGAGATTATTCAGCAGTTGCTGTTACATCTGTTTCTTTTGCATGTGACCAGGCAAGCCCAGACAGAAGCACATCATTTTACATAGAGCAGGTCTGTTAGGCCATTACATCAAATAAGCATCAAGACTTTTTGCTCCACCATGTTCCAAGTGGTGGGCAGGTGAGAGCACTTAACTGCATCTTTCCCCATTTACATTAACTCAACATCAGAGTTCTGCTGCTTCTCTCCCAGTATGTCCAGCTTCAGTGAGGTTACACAGCTCTAATTAGAGGTGGCACATCTAACTATGTACAGTATGCTGTCCCAGGTGACAGCCCTCAGCATCCACAGAGTTAGCACTGCTTCTTCACTTGCTGCTGCTCACTTACATTGCTTTAAGGACAAGAGACAGATTCCTTTCTGCAGAATTGCCAGACTGTTACAAAGTGATGTACTAATATTATTATGCACCATATGTTTTAGAGCAATGTGTGTTGTTCACTCATTCTTAATCTTCCATTAGGTGTTAGAGAAACTAAGCATTTTGTTGCTCTGGAGCCTTTGTTTTGGCAGGGAAATGGCTATAAGCATGTGAGCTAAGGTAGAGGTCTGGGGAAGGCAAAGGAAAAAGGTACACACATGGATTGCTAGGGGTTGTGCAGATGGACAGTGGAAGTTTTAGAGAAGAAGTGGCAAAGGAAAGAGACATCAAACCTCAGGCTGCTGGGAAGACATTATGCCAGAAGAGAATGCAGATTCTTAGAAGCAGCACTCTGAAATCTGCTGTCAGATTTAGAAACTGATTTTTAACAAGTAGATGGCAACAAAAGCCTAGAAGAAATGACATCAATTTAAGTAGTTAAGTTTGAGCTGCAAGACAGAGAAGCCTTGTTGGAGTAGGTGAAGCCACAGACAAATGCCACTTATTAACCAGACTGATTGTTTGAGGGAGAGTTGCAAGCTGTTGTGGGAGGCACTAATTTTAATAAATATCTGTATAGCATTCACAGCAACAGGGCCCTGGCTCAGGGTAAGGACAGGCAGTGCAGTTCCCATACAACTGGGAGAAAGGGCACCATCTGATTTAGCAAAGATCTTGGGCCTCAGCAGCAGCGTGTTGCAACAGTGTTGGAGAAAAAGAGCACACCACCACACACAAACCCTACTCCAGATTAATTCTTCAATGAATTTACAGGGCAGGTGGAAGAGACAGGGCTGCTATCACCACCCTGTATTACTAGAGTAGCATAATTCAGTAGGCTTAGTTTCTTCTTCATGAATATATTAATTTCTAATTTAGTCCTATAGGCTGAAAGTAAAGTTGACATGAGTGCAAAGCACGGGGCATTATTTACATGTAACAGTAGCTATCAGAGAAGGCAAATGAAGGGGGAAATGCAGGGAAGTGATGCAGTAGAGATCATTAGAATCCAAATACACTCACAGGAAGGTTGTTCCCTAACTTGCAGGGAAATGGTAAGAGACTAGAGAGGTAAACTTTGTTGTATGAGAGGTGGGTAAACTGAAGCTGTGGCAATAAGCACTGTACTTTCAATATCAAGAAAGCTCTAGGCTACAATTTCCACATCGACTCAGCACCACCACAGCTACCAAGTACTACAGCAGCTGAAGAGATCACCTCTGCATTACAAGTCTGTCTATATAATTAGATGGTTTAGAACAGGTAGAGTTGGTCATGGGCTATGTTTAGCTTTGATCACAGAAGACCACTGCACTGGTCAGCAGTTTCAGTAATCCTGCCCCCAGGCCTAAAGTTCCTAAAAAGCTGTGATTCATCTCTTATCACTCAGGGGTTCCCACCCATTACTAAAGGGAGCACAAGACAACGACTTAGTCATCAGTGTAAGTCTATCAAGAGAACTTTCTTTACATTCATTCCAAAGCCACAGTCTGGCCAAGCAAAAAAATCTTTTTACTAAAAGAAAGGGATAGTTTTTTTATCTATTGAATATTGTCCTGTTTCTTGTAGTGTGCTTTTCCCATCCCCTTTACTTCAATGTTAAAAGAATCAGATCTGCTATACACAAAAGGCTTTAAGACATGTAATTATATATATATATATATAAAAAAAATCATTCAATCATTCAAGATCAATATCCCACTCCAGGTATTCTTCATCCATAAGTTTTCAACTCAGAGGGTTACCAGTCTAAATTAAGATCAGAATTGCACTTCTGATATTAATCTCCATCTCCTGGGGCTCTATTCCTCCTGCACTGCCCAGCAAAATACCAGGAAGAAAGTGGAAGATATATCACCCTTGATCTGAAGAAGAAATCAAACTTCAAAAAGAGGAAGGAATTTAGGCAACTGACTAAAGGTGCTGCCATCCCAGGTTTACACACTGGGGTATCAAAACTGTTTACATTTTACCCACCTTTTTGGAGAAAAGACCTGTCTCTCCTCCCCCACCCCCCCACTCCATTTTCAAGGCCCCTGTGACTTACTTGTTTATTTAGAGCTGGCTACAGTGTTGCACTACTAAACAAGGGTTGATGAACACAGTTTACACCAGGCTAATGTAAGAACAGCAAGGCCTTGGAAGTCTCATTTTGCCAGTCAATTAGTCCACAGAACTGACTGCAACATATCCCCACCAAAATGAAGGAGGAAGGCTATGTTACTATGCCAAACATTTAACCTTCATATGTATCAGGGAAAAGCAAGGTTCTCAGCCCCTCCTTTTACAGAGAGCAGGCCAAAACTCCCTGCAACCCAGAGACTCTTCACCAACTTGGACGCTGGTTCAACAGATTCAGAAGCCCTAACAAGATGCAGGCTACTTAACAAAAAGAAAAGTTAGGGGGAAAATTTTAAGCCTCTACAACACACAAGATATGTACACTTCAGCCAAAACCACTCTGGCCTTGTGGCTGGGCTATTCTCCAATTTAAGCATTTGCACATTGTTTGTTGTGAAGATTGGAGTGCTCCAGTTTCCATATTAAAAGCTTAATCATCAGCCTCCCTGCGCATCTTGCTTAAGAGCTTGCTGACCAAAGACTTCAGAGCAATACTTGAAGAGTCACATAAGCTTTGACTCAAAAGATCATTATAAGGCTATTTCCCAATTCGCTTCAGGACAAGTGGGGCTGACAGAACATCGTGCCAGCAGATGGTCCTTCTGTGGAGGTCTCAATCCCACCCACAAAAAATAAATCAAATGAAAGGGTACCTTATTTGTTTTATATTAAAGCTTTTTCAGTATGAGCCAGCTCGCAAATAAGGCTTGCTCTCTTCCCTGAACATTGGCTTAAAACTGTAACAGAGAGCAGAATTAATCTCTTTTTTTTTTTTAATGAAAGTGAAGCTTATGTCAGTTTGAGCAGTCACACTGGACAGATTTAGCAAGGCAGAGCAGATCCTTGCACAGGATGCAGCTCAGTTTTTCAGAGAGCAGCAACGTCCATCAGACAAACCCATGGCTGCTTTCTGCCAGGCATGTAGTGCCCTGCAACGAGCTGGGTGCCAGGAGCCCTCTCCCTTGGGCAAAGGGGAAGATCAGAGGGAGTCCTCAGATCTGTTAGACCCCCATCAATCAAATCATAAATCCTAAACCCAACACTCTGAACCTAACGCGAGCCTCTCCACAAGGGAGGCTGTGACAAGGCCGTGACAAGGCCTTAATATTGAAGGGTATTATCAGTGAGAGCAGGGGAAGCAGAGGAAGGGAAGGCAGCTCCCCTGTTCCTGCTACCCGACGTCTCACCCAGCAGCACAGCACCCGGATGCCGGGACCGAGCCCGCCAGCCCGTGGCAGCGGGCCGAGGCGCAGGGCGGGCCGGCCGGAGAAAGGGGGGCACTCCCGAGCCCGCCAGCCCGGAGCCCGCCGCCCCTACCCTCCCGGCCCCTTCCCCGGCCGCCGCCGCCGCCGGGTGGGAGCGAGGCCCACGCACTGACCCCACGATGGAGACGACGGCAGCGGCCACCATCAGGTAGTTGGTCTGGTAGTAGAGCAGGTTGCTGACCACCCGGTTGTTCCATTTCGAGATGTCCTTGAAGTCGGGCCAGGCGAAGCGGTCCGAGCCGGGGAAGAAATCGTCCCAGGCCCGCAGCGGCGCCACCTGCACCTCCATGGCTGCCGCCACCCCCGCTCCGCAGCCGCGCAGGCCTAAGAGCGCCGCGGCACCGCCCCGGGGCGGCTCCGGCACAGCCCGGCCCCGGCCGCTTTTCGACGCGGGGATCAGACGCTGCTGGAAGAGCGAAGAGCCGAGCGGCCGCGGAAGCGGTGGGCGCGTCGTCACACCGCACCGCCCTCCGCAGGCCCGGGCAAGGGCGTCTCGCTGCTGCTGTCACTGGTGTAATGGCTGTTCAGCCAAACATGACATGCCACACTCAGTTGGCGAACCCAGTTCGCGGCCGCTGTGGCACAGGCAGTTGGGGGCTGAGCGTGAAGGGGGCCACAAAGGGGCTGCCCCAGCCAAGGAGGCAGCGGAGGGGTGTCGAGCCGTTGCAGGGAGGCCCTGCTAACCAGGGTGGCTTTGGAGGGGAAGGCCAGAGCCAGCAGCCATGGTGGTTCAGGCCCCAGCAGTCCCTGGGACAGCGGTTGCTCTTTCAGAGCTTCCATGAGCAAACGCTGTCCATGTGAGCACTGCACAATGCCTGGGCCTGCTGTGCCACCGTGCCAGAATGCCAAGTCCTTCTCAAAATGGGAGCCGGCAGCAAGCCAAGGGTGACAACGGTGATGGGGGCCAGCAGCTACTTCGCACGGCTCCATCCATGAAGGATTCTGATGCCTGAAGCTGAGGGATCCGAGCCTGATGTGCACCCCTTGCAAGACCTGCTCGCCTGCTCCTGGCTCCATGCCCTCATGCTGTTCTTGTGTCAGCTTTGGGAGGCAAAGGCTCCTGCACGAGGAGCTGTTACGTGGGCTCCAAGGACAGCCCATGGGCACAGCCTGGCGGTCATGGCGCGAGGAGTCCCGATAAGCCAAAACCATCTGCTAACACCGCTGAGGCGGAGGGGCTGCGCGGCTGGCAGGCAGAGCCCAACCCGAGGCTGGTCCCACTTCCATGCCGTGTCTGCTCTTCCCGCGGGCTTGCAAGCACCGCGATCGCCACACGCCCCACTCCCGAGGACGCCGTCCCAGCCTCCCGGGAAGCAGCAGGGAGGCGAGTGCAGGGAGAGCCCTAGGCGGCCCGGGGCCAGGCGCTTCGGGGCGATGGAGGGAGGTGGCTTAAGTCTCCTCCACGGGCTGGGACTGCCCGGCGCCGCCAGGCCCCGGCACCCTGCAAGAGCGCTCCGGCCCGGGCGGGGAGGTGGCTGGGGCACCCCGGTCTCTAGTTAAGGGCGCGGAAGGAAGGTGGGGGGGTCGGGGGGGCTGTCCTCGCCTTGCTGTCACGGAAATGAGCTCTCCGGGCCTTGCCGGGCAGCCGCTCTGTTCCCTCTCCTCGACTCTATAGGCCTGCGACCGTGGCGGCGCTCTGGCAAAGCACCGCCCAAAGAGGTGTCGAGGGGCCTTGTGGGAAGCAGAGGGAAATATGGCGGATGGTGAGGAACCGTAAGTGCCCTGTATGTGTGTGCTCGGCCGCCCCTTCTCCCGCTTCCCGGGGACGGGTGGGCCCCGGGGTCCCCTCTCCCTCCTCCCCGGTCTCTGTAGCGCGATACTGACCCTTCTTTTATTCTCTCTCTTTTAGGGAGAAGAAAAGAAGGAGGCTAGAGGAGCTGCTGGCGGATGGGTTAGTGCGGGGCTGCGGGCGAGCGGGCTCCCGGCCCGGGGCAGGGGCAGGCAGCGCTTGCTGAGGGGCGGCTGGTAGGTCAGGGCGAGCCGCAGCCCCGCAGGAGAGGTGTGGGCTGGGAGGAGGCTGCGGGTTAGCTCAGGGCTGCGGGGCCCGCAGGAGAGACGCTGGTAGGGGCGACCGACCGTGTGTGAGCGGCCCGGGGCCCGTCAGGCGGGGAGGAGTGGGCTGGGAGGAGGGAGCCGAAGGAGAGAGGCGTTAGGTGGGTCAGCGTGAGAAGGGAAACGCCGAAGGGCGCTTAAGCAGCAAGGACTGGGGATGAGGAATCTCCTGGGGAGAGGACCAAGGGGCTCACCCGGAGTGGGGATGGGAACTGCGGGCTTGGAGCTTGGCATGAGTAAAGGCTGATGTGCTGGAGAGCTTTGTGACAGGAGTGGAAAAAGCTGCATTGACGGTCAGGGACCTGGGGAGGGCCTCTAGGCTAGAAGCAGGTGACTAAATTTTGGCTGAAAATTAAAAATTCAGGCTGCAGAACAAATGCCTTTGCTTATTAAAACCCTAAATTCTATGCATCTCTAAACGGGCTTGAAAGCTAATGCTCAGAAATCTTTAACCTCATCTGCTTCCATCCCCTAACTATTCCCTTCTGCTTGTGTCCCTCATCCCAAAGATCACAGAGCAGACCTGCCTGCCTGAGCAGTGAACTTGCAGGCAGTGCATGTGTGTGTTGGGATGAGGGTCACAAAAATTCTTGGGCATGTTGGATTTGGGGGGGTGGGGTGGGGTGTGTGCATGCCATGTACTTCAAAAGCATGGAGCTCTGTAGGTGCGAACGTGGTAGGGAAAAGTCTGAGCCTAAAGCAATGTTCAGACTGTGGTGCTCTGATATTTTAAGTAAGATTAAGTAAAATTAAGTAAGATTTAAGTAAGATTAAAGTTTTGTTGAACTGATAATACGGATATCCAGTAATGCTGTAACAAGAGAAAAATAAACACTTAATAAAGTTGTCTCTGAATTTGAACATAAAATCTCAGGTTGAGTTACTGATGTTTTTTAGATTTCCACAATGTCCAACCCAACTGCACTATAATCACAAAAGTGAAACTGGATCTTAACCATTTTATCACTTATGGAGGAAAATACACATCTAAACAGAAAAAGAATGCTGATGCTTAAAGGCTGTTTATATGGACTAAACAGAAGGATTTTAAAAAGTTGTTCTTAATGCCACCAAGCACAGCTTCTGCACCTGTTTCCAGAAAAGTTAAAAATTATAATATAAACCACAGAAGCAATTATTGTGATGTATATTGACCCATTTTATTTGCTTAAGTTAGTGCTTAATGCACATCCAGAAAATGGGTATACAACAGACGAGCCCAGGGTTCAGTGGTGGGAGTGTTGTGTTTATTCACAGTATTTCACATTTATTGAAATATGTTTATTTTCACATTATTGTGAAAACTGGGGGAGGTACAAATGCACAAGTCAGGAGAGCCTTATAAATTCAAATAATTTTTTTAGATCTTACTCAACTGCTAACACAGTAAGTTAACTTACCAAAAGGCAGCAGTTAACCAGGAACGAGTTCAGTCTGCAATCAAACTATAGGTAAATTGTAATGTATTTATTCCTGCACTTCAGTGTTTATCCTGTTGCAAAATTATTGCCTGTAAGTTAAAATTAACATGGACATACTGTGTTGTCCTTTGCAATTCTGTGAGGAAGAAGGCATTCATTGCCTAGATGTTTTCACTCCCATTTTCCTTTATTTTGAGATCCACCAGGCAGCAATGACAAATTCTAAACGTTACCCAACAGCAGTTATTAATACAAGTGTTTTTTGTATTACTTCCTAAGAGGAAGCAAATATCACTCCTTATCAATGATTATGCAATCTTTCATACTCAGGATTGGCAAAACTCTTTTATTAAAAGCTTAGTTTTGTATTAAAATAGAACTCCATTGCCGATACATACTGAGTGGCGCTCCTGTTTCCAAAGGGAAGTGTGCTGTGTTAAGGAAAGGCTTGTTCTGTGTAGGCAGTGCTCTTGTGTTAGAAAAGTCCTTCAGTGAGCTAATTGTGAGCCATTTCAGAAAGTCTCTTATGAGTTTAAATTTATAGTTATCTACTACTAAAAGTGACCCAGAAGGAGGGAAAAAAGGGTACTGGAGTATTTGATGTGAATTTCTATCTCAAAAAATTTTAAAAGGGTAACTGCAAACATTTGGTTTTTTGCAGTCAGATTGTTACAGCTCAGGAGACCACTGATAAATGGGAGTGTTCTAAATTACATACTACTAATTGAGGGTGACAAGCCATTCAAGATTTGTAGCTTTTTTGGACACTGTTTAAATAAGCTACCCTGAAGATCCAGAGGAGACCCTGTTGGCACATGTTGCTGTTACTTCCTCAGTGTCTCACAGTTGTGGCTGCGTACCGATTGTTCTAAATGTGATTTATGAACTTCAAAAACCTGTCAAAGAAGGATGCAAGACTGGACTGATAAAAGTCACCCTCAGTCTACAGGGACAACCTCTTTTTCTGTGTCCTGTTTAAATATGAGGAAAACAAAAGCAAAAAGATAAGACCCTTTTTTCACTTCAGGTCAACTTTTACTAGTAACAGCTAAATCAATGGGATTTATTGAAATGCCTGAGTTTTCCCTCCTTCTATGAATATTTGTACTTTGCTTTCTAGTTCCACAAATAAAACACACTCATGCAAATATTCATGCACATATGTTAGTTACCTGTGTAAAGAATCTGCAAATGCATTTGTATCAATAGTCAATAATTTAGGTCTTAATTTTAAAGATAGATATATAGAAAAAATATTTTAGGGGTGTGGCTTTTTCTCTATGATTTTGCAGCTGAATTTACTGTGTTCTGTGCAGAATGGCTGTTGATGGTGGGTGTGGGGACACTGGAGACTGGGGAGGTCGCTGGAACCATGTAAAGAAGTTCCTCGAGCGATCTGGACCATTCACACATCCTGATTTCGAGCCAGGCACTCAAGTGAGAAACACTTACTTTAAATAAAGAATCTGTAGTGTGTGTTGCAAACTAATGTAAACAGTTTCCATGATTGACCACCAGCAGTGTATAAATACTAAAGCTGCATGAAAAGCTTGTATTTTGGTCAGCTGAACATTATGATTCTAGAGGAACGTACTGTATTGTTTTGTAAGTCTGTGTGTCTAACTTGTACGTGGTCAACTACAAGCTTGCTGTCATCAGATACATAAATATATAACAACATATGATTTATGATCTGCCTTTGAGTTCCATGTGAAAAATAGCAATATTTGTTTCTCAAATTTTAAGTAATAAGATACAGGAAGGAATTTCTTCTACTTAAGGAATTAAGATTAATATGAATACTTAGAGAATTGGGAAATATGTTTAGTAGAGAAAATAAAAAAAAAACATGTTTCCTCTGCTTTCCATTTTGTTTCAGAGCTTATAACTGAATGTATTTTATTGCTACCTTTTTAACGTCCTGTTACATTATTTGCTAGTTTGAGGTTGGGGTCTAATAGAACAGTTCACTGAAAACAGTTACATAGTTAAAAATGTCAGTTCTTTTTGGCCAGCAACATTGTCTGTCTGTTTAGATTTACTTTGTATTATTTATCAGTAAAATATTTTGAGGAAGAAAACATTACCACCTTGAACCAAGTAATAATAAAGGTGGACCTTGTTTTTTTCCTGGTCAAAATTAATATAAAGAGAATACTGATATTAATAAAGGTCTTGCTCTTCTCTAACTTGGTGTGTAGGAACTGCATGAACTCAACAGGTAACTGAAGTCTGATATGTCTTTGCTCCTGCAAGCACAAAGTGTTTTGTTTGAAATTTATAAGGCACTGAAAATGTATAGTAACACATTTATAAGGGTTATGAAGCAAAGGACAAATTATACTTTTTCTCATTTAGTGTATTAATTTTTTGTTTTGTATTTTCCACAGGCTCTTGATTTTTTGTTAAGCACATGTAAAGTACTAGTTATTGGAGCAGGAGGATTAGGATGTGAACTCCTGAAAAACCTGGTAATTACTCTGTTTTTACCCTTTACTTAGAATCCTTTTTTTTCTTGAGGAAATTATCTTTTCTGCTTTGCTAATTTGGCATTTTGATTGTATATAGCTACTAATTTTCTAAGTTCTAATCAAAATGTATAAAATCCACGCTGATACAGACAATAAACTGGAAGAATTCACTTTGTTAATAGGCTTGAAAGGCAAGCATCAAGTAAGTTGCATGTTATTTATTTAGTGATCTTGAAACTTGTTATGAGGGACAACATGGTGCTGTTTATGAAGTGTAGACAAAATTTCACTTGCAGCCTTGGATGATCTGATGTTTGTAAAGTTCTCTGATTACCAGATCCAGGGAATATGAAGTGAACTTAAGAACAAGTCAGCTCATAATGATACAAAGAAGTCTTTTGGACATGTATCTTTTCAGATGAAAAGCCATATTTTAAACTGACATAAGTAGCTAGTACAAAGTTTAGTATTAACAGTCAAAGGTTAATTTAATTTTGGTTTATTTTGCAACTTTGTATTAATTCAAAGTGAGGTTATAATTGCTGCGATTATTTATATTATTTCATAGTGAAATTAGCAGTGCCAGAATTACTGTGTCTGTGGTGACCTTGATGTCCATGGAATCTGTTTGGCCTTCCCAAGTGGTGGTTCTCAGGTTTTCCAGTTCCTCCAGATCAGTAAAGGGAAGGCTGTCTGCAGAGCCTGAACACTCCCTCAGCGTCGCCTCTGTTCTGCTGAATTCAGCCAGTGTAATGGCAGCTTTATTTAGTCAGGCCAACATGCACAGTCCTGTATGGAAATGGCTGGGGAAGAATATTACAGTACTTCCCTGGGTACAGATTACCAAAAGGCATTCTGTAGGGTTTTTTATAGAGTCCTAGTTTATAATGCTGTTTTTCACTGCATGTTCTGCAAAATAATTTTTAAGTTTTTAAAGTGCAGTAGCAGATTCATGTGCTGTCATGCATTTACCCAATCAATATCTGTGAACTTAATTACCCTATTAATGTGGGTTTTATCCTCACAGATGCTGATATTTATCATAGTGTATCACTGTTACCATCCTGTTTGAGTGTGTTGGTTTAGACTAATACTGTACTTTTCCATGTTCCTATTCAATAATAAGAATTTCTGTCCTTATGGATTCCATGGCAAATGTGGGGATTGATATAACAACTTATTATGAAAGAACTTCTCCCCTTCATTTATATCAACACCTATACATTAATGTACTTTACTACAGAATTTATGTACACCTATTTCAGTAGTTCCAAGGATTATCTCCAAGCTTGAGATGCTCAATAAATCAGTAGCCCCTTTTAAAGCGAAGCGTTTCAGATCCACTAGCTTAGGGGTTTTACAGTTCCAGCAGTTGTGTATACTCTTCTGGTTGCTGGTTTGCAACTGCAATGCTTAAGCAGGATTTTACTTGAAGAGACTATGACAGCTCCAAGGCAGTTTTCTTTCTCTGGGAATTCAGTGCTGGTAAACTTAACCTCTGCTAAGAGCTACTGTTTGATGGGTTTATTGGGACGTAACAAATTCACTCTCTTGATAGCTCATCAAGAAAGAGGATTTGTGTGGGATAAGGGACTTTGAATCTGCTCTGTGTGTTCAATACCCATCTCTTCAAAAAGGTTTTAAGTTATTGTGATTTTTTAAAATAATTTTCAGAAAGTGCATCAGTAAATCTAAATTCTGTTCACATGTATTCATGTCTTTGGGACAGTCAGTGAATGTAAATTCTCTAAAGTCTGTACGTTTGTGATGCTCATGCTCTTCTCTATAGCAGGCTCACCCAGTCTGCTTTGATAATACTAAACAAAAGCTGATCTTTTATCAATGAAACAAAATGAGTGGTCAGCACCAAGGGTATCAAATGTCACATAGGGAAATTCTTGCTGCTTTTCTTACAGAAATTAATTTCTGTTCTAAAAGAATTTAGTCCTGTTTTTTTGTTTAATCAGTTTCCCAATACAACATTTCCAATATGTATTTTGCATGGGATGGCTCTGTTCAGAAAATGTAAAATAGAAAGTTTGAAAGTCAATATATAAAACAAAACTGAGTCTTAAAGATAAAAAGATAGGGGACAGAACTCACTTCACAATGTCACAACACATTTCCTTCCCCTAAACGTTGTGTTCTACAGCATTTACTTACCCTCAACCACAATTCACATTGTTTCTTTGTGCATGACTGATAATATTACTTCATCAGACCCACAATAGTGTTTTAAGACAATTTAAAGTTATTTGCGTAATCTAAGGATGACCTGCATGTAAACAGAGGTTGGGCAGAACTTCTGTCAGAGGTTCAGCATGTTCTTAGATAGTGAAGTCAGTTTTGGTTTTGTGTTCCAGCATTGAATGCAGTGAGGAACACTGGCTCATTTTGAACTGTAATTTGAGGGTGGATATGCCAGGTTCGTTTATGCCAACTATGAAAATGGTGACTGTTTAAAAACTTTTTTAGATTCAGATTTTAGAGGAATTAAATTTTGTTTTTCTCTTCCTGCCAAGCACAGAAGTGCTTATGGTATTTCTTTGAACTTGGTGCTTTTTCCCCCCAATGAATACTTTGATTTACTCCAGTTGTGAGGGACTACTTCAAATTCCCCTTTATAGATCAGCCTACTGTTGGCTTCCCTGTGTTATGATTAGGTAGGCTGAAGTGATGCTGTGTTCAATAGAACGTTGTCTTTGACCATTGAAATGTTACTAATTCCATCTGTCTAAATATCAGGATGAGCAAGGCAACAAAGAACATTCTTTTAACAAAGAGTGACCACATGCCTCTCTGCACAGGGAGTGAAGAGCAAATATGTTTGTTCCTCCAAAGGTTGCTTTTTTGGCATGTGCAATGATTTTTGTAGCACTATAAGCATTTCATTTCCTGTTAAATGAAGTTGACTGTCTTATTTTACAGGCTCTGTCCGGGTTTAGGCAGATCCATGTTATTGACATGGATACTATAGATGTTTCTAATCTTAACCGACAGTTTCTGTTTCGGTAAGTGGTATTTTCACCATGCAACTTCCTTTTTCTTTTTTTGATGTACAAAATATAAATACAAATATTTTTGATGATACAAAATACCTGAATATGATCATTATTTTGAATAAGATGTCATTAAAGATTACAGAACCTTCACATCACAGTATTACTCATGACGTTGTGATCCCTTCTTGTCGTGAGATCCGTGGTGTCATAGTTTGACCATGAAGAAAATTAACATATATTCATTGCCATTCAAACACACCTAATGATTAATGGAAAAGGTGACACCAAATCATGTGCAGAGTGAGATACTGCTTTTTCTGGTAACCTCTTCTTCCAAGCAAAATGAAAAATGGCTGGAGGGGTTTTTTTCTGTGCTGATAACTGTAGTTTCATTCTCATATTTAGGCAACTCTGGGGCTGCCATAGCTGATGCTTTACAGGGATGCCTTAATATTATCCACATCAATAAATTGTCCTACAGTGACAGTTAGTCTCTTAATTCAGTATTGCAATGCATAGAGTCTGGAATCATTGAATCTGCTAAAGTAATGCATTTGAAACTGGGTTTTTTTCCAGACCGAAGGATGTTGGGCGACCCAAAGCAGAAGTTGCAGCAGAATTCCTCAACAGCCGCATTCCCAACTGTGCTGTCGTAGCGTATCCTTTTATAGAGGAGTAGTAGCCCCAAAGGCTTCAAAAAACCTAGAAAACTGTAGGTGGTAAGAGTATCTAAAGTATTTTGCTGCCACCCTCTCCTTTTCATGCAATAAAGAACAGATTCATTCAGCTGGTGATCAAGAATTCTTTCTCAGTGGCATTAGCATACCGGAAATGCGCATGGGGAAAGATGGGCTAAGCTTTGAGGAACTATTTTATATATTTCCACAGAGTCTTTTTATTCAAATGTGATATTCTAATTTGCACTGAGATATTAGAATTATGTGTTTATTCACCAAAGTGTTTTGAATAGATACCAGTGGAACATGTTAACTTATAAACCTAGAGCGGTACTGCTGGTACAGGACTCTTGTGAGAGCGCATGTTTTGAGCTTCCTAAGTAGTCTGCCTGCCAGGCTTTCTCCTGTGTTTGACTGTTGAGTTGTGTTCCCTTATTTGTTTTGTCAGATGCTACAACTTCAGATGTGGGAATTGTGAATCTTTCAGTCACCTAGTGTTTCCATAAAGTGACATTAAAAAATTAAATTAATACATTATATAATGTTTTGGCTTTAGGCTAGCAAATAGAAAACAGCAAACTTTGTTACTTTATAAATACATTCCTTTACTGGGCTTACATTCAGATATTTTAAAAAGATTCAAGACATGGATGAAAGCTTCTATCGACGTAAGTAGTATTTGTTTGCCTGCCAAACACCCACTTACTTGATGCTTACTGCTTTACCTGCTAGCTAGATTGCTTATTATTTTAGGCTTCTAGAATATACTGGAATTAGAAGCAGCAAATTAAGAAAGCTTAAATCCATCTGTTATGTAGGTAATCTAGGGAAGATAGTTAAACCACAGTCTGTTCCTCTGGAAAAGTACTGGACAGGATGCTTTGCTTGCTTTAGGAAGTGTGCACTAGTATAAACTTCAAATAATATTTTTTCCCCCCCTAGAGTTTCATATTATTGTTTGTGGGCTGGACTCGATAATTGCGAGAAGATGGATAAATGGCATGCTGGTAAAGTCTTCAATCTTTCTAAAGCTTGGTTACTTCTTGAGTAGTGAAAACTAAAATTGAATGGGTTTGTGTAGAACGTGGCATTAAAATTGAATGAAGGCTCTTGAGACTCACAGCTTTATCTATTTCTGTTTTCTTTTTTCTCCTTTGTGAACGGGATAAAATGCATGCTCTCTTACCTGCCTTTATTCTTGAGGAGTGTTAACCAACATTTGTGCAGTGCCCTGCAGGGGTAATTTCAAAGTTAGATTACATTGTTTGTGGCCTTGTGCAGGCAGCTTTTGAAAATTGTAAGAAGGGAATTTCCACATCCTCTCTGAATGCTCCTTGTTGTGACCTTTTTTTCATTAGACAAATATTACTTACACTACTGCAACTTGTAAATGTCATCTTTTGGAGCCCTGCTGCTACAAAGTAGTAGAAAGCGGGTTGTTGAACTAGGTATTTTTACCATTTTGTTTATAAAAAAATGATCTTGAGTATTTGCAAGTATTTAAAAAGACCCCAACAAACAAACAGCAACTCAAGAGTCAGCCCCCCCACATCCTTCAAATGAACCAACCATTTGTTTTGGTATGCAAAAAGGAAGTAATAGCATTTATTAGAGGGGTAAGGGGAGGAGGAGGGTGAAGGTGACAACTAAGTACTGGTTTATATTCTGTGTGTTAAGCAGTCTTGTGGTGTACCATTAAGAATAAATTTTCTAAGATTTTTTTCTTCTTGCAACTTGCTAGAAAAAAAAAAGCAATCCAAGCAAAACCCACAAAAAACCCCAATCCTCCCCCCTGTATTTCTTAGATGTCATTTTTACATTATGAAGATGGTGTACTGGATCCAAGTTCCATCATACCTTTAATAGATGGAGGGACAGAAGGTTTTAAAGGAAATGTTCGCGTGATTATTCCTGGTATGACAGCATGTGTTGAATGCACGCTTGAGCTTTATCCACCACAGGTAATTGCAACCAGTGATATTTCCCTTTTATATTTTTTATTCCTCTGATCTGCTTGTTTCTTTTCCTAGTGCTATACATAACACCTTACATGCCTTCTTCTGGTTTTCTTCCCGGCCCACACCAGGTCAATTTTCCCATGTGTACTATTGCTTCTATGCCCAGACTACCAGAGCATTGTATTGAGTATGTCAGGATACTGCAGTGGCCAAAGGAGCAACCTTTTGGAGGTAATTAATATATTGACATTTCTCCTTTAATTTGTATTGAGTTAGGTAGACACAGCTACTTTTAATAAGACTGTCTTACCTTTTAACCTTATGTGCTTTGTTGTTGTACTGAATCTAAGCCTCTTCAGAGCCAGTGATGGATTTTCTCTTCTCAGACTCCCTCTCCACTTGCATGTTATGTGTGTTTCTCTTGTACTGCAGTGTCATTCCTGACTGAAAATGTAACATGTCACAGCTCTGTAAGTCTGTGAAGTTAAGATAGTTTGTACATATAATGTGCTAGAACTTAATGATTGTAGAATTGATATTTTTATTATTTAAGTGTCATGTTGTGGTAGCTTAATGGGATCTTTGTTTTAACCTAAATTTAAACAAATGGATTTTCTTCAGACAAAACCCACTGTATTTCTGAAGAACTCTTATAATGGTAACTTAGCTATAAATTCTTAACTTTCCTGCAGAAGGTGTTGCATTGGATGGAGATGACCCTGAACATATACAATGGATTTACCAGAAGTCTTTAGAAAGAGCATCACAATTTAATATTAAAGGTGTTACCTACAGACTCACCCAAGGTAAGGGAATGACATTTACTAAGTTTGTGGCATTTGCAGTTAGGCTGGATTGGTGTTCTTTGTATTTTTTGTGACTGAGCTGGCAGCTCTGCTGAGAAAGAAGTAATTCTTTTCTCCCTTAGCATCTTAAAACAGAAACAAGCAGCTTGTTTCCTGTGCCAGCACAAATATTTTTATGATGAGTCAGATGTTTAGGCATTCATGATGAATCAGAGGAACTTATCTGGGACAAAACTGAACATTCTTTTTGCCATTTTATTTTTAACCTGGAGCAGCTCCATAGTTTACATTACACTGTGATCACTTCTGCTGGGTCAAAGAGTAGGAACAAAAGAACGTGGTTACCTCTTTTAGCAACAGCAGCACTTTTTGTCAGTTTAGGCTGGTTAAGGCTATAGCATCTGTTCTTTACTGCTGCATCTGCCTCTGTTCATGTGCAAGTACAGCATGCTGCCACTCATTCAACCAGCATTTTAAACATGAAACAAATAGAAAAAGAAATGGAGAATCTCATGGAGAATCTCCAGAATTTTCATCTGTTTCTTGACTTGTAGTACTGAGAATGCATTTGAAAAGATGGGCTTGAAATGGGGCACTTGAACCTGAGCATGTACCTTTCTATCAGAAAAGGGTAGACAGATCCCTTGTTGATTTCTGTCAGATTCAACCTCGTGTATCACAGACAGTCTTTTTCTTTGCAGCAGTTTACAGTGGCTTCTCTAGTGAGCAAATCATATGAGGAGCAGCTGGGGATGTTTAGTCTGGAGGAGGCTGAGGGGGGACCTTATCACCACCTAAAACTACCTGAAGGGAGGTTGTAGAGAGGTGGGCGATGGTCTCTTCAGCCAAGTAACAGGAGATAGGACGAGGGGAAATGGCCTCAAGCTGTGCCAGGGCAGGGTCAGATTAGATACTAGAAAAGAATTTTTTACTGAAAGAGTAGTGGGGGCTGTGGAACAGGCTGCCCAGGTAGGGGGCTGAGTCACCTTCCCTGGATGTGTTTAAAAAAATGGTAGGTGAGGTACTTAGGGCTATGGTTTAGCATAGGACGAGAACAGTTGGACTTTATGATCTTAAAGGTCTTTTCCAACCTTGTGATTCTGTGTGTGTTTTTTGATAAATGTGAACTCCAGTTGTGAAATGTAATTATGTACATGCAAATAGCTGCACAGTTTTCAGTAAGTATTAAAGTTGTCTCTCAGAGGTTTCTTGGAAAGAAACAAAGTTGTGTGTTTTGTTTTTACAGGGGTGGTTAAACGAATTATCCCAGCTGTAGCTTCTACAAACGCAGTGATTGCAGGTATGCTGAAAGAACTCATTTCACTTCTGCTTTACAGTTTTGTAAGGCATCCTTTTGGAATCGAGAACTTGGGGAGGATAATAGTAATTTTTAAATGAGTCAGATTTACTCTTACAGTCTCGTTTCAGTTTTCCATAGAGAAACTGCACGTGACTGTATACATGTCCGTGGGTGTGAGCAAAAGCAATTGAGACTGGAAAAAAAGTAATTGAAAAACACAGCATATAGGCTTAACAGTCCCAAGTTAGTACCAAATCTATCTTGCAATGCATAGAGCTACCAGCTGCCTTCATATGTTAATTCTTCTCTTTGTAAATTGTTACACTTGATTATTTTTTGTTGTCACTACAAAGCTGTACAGCTCTGTGTGCCAGTGTCTGCATGTGAAGAAACTGTGGTGGTGTTTTTCTCGTTACAGCTGTTTGTGCCACTGAAGTTTTTAAAATAGCCACAAGGTATTTCATTTCTTATTAATGACTTACATGATTCCTGACATAATGACCTGTATTAACACTGCCGTATCTGCCATTGTAGTGCGTACATTCCGCTTAACAACTACTTGGTGTTTAATGATGTGGATGGATTATACACATACACCTTTGAAGCTGAAAGGAAGGTTAGTGTCATTAAAGGCTTGCAGGGTTGTTTCCTTGATACTATGGAACTTAAGCAGTTTGTGTGTATGTCAGAAACCCAGTATCAAACCTCTAGGCCCCCAGTGCTAAATAATATTATTTCTGAAGTTTTAAAAGCAGAAACTACAATGTTACTGGTCTGCTACTTCTCCAGAGTATCATTTTCAGTGACAAGGATTTTTAAAAAATTTTTTTAAACTTGTGTGATTTTGTGGTCTTAGTGATTTGTATCAGATGAAATTTGCAGTTCATAAATACGTAGCTGTTGTTGGGAGCCAGATGAACAGTGACTGAATTCAAGAGGAATTGGGTTTTATCATTGATGTTTGCTACAGTATTGATGCTTGTATAGCTAAAACTTTTTAAAAGCCCAACAAACACACAAATAGTTTTGAGACTTTATAAGCAGCATTTTAAAAATTGTATTTAACATAACCTGCTTTCTTGTGCTACTTTATTGTAGGAAAACTGTCCAGCCTGCAGCCAACTTCCCCAAAACATAGAGATTTCCCCATCAGCTAAATTACAGGAGATCTTGGATTACTTGACAAACAATGCTTCATTGTAAGTGTGCAGTTATTCTGATTTATTTGACAATTTTGGGTAGCTTACTATTTCAGAAAGATACTTGTGATTGACTGTTTTTTTTATTTAAATATCTTCTGTATAGGCAAATGAAATCTCCTGCAATCACAGCGACTATGTACGGGGGAAATAAAACACTTTATTTACAGGTAATCTGAATCTACATAATTGTCTTCAATAATCTTTATTTATTTAAATTTACTTTCCTGATTTAAAGAAAATGTTTTGGCTTTTCTTTTTTTTAGACAGTAGCATCAATTGAAGAACGAACAAGGCCAAATCTTTCCAAGACACTAAAAGGTATCATGCAGTTGTCACATGCAGATTTTCAGGATACCCCTCTAAGCAAACAGTCAAATCACTTTCATGCCTCAGCATGTTTGGTTTTACTTTGCACTGCACAGTAGAATGTGCGTCATTATCCTTTGAGGTGCAAAATTCCTTTCTCAGGTTGCTCATAGATGAGCTTCAAATTGCTTAAATATGAAGTGTGGGCACATGCAGAGGAAAATGTTGTAACAAAGCAGCTGGTAACTAATGTACTTCACTAGTGTTGTATATTTCTTCACAAAGTCTGTTAGTTTTCTGGGTGAATTAGATGAATGTTAGCTTAGCTGGTGAGCTGATTGCAGCTTTATTTCCCTGTATGTATTTATTTATATATTTATTCCCTGCCCTGGTCAGGCCCCACCTGGAGTATTATATCCTGTTCTGGGCTCCCTGGTTTAAAAAAAGACAGGGATCTCCTGGAAAGAGTCCAACAGAGGGCTACGAAGATGATTAAGGGCCTGGAGCATCTTCCCTTTGAGGAAAGGCTGAATGAACTGGGGCTGTTTAGCCTTGAGAAAAGAAGACTGAGAGGGGACCTAATTAATGTTTATAAATACCTGAAGTGTGGGAGACAAAGGGAAATGGCCAGCCTCTTCTTAGTGGTCTGCAGAGACAGAACAAGGGGCAATGGCTTCAAGTTGGAACATAGAAAGTTCCAATATGCAGAAGAACTTTTTCACAGTGAGGGTGACAGAGCCCTGGGACAGGCTGCCCGGGGGGTTGTGGAGTCTCCTTCTCTAGAGATGTTCAAGAGCCATCTGAACGAGGTCTCTTCCAACCCTTACAATACTGTGATTCTGTGATTTATGGTTTGTGAGAATGACATTCATAACTTTATTTTTTTAAAAAATTAAACCACATGGATTTATTGTACTTTTCATTCTGTTTCAGAACTGGGCCTTGTGGATGGCCAGGAACTTGCAGTTGCTGATGTTACTACACCACAGACTATGCTGTTCAAGCTTCACTTTACGACCTAATTTATTCGTATGTAAACTGCATATACAGTGAGAGTAATCTGTACCCACCTTATAAAACAACTGTACTGTGAGGCTGCTGAAGCAGCCTGAAATGTTCATGCTAGTTCTAGCATTGTTTGAGGTTATGAAATCTAAATGAATCACCATATTTCAGCATTGTATGTAGAAGCCAATATTTGGTGGATTATATTTGTATAAATGCTTATTCATGTACAGAACTCTGATGAATAGGGAAACGCTTTTTCCCTGGGTTTTTTTGTTGTCAAAATGTTAGTGCTAATACACTTTCAGGCACATGGGAATTTTAAGGTGGCCAAAAGTCTTTTGTGTGTGCAGAGCAAAGCGCCTTTGAGGGGAACCACAGCTAGCTGGTGTTGATTCTTACCACTCCTACACCCTAAAACCAGGGCCGGGGGATTAAATTGAGCATTTTCCTCTTATTTGGTATTGATTTGATTGGTTTTATGGAAGGTATTCAATGTGGAAGGGATGGCTTTGTGTACAAACAACCAGGAAAGGACATGAGGATCATCTGTACATGGAAACACGGACCCGTCTCCTCGCCACAGCATTGCAGGATTATGTTCACGTATCATTGGTGCTGTTAAGGTATTTATTAATAAAAATCATAAAGACACCTTAGTCTGTGGCTTATCGTTGTGCACTCGGGAGCGGTATTGACCGCGATTAAAAAACCCAGGGCGCCCTGTGGCTGCTCTGGGCAGGGGCCTTTAACGGGAGCGGTGCCATGACAGCTGCCGAGGCGGATGTGGGGCGGGNAGGCCGCCGGCCCCGCCGCTGCTGGGGAGCGGGCTCCGAGGGCGGGTCGCTCCCCGCCCGCCTCAGTGCCTGTGTCCCGGTGCCGTCGCCTCCCGCGGGACCGGGCATCGCGGAGGATGAGCTGGTTCAACGCGTCTCAGCTGTCCAGCTTCGCCAAGCAGGCGCTGTCGCAGGCCCAGAAGTCCATCAACCGTGTGCTGGACATCCAGGCCGAGGAGAGCCCCTGGCCCGACGCCGTCATCCCCGACTACGGTGACGGTAGGCGGCGGTGTGCAGCGCTCGCTGTGCCCCCAACTTCGTAGTGGGGCGAGTTGAGCCGCCCCTCCTCCCGGAGCCCTCTCGGCCCTTGCGGCGGGGTGGGCCTGGGCGGCGCCTTCCCCCTCACCCTCTTCCTCCTCCGCCCCCCTCCCGCCTCCCCCGCAATCTGGGGTGTGGGGGGGTTACATCTGTGGGGGTTCAACCGGCCCTCCCGGGCCAAAGCCCGGCCCGCGGCGCCTGTGGTACCTCCCCCCTCGCAGGGAGCCAACGCCGACGAACAGCTGAGGAAGCCTCAGCATCACACGCCGTACCCGGTTGTGTCACCAGTGTTGTGCTCTTCTTACGTGGGTAGCGCTGCACTTCACATCTGTGTCTCCTGCGGAGTTGTGTGTTTTCCTACCGAGGGAATGGGTAGATAAAATCCGTTCAGTTACTAAAAAGGGGGAAGCTTATGTTTCTTGAGGCATATGTCCTCTCCCTTTGTGACAGGAAGAGCAGAAACCCAAAGTCAGGTCTGCATAAACCAGGAGAAGTTTCCACTGTGGCCTTAAGTTCTCAGTGGTGAACAGGTGCTGAAAGGAATGTGTTGGTGGAAAAGCTGTCACAGCTGGGTTATGAGGAAGCATCTTATGTGTGTGCTAATGTAGGACTGGAATGAATGATTGGCCCTAAATTATTGTTTTGAAACTAAAGAGCAAAAAGGAACTCTTCCAGTCAAAACTTTGGTTTTTACCTGTAAATAATAAATACCTTAAAGATAAGAACATATAAAGAAAAGGATTGAAAGCTTAAGTCGTCCACAATCAGTGTCCTTACTGTGGCTGTATCTAGAACCGGTTGTGTTTGTAGGAGGAGGATATTACCAGGTGTACCCACAGCACAGTTAGGTTTCAGAAAATCGAAAGCTGTAACAACTGAAAGTGTTTTCTAGGTTATTTCCTTGCTTAGCAAAGTGTAGGGGCTGTTTTGCATATCTTCCTCCCCTTTGTAGGAGGAAGGACTCAGCAGTTGTTTAATCTAGCCTGGTCTTAAATTACAGGAATTGTTTATAGAAGATGTCTTGTGCTTAGTTTCTTAAAACTTTAAACTTGTTCAAACTGCTTTTAAACTTTAAACTATCACTGATAGTTCTGTAATTCATAAGGAAAGCAGCAGAGACCAGCCTACATCTGTTTTTCAGGGAAAACAAATAACATTTTTAAAAGAAGTCGTAATGCTTTTGGAATGCTACAGTTCATTCCAGGGCTTTGTGAAGCTATTGAATCGTGGACAAGGTAATAGTAAATCAGATGTTTATAGTATTTTTGGCAGTGAGAACAGCAATTATCTCAGTTTCAGGTCTTCAGGCCAATAGGTATCAACAGCTTCTAAAAGTGGTAGTCTCCTTCAAACATAACTCAGTGGTTTTTAATAGATACTGCTGTATAAAGGAAACTTGGTTTTGGGTAGTCTGAAATAGTTGTTATCCAGGTGATGTTTGCAAGTACAAAGTAAAATTTGATACTTTAAAAAATTCTCTTGCTTGGGATGCTACTGGAATTTGATGCTGGAATTCTTATTATCACTGCTGTTGAGAAGTCCTGGGAAACCTGCAAGAAATACAATAATGGGAGCTATTGACTTTGGTTTAGGGCAGCTTCTGAAATAATCAGTTCAGTGTTGCTCCACAGAAGAAAACTGTCAGCTGGGCTGCTGCCAATGTGTGTTGTCAGCTTCCTGGTGTTGCTTGGTGTGTGAGGACAAAATGTGAAGCCTCTCAAAAGTGCAAGAAACCTTCATACAGTATAAATTCTACAAATATTTAAAGCTTTTCCCCTGTCTTCTGTAATGGTGTGGGAAGTGTTTGTGTACTACTAGGAGATAACTTTGAAGACCTAGTAATTTTTCCCCTCCTTTTGTACTCTGCATAATTCTTTATTTTTAATCTACAGTTTTTCAGGTTATAGCCTCCTCTTGCCATAGGAAGCAGGACACCACGTTCCTTTCCACGGAACTCTTGCTTTTTGTGCCCAGACTTGTCCTTACAGCTTTCAGAGTGCTGTGTGGGCTTCTTACCCCTTCCCAGGCACTTTATTTCTGAAATTCTCCCTCTTGGATTTACTGGTGTAATTTGTGTAATGGTTTCTTTCTGCCTTTGCTGAAGTTCCTGTTTAACAGAGAGGGAGCAGGTTGGTTCCATGCAGATACTCCTACTTTCTAGAGGCGTCTGTGTCCACCTTAAATCTTAAAATTACTTTGTGTGTCTCAGAAGCTTCTTTTGCTTTGTCTAAAAATTGGTTCAAGGCTTTGTTAGGAAGTAGCAATGAAATTGATGCAGTTTATGAACATGTATAATACTCATTTTAAGGTATATGATATTAAAAACATTTCTTCTGAGCTGTTGCATCTAAGATAACAAATTCTGAAAAATACTAAGCTTTAAGTTTTCTTGACCTCTCTTGTTGGTTTTTTTATTGTTTTAGGAACAAATTCTCTCATAAGTGGAGGATGGGATACATCTTCCTGGGGCTTAAGTTCAAATACAGAACCACAGAATCAGCCGGTATCACCAACAGCAATCACTAAGCCAGTGAGGAGGACGGTTGTAGATGAATCTGAGAACTTCTTCAGTGCCTTTCTCTCTCCAACAGATGTTCAGAGTATACAGAAAAATTCAGTGGTGTCCAAACCTCCATCCAAATCACAGCGACCCAAAGAGGAGGTGAAAAGCACTTTAAAGGAGTCTCAGCACCCTGGTCAGCTGGAAGTACCGGTGACAACAGAGGCAGAAGTGAAAGACTCCTCTGTAGCTGGCCTTGGGGACTTGAAAAACCTTGATAGTCCCAAGGAGACATTAGAAGAGAGCTCTGTGCTTCAATCTGATGCCAAGTGTGAAGAAAGCACAAATGAAGTTACTGATGAAAAGGTGGCTGCTCTAAATTTGGAAGTACCTGAAGATGCTGTTAATGAAAAATCCAGCATAGGAGGGGATGGAACCGGGGGCGCACCGGATAGCGCTGCTCAGCCCCTGAGTGCTGCCACAAAGGACATGGGTTTGGAAACTAAGGAACGAAAGACTGAGGACAGGCAGAGCAATACACCTTCACCTCCAGTTAGCACTTTTTCCTCTGGGACATCCACAACTAGTGATATTGAAGTTCTGGACCATGAAAGTGTAATAAGTGAGAGCTCAGTAAGTTCAAGACAAGAAGCTACAGATTCCAAATCCAGTCTTCATCTGATGCAGACATCATTTCAGCTTTTATCTACATCTGCCTGTGCAGATTATAATCGTTTAGATGACTTTCAAAAAATGACTGAGAGCTGCTGCTCCTCTGATGCTTTTGAAAGAATTGATTCATTTAGTGTACAGTCTTTAGATAGCAGAAGTGTAAGTGAAATAAATTCAGATGATGAGTTATCAGGTCGGGCTTCTGCTTCAGCATCTGTCGCTGTGAGTCCTTCTGCACCAAAGACAGAAACAGTTGATACCCTGAAAAATACATCTGAAAACTTGAATGACACTCCTGTTTTACATGCTGAGGAAGCTGAGATGGAAGAGAGTGGGAGAAGTGCAACTCCTGTTAATTCTGAGCAGCCAGATGTTTTGGTAACTACTGTGCAAACTGTTGAAGAACAGATTGTGAAAGAGGAGACTGAGCCACAGCAAGATGCTGTTGAAAACTTGTTAGAAGAGGACACTGAAAAGCAAGAGCTTAAAAAGGTAACTGTGAAATGGGGTTTTTTGCAAACACACCTTTTTAATTACAGTTGAAATTCCTGTTGTCATCTTAAATAGGTATTAGCTTCACCTCATTTGAATGAATGAATTGATGCTGAACCACCTTGCCTTGTAGAAAACTGTCTTTCATCTTCCACAGTGGAAAAACACTGGTGAAATTTCTGGACAGATAGTTTGGGGTTTCACCTAATCCACCTAATTATGATTATCATGAATTGTGAGTAGTGCTAGCACACAGAAATCCTTGATAAGTCAATTGTGTTATCTTAATCCTTCAGTGGTGGTGTTGTTTCTTTTCTTTGAGGAGTGGGGGGATTTCTTGAGGTGTTTTGATTGGAATTATGGAACTACAAGGCTTTAGTATTTCAGCAATAATCAAGATAATACCTTGCAAGCTTTTTTTCCACAGACTAACAAATTGCCAAAATTTGAGTACATTCCAGGAGCATTATGCACATTCTTTGAGGACAGCAATAGTGTAAATAAATCCTTTTTACTAGATAGATTAATGTTTGGTTTTAGCAACAATTATATTTTGTTTTTAAAAGGATGTACACTAGGCTTTTTAATCAAGAAGATAAGCATATTTATAAATAGTGAATAGACTAAAAGAATTTTGTATGGCAAATTTAGGTAGATGGGATGACTAGAAACGTGACACAGTAGGCTCCTCAAGTGTACAGAGGGCTAAACTGGACCTTTGAAGCAATATGTCTTGCCTGGTTCTGCCAGTATACTGTATGCACTTTTTCCCATTTCTTTAGTCACCTTCCTGTTACTGTATTCTTGTTTTTAGTTTCTGAGCTCCCTTGACATGTCTTTTGCTCTGTTTCTTTGCATTTTGCTCTGCTCATAGTCTGTGTGCTTAATATGTGACATAAATGGGCCCTACTCCTGCCCTTGTCCTCTCAGCACATTGGCAGTACTGATGCTGTCTCTGGTAGTAGTAAGGGGAAAGAAATTGCTTCATAAAACCCCAGTGCAAAGTGTGTTTTAAGGAAAGCATTTGTGTGTGTAAATTTTGTGGAATATCAGTGTAAATTCCTTAGGGAACTCCAAAGCTGTGGGCTGTTATCCATAAGTTTTCCTACCTTACATGGTTATACATTGTGGGAAATACTGATAACAGTCCACAGCTAATTTTGTCTTTCATTTGGCCATTTTGAGCTACACTTAGAGAATCTGTTTGATTTATTTGTGTTTGTACAGTTGCATGTATGCTTGCGTAATTTCTCTATATTTAGCTTTACAAAATTTGCTATTAATAAATGGTTTTGGTGATGTAAGCTAAGAGCTCTTGACCCTGCTTGAAAGTTTTCTTCCCTTAATATTTCACAGCAGAGACCTTCTGATGTAAATTATTCTGTAAAAAGTGATATAAAGAGCACTGGGAGTCTTAATGGTTAATGTTAGATATATACACACACACACATACATAGTTTTGTAGGTTATTCAGCTCCATTTAAAAACTTGATTTGCAATTAAATGTAACTGATGATTTTGTTGAGAGTTGAGCCACATGTGCTTACTTAGTTTCTACAGCTGTTGAAGACAGGTGACTTGTGTTTAGATATTGCTTAATTCTAAATTTATGTGGTGGAAACATGGTAATTTTCACTGACTTTTAATTCCTAGAAACATTGTCGAGTTCAGGAAGGAAGGTTTAGATTAGATATTAGGGGGAAGTTTTTTACAGAGAGAGTGGTGAGGGGCTGGAACAGGCTGCCCAGAGAAGTAGTGGATGCCCCGTCCCTGGAAGTGTTCAAGGCCAGGTTGGATGGGGCCCTGGGCAACCTTGTGTAGCTCCAGGCCTGGAGGTTGGTGGCCCTGCCTGTGGCAGGGGGGGTGGAGCTCTATGATCCTTGGGGTCCCTTCCAACCCAGACCATTCTATTATTCAGCTTTAAATAGTGTTGGGAGGGAATGGAGGTGGGGTGGAAGGGGAAGCCTGCTCTTCTTGTGTTTTAATTGTCCCATTCATCTGATCTTTATCTGTAAAAACATTGTCCAGATGATCGATTCATTAACTGAGAAACTGGAGAAGAGGGAAGTGCAGCTATTAAGTACTAGTAAAGAAAAGGCACGCCTGGAAGAAGCTTATGATAACCTGAAAGAGTAAGTATGAAAATACACACAGAACTGGGTGTAACTTTACTGTGATACGATCAGTAGACAATATCATAAACCAAATGGCTCTATAACTAGAGCAAAGGTTGCAAGGGATGTGCAGTGTTTGGAAAAGGTGGAAATAACCATTGCATGTGTGTGATGATATTTTTTTTTAAATTATTTTATTTCTTGGGTCCAGAGTTTCTTTGGGGAAGAGGTTAGTGTAAGACTTTTCAGTAAGCAAGCAGCGGGAATGACAGATGTGTAGAGTCAGAATCACAGAATCGTAGGGGTTGGAAGGGACCTCAAGAGATCATCGGGTCCACCCCCCCTGCCAAAGCAGCTCCCTATCTCATATTACATAGATAGGCGTCCAGACGAGACTTGAATCTCTCCAGAGAAGGAGACTCCACCACCCCCCTGGGGCAGCCTATTCCACTGCTCCCTCACCCTCACTGTGAAAAAGTTCCTCCCCATGTTGGTGCGGAACTGCCTGTGCTCCAGTTTACAGCCATTGCCCCTTGTCCTGTCCCCACAGACACTGAAATGGGGCTGGCCAATTCCCCCTGCATCCCATGTCTAAGATACTTATAAACACTAATTAGGTCCCCCCTAAGTCTTCTTTTTTCCAGGCTGAACAGACCCAACTCACTCAGCCTTTCCTCATAGGGGAGATGTTCCAGGCCCCTAATCAACTTTGTCGCCCTTCTCTGGACTCTCTCCAGGAGATCCCTGTCTTTTTTGTACCAGGGAGCCCAGAACTGGACACAGTACTCCAGGTGGGGCCTGACCAGGGCAGAGTAGAGGGGGAGGATCACTTCCTTCGACCTGCTGGACACACTCTTCCTGATGCCCCCCAGGATCCCATTGGCTCTCTTGGCCACCAGGGCACACTGCTGGCTCATAGCCAACCTGTCATCAACCAGGACCCCCAGGTCCTTCTCCACAGAGCTCTTTTCCAACAGGTCATCCCCCAGCCTGTACTGATACAGTCGGTTATTCCTCCCCAGGTGCAAGACTTTACACTTGCACTACAAGACTTTACACTTGCACTTGTCAGACTGAGTTTATGAATAAAGAACTTTGTTTTAAGACTGGATTCAGCTTTTAAGGGGCACTGACTTTTCCAATGCAGATGGATGAACTTGAGTTACACAGTAATTTGCTGACTAAAATGTAGGCAGTGAAAGTGTGGTGGAATGGCTGGCTTTAGGGAAAAAACTGAATTAATTATTTAATTCAGTTAAAAGGGGGGCAGGGGGGGGAGAAAAGTTGGATTTGCCAGTTTACTGATCAAATATCAAGTTTAAAAATGTGCAGATAATATGTGAAGGTGTTATTTAATGATGAAATTGATCTTAATTAAAAAATACACTTAATCATTTGCCCTGTATATGTTACAGTATGACTTAATCAGAATTTGATTGAGGGGCAAAATTTTTAAGGTGAATCAAGTGTTTCATTGTTTTATTAAAGATCTTTGATTAGTACTTGTAATATGGGTGTGTATTTAAGACAACCTGATGCCAACTGCTTGGAATGTCACATAACTGCAACTGTTCTGAAATGTGAATTTTAAATGTAGTGAAATGTTTAGAATGAAAGAAGAGAGCAGTAGCCTTTCATCTCTTAAAGAGGAGTTTGCTCAGCGAATTGCAGATGCTGAAAAGAAGCTCCAGCTAGCCTGCAAAGAGAGAGATGCAGCTAAAAAGGTAATTTTGCTTTTCAGTGAGATTAATGTTTATTATTTTAGAACTCAGTTACATTTTTTGCTGTAACTTCATAAAAATTAAGCTAGGAAATAGCATGAGAGTGACAGGTGCTATCTCATGGTATCAGCTAGTGTAAGCTGATTGTAGCCTCCTGGGCTGCTTGTTATTTCCTTGTGTTGATGTGTATTTTTGCAGCTGTGTTGTGAACCAAGTTAGGGAACACATTTAAGCTAAAGTTAGTCTGGTTGGGGGGGGGAAAATAGGTTTAATGACTGTTCTCATTTACCCAGTACCCATACATGTATTTGTATTGGTGTGAGGGAGAAGAATGGCCTGAGGATGTGGGCAGCAGGCCAAGAATGGGAATGGCTTCTTTAGAGGATTAACTGGTAGGAAAATTAAGGCCTGATGATGGATTGGTCTGGAATGAGCAAAGAAATGTGCAGCAACAAAGTTTATGGAGTTTAAATGTTCTATTTAATCTCATATCACAGTATTATGTTTCTGTAGCTTATTGCTAGGCTGCAAAAAGGAAACTCAAACCTGTAACCTGGGAGGGGGGGGAGAAGGGAAGACAAAAGAAATCACAGTTGTTTCCTCACTGTATGTCTCACTGTGTGAGCACAGTATTAAGTTGAAATAGAAAAATCACCTGATACTGGTGTGTGACTATAACAGTTTGCTTTTATTATATTGCAAAAGTTTGTAGCAAGTAAAATGGAAGGAGAAGGTGGAACAAATTGTACAGAGAATTTATGGAGTCTCAATCCTTGGTGGTTTTTAAAACTTGATGGAATAAGGCTCTGAGCAAGCTGATTTGATCAGATAATCTCCAGAGTTCCCTTCCCACCTAAATTGTTTTCAAAGAAGAGCCTTTTGAGAGGAAGGGTTGAAATTAAAGGTGATCAGTGTAACTTACTGTGTGATTTTTTCCAAAATATATTTTAATAAATGATTGTATTTTATCCTATTATTTAGCAAGTAAAGACTGTTAAAGAAGAATTGGCTACTAGACTTAATACCAATGAAACTGCTGAGTTACTGAAAGAAAAAGAAGAGCAAATCAAAGGATTAATGGAGGAAGGTCAGAATTATTTTTTTATAGTACAAATTTGTAGTATAATTTGAAATGTGCTGCCTTCACATATGAATCTCCTTTATGTGGGGAAAAATACATCATTTAAAGTTAGATGTTTCTGAACATTTGAACCATTTAGTTAATAGCAGAGAGCAACAGGAGGGGTGAGTCACATACAGATGGCCAGAGGGGGACTTTCTGCACTATGCATGGAGAGGTGCTGAGGTAGGACCAGTGAGCAGCACAACATGCCATGCCCTGCTCAGCAGAAATCTAACTAGGGTATTGTTCAAGGCATTTCTACAGTGTCTCCCTTACAACTTTGTAATTTTGGAATTAAAATATTAAGGTATTTTTTGTTTTTTCATGGTATGATGAGCTGAATTGCTTTTCTTCCAAAGCCTTTCAGTGTCTATCCTATCTCACTGTAGCTTAGTGTGTAGCAAGGTCATCTCATAATAAGGTAGATTTAAAACTTGAGAATTTGCACAAGAAAAAGAGAGGAACATTTCCATACATATTTGATTGTTACAGGACTGAAGAGCAGGGGGAGGTATGAGCAGAGTTCATAGAATAACAGCAATGTGTTCATCAGTTTTATGTTCATTCTCTTTGCAGGAGAAAAGCTTTCCAAACAGCAGCTGCACAATTCCAACATTATTAAGAAATTAAGAGCCAAAGAGAAAGAGAGAGAGAATATTAATGCAAAACAGAACAAAAAGATTAAGGAATTGGAAGAGGAGTTGCAGCATTTAAAACAGGTGAGAGATTTGTGACTTTTTTTTTTTTTAACAACTTTTTATATTAGCTGTGGAGTAGAATTTTGGGGAGGTCCTAAATAGACTGATTTTTGGGGGACTTCTCTATTTCATAATATTGGAACACTGAGATGTGGTTTTTGGGGTCTGCTCTCAGAGCCTTTATGGGAATGTATCTTTCCAGCTGCTTGTTTGTACTTGCAGTGCTTGTTAGCAACCAAATCCAGCACACTCAATTTAGTTGGGAAACCTACACCAGCAAGGGCAGGTTTGGATTTTGCTTTTGTTGTTGTGGGGTTGTTTTTCTTTCTTTTCTTGGTTAGTGATTGAATCAAAACCTTACAAGCAGCAGACCCAGTACAAGGCAGTATGTGACACAGAGGAGCCCTGTCTCTGGGGAAACAAAACCTTTCTCTCTTGTTGAAGCATTAGATTGGTTTAGTCCCTTTGTGCACCTTCATCCTGAACTGGTCACCACAGTTGTCACTGTCCTCAGATAGCATTGCCTACCTACTCTGTGTACTGGGATTAGACTTGTGTTTCTTGTTTGCACTCTTAACAGGTGCTTGATGGCAAGGAAGACCTTGAGAAACAACACCGAGACAGCATTAAACAACTGAACAGTGTTGTAGAGCGACAAGAAAAGGATCTTGCTAAACTTCAGGCAGAAGTAGAAGACCTGGAAGAACGGAACAGAAGTGGCCAGGCAGCACTTGACAGTGCATACAAGTAAGCAGATACTCATGTGCCTGTCTTCAACCATACGTTCAGCATCTGTGTCTATGTCTTGTACAGTGCTTGTGAAATGTTAATATACAACAATATCATTTGCAAAGTCGCTGTTGGTCTTGTATGAACTGTAAAAAGCCTTGTTCTTATTCCCTCCTCCACAAGGGAACTTGCAGATCTTCATAAAGCTAATGCTACAAAGGACAGCGAGGCAGAAGAAGCAGCCCTAAGTCGGGAAATGAAGGCAAAGGAAGAGCTTGGGTTGGCTCTGGAGAAGGCTCAGGATGAGGCACGACAGCAACAAGAAGCTTTGGCAATTCAGGTGGGTCTTAAATGGACTGAATAAAACTTTTTAATTAAAAAGATAAATGTACTCAGATGGTGTGTGCATCCAGTATAATGAATCAGATGCAATATAAGGTTGAACTAATTTTTGTGTACTTAGCAAATGCCCAATGGATTTATTTCCTGTGAACTTGTTCAGTCTGTAGTGGTAGTTGTGCTAGGCTTAAAAAACATATTTATCTATTTTTTAAAAATATATATAAAAATATATTTATATATTTTTATAACATAGTTTCAGTTTTACTTATCTGTATAAAGGGACTTGTTCAGCTTTATGTTTAGTTTGCAGTGCTGTTACCATAATGCAAAGTTCAAGAAATTAAGTTGGACAACATTTTTAGTGATGGGTAAATAAGTGTAACTACTTGTACACATGCAAAACTTATGCCTTTAGCTTGTAAAGAAACATACCATACACAAGGTATAGGGCTGTAACAGTGAATAGGTGGCACTGTAACTTTTGGCAAGAGATAAGTGATGGTGTCCTGTTTGTTTAGGTGGCAGATCTGAGGCTGGCGCTGCAACGTGCAGAACAGCAGGCAGCAAGAAAAGAAGACTATTTACGCCAGGAAATCAGTGAACTGCAACAGGTACTGAAGCAGATACACAAGGTCACATAATCTATCTGCAAGGAGGCCTTCTAAAAACTGCAAAGGAAATGCTAACATGACATTAATAGCCTGAAAAATGAGGCTTTGCTTTCCTGGTTACCCTGCAGTATTTGTCCTGTGTAGAACAGCAATAAAAATATTAACAGAAAAAAAAATCTTAATTTTGATGCCTTTTAAATGTAATGCTATCCTTTTAGTATGGGGTACAGCCCTGAAGTTTGTAACAGTCCTTTAAAATTGCTAGCAAATATGTTTAAACTCTTTAGCTGCTTAAGAACACTTGTTGGGAAGATGGATATGTTGTTACCAAAGTGTTTCAAGTGACATCCAGAAGGCTCTTGAAATGTAAGTCTCTCCGCTGTTTTTGTCATCCTGCATGGAGGCTTCTGTCTTGAAATTCCACACTATAGTCCCAAGTCTGAACATAAGAATTTTGGAATGTAAAGCAATTGCTATGTGATGAGCTAAAGTTTTTATTTTGATCCATCATATGATTTTGAAACTTTGATTTTATTCAATATGTGATTTCAGAGACTCCAAGAAGCAGAGAGCCGGAACCAGGAACTCAGCCAAAGTGTTACATCAGCTACACGGCCGCTTCTCCGGCAGATAGAGAACCTGCAAGCCACACTGGGAGCACAAACCTCTGCCTGGGAAAAACTGGAAAAAAACCTTTCTGACAGACTTGGTAAGATGCTTTTAGCTTTTCTTGAACAGTGAAGCTCTTGATGAGGGTGTGAGATGGCGGAAGGTAAATGGAAAGGCCTTGATACTTGCCTAAGGCATAGGTGGGGGATCAAGGAGAGATGATTTTCTGTAAGGAACTGGTATGTGGGATATTCTGCAAAGGTTCTTAGACAGGTGGTTCACTGATCCTCTTTAAAACACAGTGTAAAGGGGGGACCTCATTGCAGCCTTCCAGTACGTGAAGGGAGCTTATAAGCAGGAGGGGATTCAACTTTTTAAAAGGATAGACAATGGCAGGACAAGGGGGAATGGATTAAAACTAAAGGAAGGAAGGGTTAGATTAGATATAAGGGGGGTATTTTTTACAGAAAGAGTGGTGAGGTGCTGGAACAGGCTGCCCAGAGAAGTAGTGGATGCCCCATCCCTGGAAGTGTTCAAGGCCAGGTTGGATGGGGCCCTGGGCAACCTTGTGTAGCTCCAGGCCTGGAGGTTGGTGGCCCTGCCTGTGGCAGGGGGGGTGGAGCTCTATGATCCTTGGGGTCCCTTCCAACCCATGCCATTCTATGATTATAAGATAAAGGTGTTAAAAGTGTACATGTTCTTATGTTATCTAAAGGAAGGGTAGACACAGAGACACTGGAAGTAGACCAGTACTTCCAGTTGTTCAGTCTGGGGCTTAGATTCTGTACTGCAAAGGTTTACTTTATATTTACTTGCCTAACTGCATAGGTAGTGTGACATATTTGTTGATAAGGTAGTAGTCTATTATTTTACATTAAAAAGACATTAAATTCCCAAAGGTGAACTTAATGGGCTTAAATGCTTTGCCCATGTTACAGGTGTTTGATCAAAGAAGTTAAATTCAATGCTTTTCTTTATATTAGGTGAGTCTCAAACTCTTCTAGCAGCAGCTGCTGAGAGAGAACGAGCTGCCACAGAAGAACTTCTTTCTCATAAAATTCAGATGTCTTCTGCTGAATCTCAGAACAGCCTTCTAAGGCAAGAAAATACACGCCTTCAGGCTCAGTTAGAAGTGGAGAGAAACAGATTGAAGAAAGTGGAAAATGAAAACAGTAGGTGTGTTGCATCTTTGTTTAACAGTGTCAATCTTTAAAGGGCAGTGAAACGGAGTAAGCTATCTAACCCATGTGTAGCAGATCTCTGCAAGTGGGGAGCCTTCACTCATTCATACAACTGTGCAAAATGATGACAGCTATTGATAAAGTTGTCCAGCTGTGAGGGATATTTTGGTTTGTGCTTAAGACTGATGCATTTTCACGTTTTAAAGCTGTGAAGCTGTGTTGTTTTAGAAGTATATGACTCTAACATAAATGCAAAATACTTATTTACTGACTTTCTCTACCTCTTTCTTCCCAAAATGTAGATACGAGGTTGAACTGGAAGGGCTCAAAGACGAGTATGCAAAAACCTTGGAAGATGCAAAGAAAGAAAAGGTATTGCCTACTTCAGCTCTAAGCTAAGCTTGTCAGTGTTGAAGTCTGAGCTAGTAGGAGTCTAACAACCCAACCTATATTTATTTTTGTAGACGTTTCTAGCTACTCAGTTAGAAATGGAGAAGATGAAAGTTGAACAGGAAAGGAAGAAAGCCATTTTTGTGCAAGAAGCAGCAAAGGAGAAGGTACCAAAACCTGACTTGGATGTGGCTTTTTATTTATCTTGACCGACTCTTATTTCCAGTGAAATAAGAGCACGTGTGATACTCACTGAAATGTATTGAGTATTTAACCTGAGAAGAGATAAAATGTGGATGAAGATTTGTTTAAATCTTCTGATTTTTTTTTAATGCTCTTGAATTCTTTATTCTGAAGGCACTTGTCATCTTTGCTTAGACTACTAGCATTGCTTCCACTGAATTCCAGTTCTGCGTTTCACATGACTGTGTGTAATGCACTGCATGCTTTCCAGCTGAAGTCATAAATCAGAACAGTTCTCAAGAGTCAGTACCTTTGTTACTGGTAAATTAGCAGTTAATACTCAAGTAAAACTGTTTCTATTTTTGGCTTTTTAGTTCTAAAATCTAAGTGCTTTATCCTTCAGAGGCTAGTGTACTTTCAGATGCTGCCTGTAAAAAGAAGTCAGTCTGGATGGTATGTCAGTGAGGTATTCACATGTGAGAAATCACAGAATTGAATTCACACAATTTATTTAGAAAAAAACCAAAGCAAAACACAAAAACCAAACAAACCAAAACCAACCAACCAAAAAAAAATCATTAATGGGCATTCTAGATAGAGACATCTGGGTTGAAGATATTCTTGTGTTATCTCTGGGCATACAGAGCTGCCTCTGGATCTCTTTTGGCTGCTTGAAAGGCATTGGTGGAAGAGGGCAGTAGTGCTTTACAGAATCTGCCTTTCACCATCTTGTGAACTTCTTCCTTTACCTGACTGGTGATATTCTGTGGGGTTTTGTTTGTTGCTTGTTTTTTTAAGGACCGGAAGCCCTTTACAGTTGAAACGGTTTCAAGTACTCCAACTATGTCGCGCTCCAGTTCCATAAGTGGAGTTGACATGGCAGGTCTTCAGACATCATTCCTCTCACAGGTATTGTGTATTAGTTACATTGGGTTTTTTTGGACAGACTGCTTTTTTCTCTTCAAGAACTTTTTTAATGCAGAAAATGACTTTTCAAGAGCGTATTGGCCTTAGAGAAGGTAATTCCTATGCAGAAATATCTAAAACCTCCTTAGATGATGTCTGGTATTGTAAACTATCTGTGAAATACTGTGTGAAACCACAAATTTTATTGTAGAGTAATATATTCATGTATTGGTGCTGAGTTCACAAGTCTGATTCGTGTGGAAGAATTGAGTTACGTTAGTAGGGGTCAAATTAATTGATGCAATTTTTTTTTTTACTAGCCATCCTGGTTTAGGGCACAACCCTGCTCCCTAGGCAGTGGCATTGACTGTTGTGGTCTGTGCAAAGTCTGCTGCTTTCCATGTCCTGGATTCAGCTAGGATAGAGTCAATTCTCATTCTCATGGCTGGCACAGTGCTTTGTTTGGGAGTTAGGATGGGAGCTGTGCTGATAACACACTGAGGAGTTTAGTGGTTGCCAGGCAGTCAAGGACTTTTCAGCTTTTCATGCTGCCTTGCTAACAAGAAGGCAGGGGCGCACGCAGGAAGCTTGGAGGGGACACAGCCAGGACAGGTGACCCAAACTGGGCAAAGGGATATTCCATACCATGACATCATGCTCAGCATAAAGGGGGGCTGGTGGGGAAGGGGTGCACGGCTTCAGGACAGTTCTGAGCCGCACAGTCTGAGTTGTGCCTTTTTGTATCACTAGCTTTGTATATTGTTACTTCTTCCTCCCTTTGCTGTCCCAGTATCTATCATTATCCCAACCCACAAGGTTTGCCTTTGTCTTCCCCCCCCTTTTTTCTGGGGAGTGGGGAAGCAAGCAAGGCTAAACCACAACACCTATGGACAGGGTTATCAATGTCCAAGTTAAATGACAGTTGTATAGATGAGATGAGAACTTGCCATGAAGGAACTATCTCCAAATTGTACCTTTTCACCTTAAGCTTTTTAAAAAAGACAAAACTTCAAGGGTTGAGATGCTTGTTTAGTATAATTTTAAATCTTAAATGAAATAATACTTTGGGAGGGGAAAGATGCCACAAGAGCACATGTTTTTTGTCTAATTTTAAGCTTCTCTAACATTTTGCTTGTAGGATGATCCTCATGATCACTCATTTGGGCCAATAGCTACTAGTGGGAGCAATCTTTATGATGCTATAAGGATGGGAGCAGGATCAAGCATAATTGAAAACCTTCAGTCACAGCTAAAACTAAGAGAAGGAGAGATTTCCCATCTACAGGTACTGTAGTTAAACTGATACAATGAAACACAGCATTTTTAAGTGTGAATACTAATGCAATGAGTAGTATATTTCAATTTTTTATTCAATATAACATAAAAGCAATCTATTTTCTCTTCAGAGAGCCTGGTCTCTCTCCTCACAGCAGTGTTCATTTGCTTTTCCCCTCTTAATGACAGTTCCATCTACCAGGATAGCCACTGGAGGTATGAGGGAAGAGCAAAAGAAGGATTTGTTGCTTCCTTTCTTGTCTTGTTCAGTTTCTGGATAGGTCTTTGCTTTGTCAAAAAAAAAACAAACCCCAGATTTAAGAAGAAAGTGGGAGTGTCCAGGGTGTGCTTGTTTCATAGTCTGGTTTAAGGAAAAGTCTTAATTATCATACAAAAATATTTTGATAGCATATTTTAGAAATACAGCAAATCCTTCCCTGGTCCTAATTGTTAAAAGTGTTTACCTTAGCTGGAAATTGGAAGCCTTGAGAAAACTCGATCGATAATGGCAGAAGAACTGGTTAAATTAACAAATCAAAATGATGAACTTGAAGAAAAAGTGAAGGAAATACCAAAACTACGTGCACAGTTAAAGGTAAGAGCATTGCTGTTGTAATCTAAAATGTGTACACCACTTCAAAATACAGTTAGAAATACACACTGTGCATAAGATCACATGCTCACTCAGGGAGAGATCTTCCTTTTCATTTAAGATACTTGGCTGGAAGTAGTCTTTTTTGAAGAGGTGTTTTGATAAATAGTGTGGACTTTACAAGAGTTTGCAGAAATTGACTGAAGGTGCAGTAGTGATACAAGTAATAAGAGAAATATTCTGATCTGCTGAATGTTTAAGGTCTTAAATTGAAATATTATGAATAATTTTGGAAATTACTGTTGTTCAAATGCAGAATGTTAAATTTCCTAATGAAATATTTCACAAACTGTGATTATTGCTGTAGTAAAACTTAGTGTAGTTTGCTAACTGTCTTCTAATGCTTTTAGCAGTTAAACTTCAAGGTGCCTCAGTACATCCTCTGAAGTCAGCACTAACTCTTTGTAGTCAAGGATCTTTGTCTTTGGAACATCTTCCTTTTATATCTAGAGGATAAGCCTAGCCATATTCAGAGAGCCAAAGCATGAAGTATTTTTGAAGAGTTTAGTATGTGCTTCATTGTAAAGTAGTTATACTTTGATAAAATAATGAAATTTTATAATTATTAATTCTTTTATTAATAATGTTATAATTATTAATGTATCTTATTAATAGTGTAAAATACTATTCCTAGCTGCAGCTTTTTTTAAAGTTGAAGAAAGGTCAAATAACAAACAACATGTCCTTGCAGGATTTGGATCAAAGATACAATACAATTCTTCAGATGTATGGAGAGAAAGCAGAGGAAGCTGAAGAGCTCCGACTGGATCTTGAAGATGTGAAAAACATGTACAAGACTCAGATTGATGAACTTTTGAAACAAAGACAAAATTAATTCCTGCTGAAACTCTTAACACTACATCATAACAGATTGTAAAGATAATTGTTTATGTAAATGCTGAATTTAAATGTAAAAAATTACTGTATTATAGAAAGTGTGACTATATAATAGAGTTCATATGTTGACAGAAATCAATGCTTTGTGTCTTGTACTGTCTGCAGTTAAATTATTTGTGCAATATATAAATTTTTTCTCAGTCATCCATTTATTTACTTTTTTGCTAAACAGTGGACCATTTTACTTCTAAACAGTAGCAGAAATTAGGATTGTGACCTTGTGAGACCAGCACTGGAAGGCATGAGTTTTACTAAGGCAGTCCTGAATTCATAAAGTCTCTATATTTGTGAAAATGACATTAGAAGTCTTTTTAAAGTGTTCTTAATGTGAGGTCTTCTAAAATCTCACCAGTACATTTTTACTAACAAAATAGCAGTGGCTGCTTATCTAAAGCATAATTGGTATTTTTATGATAGGAAAATCTCATAAATCTCCATCTGAACATGTTAGGGTAATTCTCTCTTCTTAAAGCAGATTAGTCTGACTGTTTTACACTAAGTCCTCTAAGCAGAGTCTAAGACTTGATAAATTCCAGCTTCACCTTGCATATTGCTTGTGTTGCCTTATAAGCTGTCTAGAGACAGCAGCTCTGCTTGTAACTAAATGTGTTTAACACCAGAAATCTGAACTATTCCATGTTTGTTCTAAGATGTTTTTAACAGTAGCTAAAACAGTTCAGAAGAATGCAGGAAAATTATTTTTTGAAATGCTGCTGCTCTCATGGTTCCTTGGAGAGGGAGATATATATATATATATATGTAGCAAGGTTTAGACTTTTTGCATAACTGCTGTGACTTAATATAGTTTTCAAGCAAGTCTCCAGTGGCTGCACAGTATTTCTCATGCCATTCCTCAAGCAAGGTATTGGTCAAACAGCATCCACGTGGCATGACGTTGAGCTGCATTTTCGGTAAAGTCAGAGGAAATGTTTGCATTGGACCCTTGGGAATGCTGAGAATCAGGGGAAGAAGTCTTCCTCTCTGCATTCCAGACAGCAAATATTTTGCTACATCTCAGAACTGTAGCTGAGACACCCGTATGAAATGCTCAGCATTTGAAATCCTTTGCTTTTTTAGACCATTGCCCCTTGTGTGAGAGGGTTTCTTCCCATCTGTGTGCTGTGATTTGTGTTGGAGAGCTCTGTTCCTGTGTGGGCATTCAGCAGCCTGGGAGAGACAAAGGATGTGAATGGTGAGAAAATGCTTCTGCAGAGAAACCTCTCAGAAAAACAACTCTTCTATGGGTGTGAGGGGTTTATTCCTCAGGGGGAGAAGGGTTAGTCACTGAAGTTACACAGGCAAGGGTATATTCATGGGAAAAACTAGTGCAGCTTGAGATTCAGATTCTGAGGATTTCAATAAAGCCATAGAGCAGGAACACTAAAATTTGTCTTAACTCCCCATCTGTCATTAAAGTTTCTAAACTTTTTTCCTGCAGGGAGGTAGGCATCTTCCTGCCTTAGTTTCATTTCTGGAAGCCAAGGTGAAGCTATTTTTCTTCTACAAAACCTCAGAATTTAACACTTTGCCTTCTGTATGGCTGGTTGCTCTAAGCTTCAAACAAGCCCACAAAAAAGCCCCTTGAAACCCACTTGATTATAGAAGCACTTGGAACTTAACTGTTTTTGCTGGGTGTTAGAATTACAATGTGCAAATATTAGTAGTTCAGCTTTTTCTTAAAACAAACTTTTTATGATGGTCAAGGGTGATAAGAGCTGAACAGAATTTATCTGCTACAGCCAATCAATAAATTGCTGGTTTTCACTATTTTTTTATGGTCTTGGTAGACAAATGCAGCACTCTTAAGAATTCCTTTGAACTTTTATTTGTGCCTGTTGCTGCCAGTTCTTCTGAAGATGGTATTTCCTGTGTGATGTGTGAGTATGTACTGCTCAGGGGCTGACAGAGGTGCAGTGTTGAGAATGTCTCACGCTACATTGGGTTTTCAGGAAGAGGTAAATGGGAAACTTCAACATACAGTAGCATTAACTGTTTGAGATCTAAAAGCATTTGTTAGGGTATTAGATTTTTAAATTTTACAGATGTAAATATTTGTACTGACTATTTTTGGATTCCTTTTTCCCATTTAGTGCAACCTTTATTATCACCTGAGAATCAGAAGGCCTACTGTGTCTTAATCATCAAAGCCTTAGAAAACAAAGCAGCTTTTGGAAGGTAGCAGACTTAAAAGTATTCTGTTTTGATCATTTTTTTTAATATATAAATCTCATATGCTTGTTTTGAAGAAGCATTAGGATTAATGCCAGCTCAGGCACCTTAACTTCATTGCTAATATGCAGCTTGCCTAGAAATGAAAAGAGAATGGGAAGACTCGGGTCTGAATGCCAATGTCTGCTTCTGTTTAAATCTGTTGCATTAGAATAGTCCTCCTGAACGCAGCTAATTTACACCTCTCTTTCACCACATACACAAATATGAAGAACTGCTCTTTGAAGGCTTACTCAAAGCACTCTATTCAGAGAGGGCTTATTTCCTACTGTGGTGGAAAGTGCAGGGAGGGTCTCCATTGATGTAGCTGGGTTTGGAGGTGACCGTGGACTGGTACTCACTTCTCTGGGCATCATGTCGCTTCCTTTAGGAACACAGGAGGTGTTCCAAATTGTACCTATCTCTACATAAGAGAGGGTTAGTTCTCTTTTATTTTTCCTGCTACTGGTTTGTTGCAATTTATGTGGGTATGTATTACTAAGGGCTATAATGATCCTGAATACGAAATGGAATTGGAACCCTTGGCTTCTAGTTGTAACATGTGTATAAACTGTACAAAGCAGGGGTTGGGGGAAAATAAAATTTTGTGCTAAGAGTGTGTCCTGGTTCTCTTGGAGAAAAGGTGCCCTTTTTCAAAACCCCAAGGGTTTTGTGGTGGGGGGAGTATGGATGTGGTGCCACTAAAGGAAAATATTGCTGAAGATGTGATACTAAATGCAGTTTGAATTTAGAGTTAGGGATACCATACCGCTTAAAACCTTGAGGGGGGGGGAAGAGGTCATGGGTGTTTGGGTTCAAGAGGCTGGTTTGTTTGTCAACACACTGCAGTAATGGGATTAAAGGGAATGTGGAAGGACTCATTTCCTTTACTCGGCTAGTCCGGCTTTCTGGTTCAGCGGCGTCCCCCTTGTTACCCCGGCTTCAGTGCCGGGCTGGGCGTTTGTCACCGCGCCTGTCCCCTCTTCCCACCTGGGAACGAGGGGAGAAGAGGTCTTTTCCTGCGGTGCCGGGATTCAGAGCACTCGGCTGGTCGTGCCTACCGCCCCTGCGGCGCTTGTGGAAGCAGGCACGGAGCAAGACTCCGAGAGACGGAGCCGCGCCGTGCGCCTGCCCGGCAGCCCCAGCGCGGCAGGGGAGGCATTCACCTCTCCGCTCGTGGAAAGGAGGTTTCGGAAAGCGGCGGGGGCGGTGGTACCGCTCCTCTCGGCCGGGGCTCTCTCGCCGTGTGAAAGCCGGGGCTGCCGCAGGGGGAGGCCGCCTCAGACAATGCGGTGCCAGGGGGCTGCGCTTCCTGCTGAGCGGCGGCAGGAAAAGGCCTTTTTCCTCCACACCCTGAGAACGCCGTTCCCGGTGCGAGGCGGCGGCAGCGCTTTATTTCCGGCAGCAGAAGGAAGACGCGCCGCCAGCCTCCGCTACCGCACTGCTCTGCCTTCGCGG